>VZTM01003390.1:301584-391397 GCA_013400555.1 Jacana jacana | reverse complement strand
GTCCCTCTGTAGAGCATCCCTGCCCTCAACCAGATCAACACTCCCACCCAACTTGGTGTCATCTGCAAACTTACTGATAGTGTTTTCTATATCCCTATCGACATCATCAATGAAGATATTAAAAAGGAAAGGCCCCAATACTGAGCCCTGAGGAACAGCACTTGTGACTGGCCGCCAGCTGGATTTAATTCCATTAAACATCACCCTTTGGGATCGTTCTTCCAGCCAGTGCTTCATTACCTTTTCACAAAAACTCCTATGTGGCTTCACATTTTTCCTGGATCTCAAGCAGAGCTTCATTGTCTGTGCTGTGATAGGTTTTAGGTGTTTTGACACAGAAGTGTAAGTAACACACCATGTGCTCAGAGAATCTCGATATGGAGACTGCTGGACTTTATACTTGCTGCAGAGCTCTGGGAGAGGGAGCTCCCCATACAGAACTGTGCTGCTTTGTTGGGCATCTCCAGCACTGGAGATATGGAAAATCACAGAATGACATTTCAGTTGCAAGGAAAAATGAAGCCCTTTTTTGGTGCAATATGGTAATTTCCCTCCTTCTGACATACAAGCAAGAGCTTTCAAAAGCATGTGGAGCTTGAAGTAGGTGATAAGCACCTATTGACTTCTGTGGGGCAGAGTTAAAGCACAGCTGCTGCTGAAAGAAGAGCTGGTTGAAGATTACACCCATCTTGCAACAAGTTCTAAGGGGGCTTGTTCCTTGCTGGGGCAAACATATATGTTTTCAAGTATTTTTACAGAGGAGAGATGCGCATTGTCAATTTTTTTCATTTGCAACTTTTTCTCTCCAGTTGCAACAGTCTGTCTCCACTGGAAAGGCTGTCACATCCAAAAAGCTACAGGGATGTTTCAGCTCTGACAAGAGAATAGATGCAGGTGATCTCCCCCCTCCCACGTTCCCAGATGAAATTGGATCAGAAATAATCTGGCTAGTTTCAAGTATAGCCAGAAAGGGGCAGATAACAGAAAAGCCCTCCCTGAGCTGAAAACTTTAGTGATTTCATGTCAGCCAGTAAAAAACCTGATTGCAGCTTTAGATTTCAAGGAAATGAACAAATCTGGTAGGTGGAACTTGGAGGATATATTGGGGAAGATAAACTGATTGAGTTTTGCCTGTTTTTAAAATCCCTGTGTAATATTCATCACATACATGCTTCATAATCCCATAGTAAATAGCCACAACTTTCCCATTTCACAAAGTTAAATGCCCACATGCCCACTTGCACACAGGAAAATTGATCCAGGTGCAGCCTGCAGAGTGTAGAAAGGTCATTTTCAAGGCTGGGGAGAGACTGAGGGTGTTGCTGTTAATCAAAGAAAGGATGTTTAACATCTTTCTGACAATAAACAATGCCAATGACATTTGTTCCACTGCCACCCTTCTGGCCTAGAAGTGCTGTTAAGACAGTTCTTGTCCTTAATATAAATATTATCTGCTGCAGTGTCCTCTGTTGTCCTGGCTGGATTGTGCAATGGCTACTGGTGCAGAATTTCCACCAGTGTCAGGGATCACACCACTGCTGCAAGACTTGTCCCTTTTGCATTCATGCTTCTTGTCCCCGAAACCAGCTGCAATGGCTGCAGGTAGGCACTCATGCCTTTTCCTTCCCCTTCCGTCCTCTTGACTGTTTTTTTGAGCAAGCTGACTAACTGCAGTCTCCAGATACACCTCCCTCCCCTCTGTCCTGTAAAATCCACAAACATCCCCACCTTCCCCATCCCCGTTTCCCTTCTCTGAATGCTTAAAGGCCTGGGAACTCAGCACTGCTGGTGGGATTTCAAAACCCAGCCCAGGCTCAAGTGCCAGATTTGGGCTAAACAGCTGCTGTGTACTGTCAGATCTACACACTACAATGATTTGTACATCCCATTGCTGAACCAGCTAGAGCTATTTGTTTAAAAAATAAAGAGGCAGATAAATTCAACTCTTCCCCTTCTCCTAGCAAGCTGCTATCATGTGCCTCTCTTAAAAATGGCTTGCTCCAGAATGCATTAGAGCTAAATTATCATTTATGTTTGTCACAGGGATTGCTAATGTGTAATGAGATTTTAGAGTTAATGTTTTGTACAAAGCACTTAGCAGAGCTGGGATGAAATTGGTTCAGGATTCTGATGTGGTGTTTTAATTAAAGATATTTTCCAATCAGGGCCAAGCAAACGACTTGTCAGAAGATTTTGTACCCATCAGCCAATATACCAATGCAATGCTGGTCTTGCTTTCTGCTTTTGGGTTTTCTTCAGGGAATTAGAGAAGAGAGCCTCTCTGAATCTCACGCAGAAGAGCCTTTCTTAGCTTCAACCCTTATGGGAGAAGCAGCACATATTCAATGCTCTGAAACGTTCACCTGGATGTCAATGGTCTGGTTCACTGCAGCGTGACGCTAACCCTGTGCTGCTTTGATTTTGTTGAACTTACAACTGCAGATTGGTGCAATACCTGCACACAGACTAAAAGCAATGGGAAGCCATGTCCTGTGAGGTGAGTCCTGAGCTCTTGTCTGTTGTAGCAGGGTCTTGAGCTCTGACTGCCAGCTCCTCTTCCCTCTCCTGTTCTGCTGTTGGGCACAGGAGACAGGGAAGAGGCAGATTTCCAAAAACTGTACCTGGTAAAACCAGCATGATGATGAGGGGGTCTCTGCTTTAAGCAACAGGCTTTGGTTGTATGATTCAATGCAAATATCAAATGCATGTTAATAGACACAGTTTTTATTATTTGCTAGTCAATAAGGGTCCTTATTACCAAAGTAACACATTGTTTTCTTAGCTTTCTCTGGTTCGTACAGGGAACTTCAACAAACATCAGCTCTTAAGGTGAGTTATCTGGTTAAAACAAAACCACAAAGCTATAATCAAGCATGAAGTAGAGCATATGGGGTTGGTTTCAGGCATGGACAATGCAAGCCTCTGGCAGAAAAATGGCAGCTGTCCTCACCGTTTGCTTTGCCCATCCTACAGTCCTGAGAAGCCAAGCTGGGTAAGCTGTTGAGGGAGGGCAGTGGGGATGCAGGGAAGTGGCTCCTGCTGAGAAGGGACAAGAGGAAGGAGTTGCCCTTCCCAGTGTTCCTCACACTTAATCTTCTTCACCCTTCCCCTCCCACAGCTCCAGCCATCAGATCTGTGACCAAAGCCCTCCTTTGTCCCCCCATCCCTTGGTTTTTCCCCCACTCCCCACTCTCCAGACTAAGAAGGGCACTGGCCCTGCAGCCTCCAGCAGCCCCTCCGGAGGCTGAGTCAGCTTCACGGATGCAAAACAGCGCTGCTGGAGACCCACGCAACATGGGTGTGCAGCTGTGACATGGCAGCATCATTAACTTGGATAATAAGACTGAGCCATAGCAAACCACCCTGGATTTGTATAGCTCCATGTTTGTTTTCACAGTGTTTCTGACAAACCCTTTTTAGAGCTGCGTTGTTATGAACCTTTCAGAGGAACGCATTGCATCCTGCTTGCTTCAGTAATAGAAACAAATCCTTCTTTATATGCTCGTGATTTCAATGCATTTGATTTGTTTGTTTGTTTGTTTGTTTTTCTAAGAAGACCAAGGAGGAAGCTTTTGTTTTATAGAATGTTTGGATGTTTTAATATATGTGTATGATTTTTTCTTGTATTTTTCTTTTGCAGGTTTGCACGTCTACTTCAAACCAGGACAAGGTTCCATGACTGTTTGGAAACCAATAAGCCGTGAGTAGGGATTTTAATCCCCAAACTAAATTGGAACATAATCTGTCCATTTGGTGAACTCTCTAGCTCAGTACGGAAATTCACCTGTGTAAAAGGATGCTACTGACTAGAATAGAGAAGGTGAATTTTGCAGAAATAAATCTCACATATACACATCTAGTGTGGGGTGAATACATGAATATGGTGCATATTGTAACGTTTTCTTTGCATAAACCTTGTCTGACATCACAGGATCTCAGGAAATTACAAAGACAGAAGGAGATCAAGCTGCCTATTCAGGTCAGCCCCTCAGTGAAATAGCATCCTACTCCATAAAACATAATACACACCACTTCATTGTACATCTCTTGTCCAGCTGTGTGGTTGCTTTATCTGCAAGAGCATTGACACACCACTTAATGAGTGGTCTTGACCTTTTCAGAGGCACTGAGGTACAAACACGCATGGGGCATCTTTTGCTGCCAACCCCAAACGTTCCAGAATCATGAGTCAGATCTCCCCGACTCATAAATTATAAGACTAGCTGAAAAAGAATTGTTCATGAAAACTCCCAACAAATGTGTTGGTGTTCTCCTCTGCCATGCACTTTATTGAGCCTATGGTTCTGAGCCCTCAGAGGTCACTCAGGTTAAATTTTAAGTCTTTTGTTCTCTATAAGCAATAGAAAATTCTGCTGATGTTCCCATCCATTCAATTACAGGACTCGGTTACAGAAACTGGGGAATTACAGTGAACTCTGAGAGCTGCTTCGTGATATTTCTGATGTGCATCTCTGCCAACATGTGCTGAACTGTACAAATTTAATTCTGCATGAAGGATTGCTGGACAATCAGGACAGTGAACCAGTTGCTAGGTTTAGATTTCTGTGGTCAGAGATCCCCCCACCTGTGGGGATTGTGGAGTAGAGAGGAAATGAATGTCTGAGTTGGTGGAGAGCCAAGGACAGTGAGCCATGGAGGGACTCCCTGTCCTTGGTGTGATTAGTATCTAGGGGTCAGTTTTCTGCAGGAACTGACTACTCCAATGGGGAGGGTGAGGAAGGATCCTTTTGTTAATGCAGGTAATGCATGCCAAGCACCCACATCTCCCTCACTCTGGAGGGTGAAAAGGCCAGATTTTAGCATATGGCAATGCAGCATCATGCACATTATGGTGCTAAGTGATGGGGCTGGGGCATAGGCACATCCCTCTGTTGCAAGCACAACCTTCACCATGGCTTTAGACACAAGTATTACCAAAACAGATCAAAGTCTTACGCAGCAGTCCCAGTACTCAGGTGATCAGGTTTGGTGTTTGTTAAAGGAATGATTTCACACCAATATTGGGTGGGGTTTTTTTGCTTTTACACTCACACTTTCATCCAGCATTGGTTACTGAAAGATCACTTCTCCTTGTCCTCCTCTGCCATCTGCTCCTTAGAGATCTGTCCCTGTCAAGATGCCCTTGACACCGCTGGCAGCCCTGGGGCCCTGGGTTCTGAGCATGGCCCCCACACCAGCTGCAGTGGTGTCCCAGTGCTTTCTGCCATGTTGTAGGAGAGAAGGTTGAGAGGGATGTGGCAGGGAGAGCTGTGTGCAGGAATTGTGCTTCCCTGGCACAGGAGAGGCTGAACATGGCGATGTATGCCAGACACATGCATGCTTATAGACCTTTAGCTATGACTCCAGAGGAGGTGGTTTGAGAGAGCTACTTAAAGCAAGGATATTAGGGACTTATTAGGCCCACAATATGGCCTGAATTTTCAGTGAGAACCTGCTAGGTAGTCAGCACTGTTGAAAATTAGGCCATTCCTTAAGCTGTGGGGTAGCAAGTACTATCCATGCTTCTGAGTTGTTGCTCTGCAAGACACATTCAAGCAAGGAGGTTCAACCATGTACCCTCTTCTGAGCTCCCGTATTGCATGATGCCTCTGCTCCCAAGGGCTGATATCTACATTTTGACCTCTGGTTCAAAATCGTCATTTGCTGCTTGCTCCCATAAGGCCACGATTTCCATCCTCTGCATTAGCTCTTTTGTTTCAGAAAGCTTTTGTAGCTTCAGTTTGAGATGTGTTTCTTTTGGCCTGAGAGCCAGGGCTTTTGGACCCTCCAGGTATCTGGCCTTGAATCTTCCTATCTGTTGGGGTGCCAGAGCTGTTCTGGAGACTGCAGCCATCAATTCCTCAGTGTTGCACTGCTTTAGCACATTTGGCTGTGCCCTTTGGCAGCCTTCACTTAGTGCCTTGACACCAGAGTTTTGATACTAAAAGTGGTATTTCCTGGGAGCATCACTTTGATTCTTCTCTCACTGGTACAAAACTTCTTATTCTATAAAGCTGTGCATTTTCCAAGCCTCTGTAGCAGGAGTCATCTTACTCCAGCCACGGATTCATGGGCAGAAGATGCCAGTGGGATGCCCTGGTTGCAGCAGCTGCTCATACTAGTGTGCCTGTTTAGCAAGTACAGATGGAAAATGCTGTTGTTTTCCCCTCATTGATCACTGTCCAAAGCATCTGAGGCTCCAACAGAAGAGCCAGAAGGGAGCAAAGTTGATGCTGCCACAGCTTTGGTACTTCCTATAACATCTCAATTTCTTCTGAAGTTACACTGTACTTCAGGCTTGGCATTGTAGCCATGTTGGCCTCTCATGACAGGTCTGTTCTGGCTCAGGTGTGGCTGCAGGGACCTGCAGCACGCTGTTTGGCTCAGGTGTAGGGACATGTAAGTTCCTCCAAGCCTAGGGGCCTGTTTGTCCTTTGACTATTCCTTTTTTCCTTTTTCTTTCTCTGTTGCTGGTGCAGGTGGCTGGAGTACTCCATGCAGTTCTTCTGCTTCAGACAGATAAAGACATCTGTAACTGTCAATATCTATCAGCCCTGTCCCTCTGCCATTTTTCTTTTGTTGTTTTACACAGACTTTTACAAGTGGTTCCCTCTCAAATTTCCAGTGAAATGAGTAATGTCAGCCAAGCCTGTAAATCCGTTTTCCTCTGAAGGGGGAGGAAGGCACCATAGGCACAGGAATGTTGCTGGAGAGGCTGAGGAAGACTCAATTGCAATTAGACCAAACAATTATGGTAACTTCCCCCAATTCCTCCTCTCCTGCTCTGGCAAGGCACTCCTCTGCTGCCCACTCAGCCTTCCTGAAAAGGGTTTCTTTCAATGCTCTGCTCTTTCCAAAGGCAGTGAGCTTGTAAGGGGGGTGGCCCTCAGCTTGAGGGGCCCTGTTGGCCCCATGGCACTGCAACAGCTCAAGGTCTCATTGCTCTATTTAGTCACTTCCCCAGGTAAGGGGTTTTTCTCCCTTTTCTGCTTTTACTGATGCTAAAGCATCATTGCCAGGAGCAATGTCAAGGTGCTGCCGGCTCTGGTGGCAGCTTCAGCTCTGATGGTTGAAGGGACATTTCCACTGGCCAGTCCCTCTCACCCCTCAGTGACAGTCCAGCAGTCTGGAGCAAGCTGTTGTTCCCTCTGAGGACTTGGGTACACTGGACGCCAATCCCATGTAGGTAGCATCGCTGTGTCTCTGGGGCAGTGGAAACACCTAGGCATGGGGTGGGCTCTCCTGCTGCTGACAGCTTCTGCATGGGAACTAACAGCCTTTCATTTACAGATGGACACCTTTGCTTGTAAATTGAATGCCTCCAAACCTGGCCTGGCATCGGCTGCACTGGCCTGACAGGTCACCATGATGGGAACATTGCAGCTCTCTGCTTAAGCAGGCACAGCGGCACAGCAGACGGCCTCCTTGTTCCAGGGCCCTCCGTTTGCACCTGTGCCTAATTACATCTGCAGGCGGAAGCGTTGAACAGAAGGATGTGCCTGAACAGCTAGACCATGCTCTCAGAAAGCTGCTTAAATTGCTATTTTGATCTCTACCACTCCTCAGAAGCCTTCTCTTTGTTTAAAGGTTTTTGCTAAGTAAATCCAGCAGGTGCCTTGCCATTCCTTGCTGCCAGTCAGCAGCTGATTCTCCTTTTCCTTGCATGCGATGGCCTCACTGCTGAGAACGTACAGCACGAGATGCCACGGAGGGGTGTGCCAAAACCTCCTGGTCTCCCCTCTCCTCTTCCTCCTCCTCCTCCATCCCTCTGTGCTTGCCCTGGCACAGGCCCTTATTACAAGAGATGTGGGATTTTGTCTTGTGGTCAGAGTTCCTTCTTCTCAAAACCCGTAAGCTGGTGACTGCTTGGGCGGCAGGGCCAGCCTGGCTGTGCAGCCAGGAGTGGTTTATGATGAGAAATGGTCTGTCGGTGGCTGCAGACTCACAGCAGCATAAACGTGTTGTCTGCAGAAACAACAGAGAAATGAGGGGAGGCAGGGAGAGATCAGCTGCGAGTGGGAGGGTGCAGATATGGGGAGTGGAGGTCAGAGGAAGCGTGGGTTTGAAACCAAGACCAGAATGTAATGCCATTGCTCCATGACTTTTTTTTAAGTAAAAAGGCAGAGAAAACTGTCAGGTTTTAACATGGGCGAGTGTCCAGAAGCGCCTTCCAACGCTAGTAAGTTATCTGTATCAGTTCTGCCGCCCACCTCCCGTCACCACTGCTCATCGGGGCATCAGGAGAGGACTGCGGTGGCACTGAGCCGCTTGTTTCTCAGCCATCAGATCACGACTAGAGGTTGCTTTTTTTTGAGACTTGGCGTAAATTGGAGAAAAATCAGTGGGTCCTTGTCTGGCTGCTGACCAAATCAAAGCCTCGCTTCAGTGTGGGAAGCCTCCGAGAGGGTTTTAAGTACTGAATATTTGTCACTGATTTTGCAGGCTCCATTGCTCTTACCCCTAATCTTCCTCACTTGCTCATGCTGTGCATGCAGAGGCAGGGAGGGATGATAATGGACTTGCAGTTGTACTTGCTGTTCCCATAACAAACGGCAGGATCTTCACATAAATTGTTTGAACATGTAACACTGCTCTTATTTCTTAATGATAAGGGCTTAGGAGCTGCCCTTTTCCAAAATGAAAGAAATGAACCAAATGTTATCTTTTTGTTTTAAAAAATGATCCCTGCAACTACAACAACAAAAAGCCATTACGATGATCCTTAAAGGTCTTGCAAGCTTTTATGGAAGAGACTTTCCACTCACAAAGTCTGGCTTCATTCCCACTCCCTCTCCCTCTTCCCAGGCCATATGGTTCAAGCTTTCTGGGCAGCCTGAGCTCCTAGATAGAACTGAACTGAACATGCTTGCCCTGGAGGACATGTCAGAGGTCAGTCCTGGAGGGAGGAGTAGCTACTTTGGATACTGTGTCTAAAGCCAAGTGCTCCAGATCTTGCTCCAGTCCCAAGTGCATCCATCATCAGTTATATATCTATACTTGGTATTCACACAGGTTTCTTGTTTATAATGAAATATTTACCTCAAGGCTCTGCATCTGCTGTTAAGATCAACAGTAGCATCTATTGATTGTACCATAACCTTTTGGTGCTATGGCACAGATCTATTAGATGGCTGGTGCTGGGCTCGTGCCAAGCCACAGCAAGCTGCCTACTGCCTCTTTGGTAGACCGATGAACATGGTAGGGGTGTGTTTAAACTTGAAAATTTCTGAGTCTAAAGAAATAGCCCCCTTTTTTTATCATGTGTTTAATAGATCTGTTTCTTGAGGTAGTAGGAAGAAACTCAAAAAAAAGAGTTTGAGCAGCATGCACAGACACATGTGTAGGCACACACACATACAGGTTTGCGATGATGAGTCTGAGGTAAAAAATGTGATGATGTGAAGTGACCTTACTGCCGTCCCAAGACAGGGCTCAAGCCCTTGGAGCTGGTTTCATGATCTCTGGAACAGAAGGCCTGGAAACTTAACCCATTTGATTTCTGCATAGCCCTCCTAGCTTTAACATGCTTATGTAGGTTAATGCATGCATCCATTAACTTTCTCACTGTCAACTGCTGTTAGTGTAGCTGCTTAACGCCCTGCTGGGAGGGAGATGGATGGGCTCCTCCAGATGCCATCTTGATGCTGCTTTTTTTAGTTCAGCCCCAGGGGATTCAAATCCTAGATGGCTCTCCTGGAGCTGTGTGTGGCCATGCAAAGCAGTCCGTAGACAAGCTCTCTCACCTTAGATTTCCAGTTCAACAACACCCCTTACTATTCTTAGGTAGATTAAGTGGAAATAATGACTTTGCTAAAAAAGATAAGCACAACTGCTTCCCAGGTGAGAAAAAAGAGCCACTGAGGTCTTCACTGATAATGGGCTGAGCCAGCTGCAGAGGTGTGAATTGGCTCCCCAGTTAAAAGAGCTGCCAGTCAGCCTTATGCCTACCCCCCTAAACTGTGGCTGAAGCCTGCTGTGGTGAGGTACTAGGAACGGAGTGGGGTAAAGCACAAGAGAAAAAGAAAGAGGACTGATGCATGACTGTGGTGTATGAAAGCAAAGTCCTCATCTGTCTCCCCAGGTCTTATGAACTCACCAAATGGCTGCAAATAAGAGCAGCTTCCTTCAATGTGTTCTGTATTTACCATGGTATGTATCATGGCTGTGTCTCAGTGTTGTCTTTCCCTGCACAAGACTTTAGGTAGATGGTCAGTGTCAGTATGCTGCATGTAGTAGAAAGCAGGTGGATTTACTTAGCTCTTTGGGTGGCAAAAAGTGGGAGCATTTTCTGCTGTTCAGGCAGGAGGTATTCTTCACTGTCTGTCTTTGGAGGTATCACAAAATCGGTCTATGCAACAAGGAGTTGGAGGAGGAGCGGAGAAAGAGAGACCTAGAGTCGGTTTAAACAGGAGGAATAGCTGAGTGATGAAGAGTGAAAGATGCTGACCAGGCTCAGGCTGCACAAAAAGGGCTGACTGCCCTTCCTGACCCTCCCTAACTGTGGAGAAAGACAGACGTTGACAGGATTGTGGCTGTGGCTGGAAGGGAGCACACATCCATGTGTGAGTACCATGAAGCTGTGGGGTGGGGGCCATCTTCGAGAAGAAATCTCCTGTCAGCAAGGAAGAGAAGTGGGTTTTGTTCGGCTCTGTACAGAGTTGCTGGGAGTGCTGTGTTCCCATCACCAAACTAGATAGTTGGGTGGAAAGTCTTCCAGCTGCTGGAGACCTGCTACTGCAGCAGCCCCATCTCCCCTGCTCAAGAAACCAGCCTGTCTTGGAAGTACAATCCATGGATGTCTGAGCTCTTGCTGACAATTACTGTAAATTAAAACAAGTAGGCTGCTGGCTGCAGCACAGGATTGTTCGGTACAGCCAAGTGTATTTTGGTGGTGGATGGAGGAGAGGAAGGGAGAGAGATAACTCTGTCCTGACCCAGACCTTACTCCTGCTGCTTGATCTGGGTCTGTAGTGGGGTGAGCAGTACTGGTGCTGATGGGTGTCTTCAAGGTCTCAGTCTGCCCTGTTCCTAGGCCCTGTGCAGCCCAGGAGAGGACGTGCTGTAGTGTGGGGACATCCATCCATTCTGGCCAGAGCAGACAAGAGGGTTTCTCAGTGTGCTCGGTTTCGTTCTAAACTCTTCAAGGCAGCTGCAGTGAGGTGGAGGATCTGGCTGTTCTGGCCTGGCCCTGGAGTGGTGCTAGACTGCTCTGCCTTATTTTCATGTACGCACAGAGTCTCTCCCATGCCTTGGGGCTGGCCAGTTTTGGCAGGTGGGTGGTAGTAGTAGGAGGAAAGCCCCGTGGGTCTGCCTGAGTGGGCCCCTCTCACCTGCACTGACTCGCAGGACTCCACGCTTAATGTCTGGCAGGGAGCCTGCTGCCATTTAGGAGAGAGGTAGTCATCCTCACGCACCTGCACCTCTGCGCTGTTTGCACAACCACCTCGTTCCCAGGCTGCGGGAGGTAGAGACTGGACAAATGTGCCTGGACAGAGTTGTGGCATCCTGAGCTCGGGGCTGTGCTCTCAGGGGAGCTGCTGCATGCTGTCCTATTTAAGCACTTTCTGTTGCCTAATTGGAGTTGCCAGGAGTTGCGTGTGTCGTCCAGCAGAGCACAAAGCGACGTGACGACAACTGTCATGTGTCTCTGGTCTTCCTTCTTCTCCTTGAAAGAAGTCTTGACAGACGAGTACCTAGGTAGGCTGTCATACACAAAAGCACAAGCAGATGTGTGTGTGTGCCTCCTTGACAGCGCATGCCTAGGGGAGACACAATCAAAGCACTACCCTCTGTGTGGGGCTGGAAAGGAGTAAACCTGCAGGCTGAGCTGGAGCTTGGAGGCAGCTTTGACTGCATCCTGGTCCCCTGGGCTTTGCAGCCAGAGAGCACAAATGCATAGGGTGTGAGGATACCCAGTGCAGGCCAGTGTTTATTTGGTTTGCATGGTAGATTTTGCTGTTTTCCAAGAGCAGAAATGCTGCCTGCTCCTTCACCTCCTCTCCAGCTGCACCATTCTGTCCCAGCCCCAGCTGCCACAGCTTAGCTTTGCTCAAAACACATTCTTGTGCAGGGTGCAGTGCCTCTGCACTCTCGGATGGAGACTGGCTTTTAGCTGCCTCTCTGCATGGCATCTGCGTCCCTCTGCCTTTTTAATCCCCTGCATTTTCCATAACCGAAAATAAACCAGTAACAAATCTGGGATGCCAAGGGGATAGATCTGGGGCTGTGGCATTCCACACCTACTGTGATTTCTGCAGTTTTTTTTTACAGATTCTCTGTACAGAGCCGAACTCCCTCTTTCTCCTCTTTCTTTTTTTTTTTTCTCTTTTTTTTTTTTTTTTTTTTTTTTTTACAGAGAAGACTTGTGAGAAATGTATTCTTATGTCAGTAACATTCAAAGGTGAAAAGAAAACCTGCCAGAAAAGAGCCTTAAAAGTCTGACATATTATCATTCAGGGGAGAATTTTCAGTAGAATTATGCTGGAATTTTTCCAATAAATAAATTCTACAGACTTTTAAGGGAAAGCTTTTAGATTAATGGAAATATTACTTAAATTAAAATTCATCCCATTAAGCCATCAATTCCATTGTCATTGCAGCATCACGTGTTTAATGTTAATGACATGCACAAATAAAAAGGAAGAAACCTATTTGTTTCATTGTGCCAAAAGCTGAGTATGGTCTGTTGCAGAAAGTTAAATACGAGCCAGGGCACAAAGCAGGATCAACAGACACAGTAAAAATGCCCTTGCAGAGGGTATATTGCAATGTAGTGTGTATGGGAATTGTAAGAAATGCGTTTGGGCTTGTCATTTCAATGAACTGTTTTGGGGTTTTTTGTCTCTTAGTGACTTCAGGGGGAAGCTTTCTTCATCTTACAGGCTCTGTCCTTTTGTTTTTAGTGCCTCATGTAGAGGAGAGTAGATCCCAGGCTCCAGTTGGGACACATCCCAGGCTCATTCTTGTGCCAAGGAAAGAGTGGGCAGCTTGGAGGGGAGCTGCCAAGTTCAAAACATGTCTTAAGCCCTCTGTGCTTCAAAGATGAGTTGTCACAAGACTAGATTTCATGTCACCTACATCAGGACCTTCTGCTTCCAACAAGGCTGGACAGCCTGAGGGACAGTCCTCTGGCACTTTTTTGAGCCTCTGCTTCCCATCCAGGTGAGAGGACATGGGCAGAGGGACACGTTAGTGAGCAAAGGGGGAAAAGCTAACTGGCTTCTACCTCTTCTGCCTTTTGGTGTGATTTATGTTGGATTGGGAGAGGGTAAGGCCGCAGAGAAAGTTTCTAAGTTTTCTGCTGCGTCACTTGTCAGCAGGTGACAGGGCTCTTGCTTGGGATGGATGTGAGCTTGGCTGATCTGTCTTGAGCCAACCACCATGGTGTGTGTCCTCAGGGGTCACCCCAGGTCTGCAGCTGGTGCCTTGGGGAGATACCCTGGATGGCAGAGGCATCTCTGCTGCCCTGGGGATGGGCCAAGGCCAGGCTGTGGATGTGAGCCTACAGGTGAGCCTGGTTCTGTGGGGCCCATGGCTGGGCAGCCTGTGAAGGAAGTGAGTCTCTAGCAGATGGGAAGGACTGTGTCACTCTTGAAAAGGGTGGCTCCTAGTAGCAGTGCTCTGGGGAGCAAAGACGGATTAGGCTACCCTATGTGAGAGCTGCCACATCACAGCCACTCCTAAGAGTCTTCTCAGGCTTCTCATGACAGTTCGTGTTGCAGTACACTGGGGTGGTCTCATGACTCCTCCCCATGTTGGTTTGGAGAGCCTGACTCTCCTGGCATCCAGGTGCAGATAGCACCGAGGGTTTTGTTTGAATCCTTGCTGAAATGCAGGTGGGCTGCCAACCCAGGGGACAAAGTCCAGCATTTAAAACACTGCTTATAAACACAATCCCTACAAAGTTCAAGTCTGAATCCTTTACATGGGCTTGAGAAGTATTCAAGGCAGCATCCAAATGTGCCCAGCTGCAGTGAAGCTACTTAGTGACTCAGTTCAGGCTTTGATCCATAGCCTGAAGCATGTTGTTCAACAGAATAACCCAACACATAGATTGAAAGGCTAGAAGGATCATTGTCCATTTGTATTTGCAATACCCACAGCAACACCCATGGTCAGGAAAACTCCAGTGATCGTGACCTAGGTGATAGCTACCTCCCACCTATCCAAAGACAAGCTAGCTGCTGTTACTGTGGAGCACAGGAGCCGCATCTTGGGGAAATGCTTCATGCACTCTGCGGAAAGGAGTAAGCAGGCTTATCTGGCTCTCAGGGCAAGTTCTGCTTTGCATTTGTTGTATTTGTCCTTTACTGAAGGTGAAAGGGTCTTTGGGCAAGGGGGGCAGCTCCCAGTGGAAGGCTACATGCACTGCAAGGCCAGGCCTTAGCCTCCCTCAATTCTGGAAAGAAGGTTTGACCTGGAGCCTGTTCCATCATTCCTGACTTCTTGGTCTGTGCAGCAACATGTTGGGAAAAGTGCCAGATCTGATTTCATGTCCCATGGGTCTTGGGCAATGTTTGTAGCAAATGGAGAAATTACTCAAGTTGAAGTTTGAGGTGGCTTTAAGTGAACAGAAACCCCATGTAGGTCACTAGCACTTCCTTGGGTTTCGCATGCGCTCCTCTCAGGCTTTGCTATGTAAAATGAATGGCGCTTTTCTTGCTAAGACTAAGAATACCTTCCAGGCCAAGTTCCAAGGTCAAGCCATCCGTTTGGCTTTCTCCACCTATGTGAATTAACTGTCTTCAGCACAAATTTGAAACAGTGCAAATGCATCATTGTTAGAGCATGTTTTGAGAAAAGCTTCAGGAGCACTGAACATACTGTTACTTGTACAGAGGCAGTGTTCCCAGAAACTTCACTGCAATTACTATTTAGGCTCTGTTACCATAGTGGCTTCCCAGCTTCACTTTTGTCTCCACATTACTCCTTTGCCACAGAACAAGTACTTATTTTTCACCAGTAGCACCACTTGTATTTTCCTTTAATTCCCTTGAGCATTCCTTGCTAGTGGTCAATAAAAGAGAAAATCAGTGAGCCTGACTGTTATGTGTTGTCACAGCTACTTTTCCACAGCTTGATTTCTCAGCCTTCTGAGGTAGGGGTGGGCTTTCATTCAGGGGTACTGGAGTTCATGTCCTGTGGGTTTTGTTCCGTTTTTTGTTCGGTTTCTTTTTTTTTTTGGCCTTTAGCAAAAGGCTTAAGGCTCTTCTCCACATTCTCATGAAATTGTTCTGGCTTTTATCTTTCCCTCCTGCTCTCCTTGGGTCTTCAACCTTGGTTCAAAGGGATCTTCTACTGGCAGACTTCTTCACACCTGTTGCAACCCAGAGACAATTCACTCTCAGGGAAAGAATGGGCAATTTGTGCATTCCCATCATCACCAAGGGCTTCCTGCAATGGAAAATAGCTCAAGGTTTCTGAGGCTCCCTTCTTCCACAACAAAATTAGCCTGTGGGCAGATGTACAATCAGCACATCTCTATTTGTCTTGGCTGTGAGCCCTCTGCAGCCGGTATTGTCTTCTTTGGGAAACCAGTGAATTGCTTTGTATTACTCTCCGCTTCCCTGCACTCAGACTGTCTGCTTTGCAGGACCTTGTGTGTTTAGTGTAGTCCCAGGGTGAACTTAGTCCTTTCCTTTTTAGCAGAGTTTTTTTCTGCTTACAACCCTACTTTTTTTGACTGTGGTTGCCATTTGCCACACTCAGTGCAAGACCTGCTTATAGGCCTGTATTGATACATATGGACTGTTCCTCATTTGAGAAATGGGCATGGCAACTTCTCCATCTCAGACAGGTAGATGTATGCAGCAAAGCAGTGTAGGATGTTAAGATGGCCTTTCTAGTTATGGGACAACTCATCCTTAACAAATGCTTGGTGATTACTTTGACTGGAGAGCAGGGGCAGGTCTTGCACTTTTCTGGTTCACCAGGACTGCTTGTACTGCTTGAGAGAAGGGAAATAGCTCCTGGGGATCATGCAGTGGTATGAGGCTGATATCCCATGGGGGCACAGTTCTCACTCCATCTAGTACATCTATGCAGCAGTCATTTGTAATCATTGCTAATCCAATGAGAGTAGTAAGTAGGTATGGACTCCTGCATGGATTTATTGCTCTGAGGGGATACCACTGGCAGAGATAAAGCAAGGGACAATATTTACCAGAAATAAATGTTGACATTTATGGAAACCTAGAATGTGTGTTCACATCTATTTTGAATGTTTTCATGAGAGCTATCTGGGAAGCTTCCATTATGGGTATATTTCCTAAAGGGTAATAAGTTTTTCCGTTAAACTAATATTCTAAAGGGATAGATTAAATTAAAGGTTAATTTAAAAACTATTTCTTTTCTCCTGGAAGGTGAATAATATTTTTCACTTACACTGCTGCAGTCCATCATAATGTGTTTATTTGCATGGGTAATTTGGTTATCTGGTGTTACTTCAAACTCAGGATTATTCATTTCTGATGAGTAAAGAACAATTTGGGCCCTGGTTCTTTGCATTAATCTCATAAATTAATCCCACTGGATAAAATCTTGCCTCCATTGATGTTGCAGCAAAACAGCCACAGATATCACTGGGGCCAGGATTTCACCTGCTACACATATGCTTAAACATACATCTAAGGATTTGCAGAGCCTGCATTTTACTGGCCTGCTGTGTGCCAGCAGCTCTCCCTGTGTCCACCCAGCAATTCCTATCTTCCAATAGTGATGAGAAGACCTCAGGAGAACAAGTCTGTTGAAAAAAAAAATAAAATCAAAGTCCTAGTGCACAAATCCTGACCTGCTTTTCATCTTCCAAGAGTTGAACAGGTTAAAGAAGTGAAGTCTAGGCTGTCCACACCATTTGTACATGGTGGTTACTCAGGGTCAGTGAGTAACCCTGTGCAGCCAGGCAGGGATTGATTTTTTGTTTGTACAGGTCTATCTCACAGCAACAGAGAAAGACGTTATAAACATGGGAAAATCTGATACAGAAAAAAGCTGGCAAGGGAAACTGTTCAGTCTTTTAGGACTACTATATATTCATGCATTTAATGAATGGTGCATTATGTAGTCCAGGAAAAATGTATTGAAACATATCAGAATTGTGAAGTGAAACCTTGCGCTATGGATGGATGGTGTTTCCTGACTAAATAAATATCCTTTGTGGTTGGCTCGGGTTTATTTTATCTCTTTATATTTCACTCTCACTATTCAGTTTCCTAGACTCCACAGAGGATCAGTCGTTTTCTCCCTGTGGCTTTCTCAGCAGAGCATCTTCAACCTGTGCATATTCACAGCTGACTGGGTGCACTGAAGTGCTCTTATTCCTTTTATTTTCCTGAAAAACTCACTTGTAGAGAGGAAAATCAAAAAAAGAGAACCAGCTAGCTGGGCAGGTCCCTGTAGGCAACTCAAGGACCTTGCTTTTGTTGAAATTGCTTGGAGCTCCATCATGTTTATCTTTTCCACCTTTTAAGTTAGCCAGATACAAGAGATCATGGTTACTTTTTACTGAAAGGATAAAACGGTTATTTTGTTGGGGTTTTGTTAGTTTGGGAGTTTTGGGGTGTTGTCTTTTTCCTTTTTTTTTTTCCCCTCTTTTTTTCCTTTTTTAAATGCAGGATGGGCTTCTTTACGAAAACACACAAATCCTGATTACAGCCAGAACCAAAGTGCAAATGACAGTGTCTTTGCACCCAGCCTTCGCCAGCACTAACACATAATGGCTTTTTTTTGTGTGTCTGTGCTGGGCATAAATGCCCAGTTCTTGTTTCCTTTTTTATGTTCTGTGCTTCACTGGACTATTGCCGCTCTGCTGCAGACACAAAACAATAACCAGATAAGCTCTCCCCTTTGCACCTGGATTTAGGATGGAAGTGGGGAAGAGCCCTTTGCAAGGGCTGTGTGTGAAGGACAGCAACTGCATCCAGACGGCAAGAGTCTCTGTGCGCATAGTGGAGATCGTCTTCCCTCAGCTTCCAAGCACCTGCCTATTCTCCAAATTAATCTTTGGATGCCTGAAGATGAGCACCCAGAAAATGAGGTACAGGCAGTGGCAGTGTGTGACAAATTTAGATTAGGAGCAATCTGTCACAGCCAGGGATGGTATCCATTTCTGAACTCATGGGCAAGAAATACTCAGTGACATTAGTGGGAGCACAATAGGGGCCTGGCTTGCCCACAGTTACTATATTAAATGACCTGTAACTCAAAAGGTCTTGGATGAAATTTATTATTCTTCACCTAGCACATCAGTTTGCAATAACATTTAGCTCACGACAAACTCTGAAGAAGTGATAAGCTGGTGGAAAGCAGGGGAGGAAAATAAAAAAAATTAAAATTAAGGTAATTTAATTAATGATTTTTTAGACAAATTTCCTCTTATTCCTCATCATTGATATAGGTCCTTAACTGACCTGTTAGAGCTTCCTAGTAGTATGTTGATGGTGCTAGTTAAGAATACTAGCACCTCTGCTCTTTCCAAGTTCATGTCTGTGTTGACGTGTATCTGAAATGGCTTCTTCAAACACTGCTCTATTGCTTTTTCAGTTTGGGGATTAAAATGGAAAGCACATTCACTCCTTATTATAGAAAGAATAACAGAAATATTATTTTAAAATATTTAAAGTGGTTAAAATAGCAATCTGTGAAGTTAATTTGGTCTATTTTTTTAAAAGCAGCCCCCCAATGGCAGGGGAATTATAGGCCATCATATTTGGATTGGCTCTCCCTTCACATTTTGATGAGATTTCATGGCTCTTTCATTCATTTATGGTAATGCATCAAATTATCCTTAAAGAAAGTTAGAAATGAAGACAAGAGATGCTTCTTATTTAAAAGTGTTTTGCATAAATGCAGACTTTTAATTTCGGATAATGCCAGAGATTGATAATGCAGTCTAGAAGCGAATAAAACGCTGGCATATCCTCTGTGAGCTTTTCTTCCGTTGATAAATCTCCTTGTTGCCACAGATATGTGCATCTTCGTCCAGCTTTGTCCAGCTGTGTGCTGTAGTACAGAGCCATCATTTTATTCTCTGGGCAGATAGAAGTCCTGAATGTATAGGCCAGTAATTTTTTATACTTAGTGGCCTGATAGAGATTTCTGAATGTTACACGGACATATCAGGACAGGGTAAAGAGATTTAGATAGTCTGATGATCAAAATGGTCATGTATAGGAGTTCTTACTGTGTGCAGCATCTTGGTTTTTCTGTCTAGTCTGAACCTAGTTAACGCTTCAGACCTGTCTATTAAGTAATAACTAAGATGTGCTTTCAAAGCTGCAAATGGCAACCCTGCAAGGATTGTACTGTATTTTTGGAAAATTATGTGTTCTCCAAAAACAGTTGTTTAGAAAAATCATGAATTATTTAACTTGTGCTTCGACAAATAAAGGACACTGAATTTATTATTTTCTCTTTTCCTTTTGGTGCTTTGTTTAGAAACCTGTTTTGTGTGATATTCTTCCTTCTAACTCTGTTGAGTGTGTTACAATACCCCCTGTTTGACATACCTTCTGCAATATCCTTCAGAGAAATGGTGGCTGAAAGGAGTCTGGGAAAGTACTCAGGGACGTGACGGCATTTTTCTTATTTCCTGGGTGACTTATCATGAGGAGATGGGTCAAAAAAGGGAGATTTCAATTCCCCGGTCCCTCTGCGCTCACAGGTATTTGGAGGGTACAGTCAGAAATGCCACTAAGCCAGTGCAAAACCCCATAGCACAGGGGGAGCACTAGTACTGAATCTGTCCATCTCCATGTGAAGAATTGTCCCCATATGCCTTGGGTCAACTTTTGGTGATGCCCGTGTCTGTAGAGGTCTTGCATTCTCCAGTGGTCTGGGAGGTTCGCACCTCTCAGCCCTCCTACCCCCCAAAAAAACCCCAATAGAGCCGGCTATGTGGATTGGGTGTTTAACCACTGATGGAGGCTGCGTGACCAACATTCAAGTGCTGCAGTGATGAAATCCTGCAGTGTCTTGAGGTCAGACAGTGACCTATTAACCAAGAATAAGATGAAGATCTTGATGTGACATAGCAGGGTGCCAAAGTGTATGTCGGTGATTAAAAGCAAGTATTGCTTGTGGTAGCTCATAAATATAACACTCAGCATCTTGCCCCCTCCCACTAGACCTAGATACTGGGCAATTTTAACTCCCTTTTAAGACTGCTGTATCTATGACTGAAATCATAATATTTATGCAGGGTAGTTTTTCAAGAAGCTCACTGGATGTGAAAACAAGTTCCTGGGTTTTCCCCTTTCATGGAAGCAAGCTGAAGGTCAGATTTACAATGTTTCAAGCTCCATTCTGTGCTCATTTACACAGCTGTAATCTTGAGTTATGCCACCGAGGACAAGCAATTGCTCCAGACTTACAGGGATATAACTGACAGCAGAATTTAGCTTGGGCTTGCCAAAGCTCGACAGAAAAGGAGCTGCAAGGGTGGAATTTGGTGTTCATGAAGCCGCTTGTGTATATTCAAGAAATGCAAGAGCCCAAAGATTTATTAGCAGTGTTTCGGAGCATTATTGAAATTAGGCTTAATTATCTGTGTAATTTGCTGGAACCAGCATTTTAGCATTTTTGATCAAGTATATGCCATTAATTTTAAAAAAAGATGTACCAGGCTGCTCTCAAAAAGTGAAGTGAAAAGATTTAAAAAGCAAGCTCATAGTTTCTAAAGTGCGTGTTTTACAAACTTTGAAGGTTGTTGTTGATCGAGTCACTCTCTCCCCTTCGCAAACAAACAGCCCGTTTGCAGTTTATTCATATGGAAGAAAGTTCACTTCACCCCAGAGGACTATTCCAGCAACAGGGAAAGGAAACATCTCCCTGTTCCCAGGCCTGCTGAGCTCTGCCATCGCTCTCCGTCCTGTTTTTGCTCCAGCCCCACAAATACTGCCTGGAAACAGTACCGGCTGTCCTTGTAGGAAGGAGGAGAAGAAGTGGAGCAGGGAGCAGTAACCCATCTACTCCTTTGCAGCAATGAAAGTGCAAGGCTTCTGCTCAGACCTGTACCCTGTCCACTCCTTTCAGACATGCTCCACAGGCACTGCTCGGTTCAAAGGTATCATCTCCATGCCCACAGACTCTGTTTCTGCACTGTCATCCTGCCAGCCTTGTGGTGAGGCATAGCCTGTGGTCGCCTGAGGTCCCGGCAAAGAGGGACGTTCTTGTGTAGAAAACAGCAACCGTGCCAAGGTGCAGTAGCTGTTGCTTTTCTGCTGGTTTCTGTGGAAACTTTCGAGAAGACCTTTAGCCATTCTCATTGTCATGGATTAAATAGCAATAATGATGCTTCCCTCTTTCTAAAAGAGTGTGCTTTGAGGATGCAGTCATTAATATGCATGAATAGCTTGAAGCTTACATGAACAAAGTTACAACGTTGAGGGGTAGAGGAATGCCATCACAGACAGGTTATTAGCTGTCATTTTGCCAAACCTCTGTGCAAGCGAACCTTTGTTTTCAGGAGAGCTGCTGAGTGGTGGTTTTCTGTGGTCAGCACTTGTCTAGTTCAGATTTTCACTTCTTTTTCTCCCTTTACAGCTTCTCGCCCCCCGACTCCATGTAGGGTTCCAGCAGCACTGAGGCAGTCAGCGTGTCATTTTGGGAGGCAATCAGTAAGTAAGAAGGTGTAGGGGATGCCAGTATTGAGCCACGGCTTGGCTCAAACGGCAGAGAAGCATCAGCTCAGACTTTCGCAGTAAATGATTAACTTTTGTTTGTGCAGAGGATAGAGCCATGGTAAGAATGCAATTAATTATGCCAGCAGCCCAGCCAGGCCAGCAGTCAGCGGTGCTCTCACTTGCAGCTTCTGGCTCTGCAGGTCTGATTTGAGAGTAACTAATTAAACGCAGGTGCAGGCTAGAAGACTTGTTGAATTAATGCACAGTGTCTTCTTTTCAGTGTTCCCAGGCATTTGTAGCTCACAAGAAAAGAGCAGGCGCTTGATGCTACAAATAATAATAGAGTGCTGATGATGGAGGTAATTAATCCTTTATTATTCTGGTGTGATAGACTGCTGCTAGGGCTGTCATTCAAGTACTTCTCATGCAAAACTCTGTCTCAGAGGTGAAAGAACATGGAGTAGGTGAAATCCTGAATAGCGTTTTAATGGATTTTCTGATGTTATGGGACAGATACATCTTCAGCTTTGGGGGGAAAATTATCAAGCCCTGGCAGTTAAAATCAAGACTGGACAATTCCTGCACTATGTTCTGGGTTCTGTCTTTGACTCGCCAAGGCAATGCTAGCAGGCAGCAGCTTAAAATTAAAATTCAGGCTGGCTCAAGTGACACACAGACATGGAAGAGAAACACAAGGCCATAACTGTGCCTCACTGTGGGCTTTGCTCTTTTACCACTTCCTGGCCACCCGCAGTCAAGCCACTGTCAGTTACAGGCTACTGACTTCAAGGTACCTTAGGGCAATCCCAGCACTGTTCCCCCTGAGGGTGCAGAAAATGGTGGTCTTGCCATAAGGCAGACTGGATTTGAGTGGAGGTAATGTGGATGTCTAAGGAGCTGCAAAAATCTCAAATACCATTTGGGGCTATTTATTACCAATATCAAATTCTGCAAAATGGTGTTTGTTGCTGGTAACTTCGTGTTCCCCAAATAAGGATCCTTACAGGTTCAAATCAAACTCTGGGACTCAAATACCTTTTAAAAATTAAAATTAAGGGTAAATTATGAAAACATTGTCCTTCTGCTCTCTCTGCTGTCATTTATTTGCTTTTAATATCCCAGACACAGAAATTTTGTGATTTTATGAGATGGCAAGGAGGAGATAGCCTTCTGCAGTAGAAACCCCATGGAGTGCCAAGCACTAGGAGACTTAGAATCATAGAATCATAGAATCATTTAGGTTGGAAGAGACCCCTGGGATTATCAAGTCCAACCATCAGCCCTACTCTACAAGTTCTCCCCTACACCAGATCCCTCAACACCACATCTAATCTACTCTTAAACACAGTCAGGGATGGTGACTCCACCACCTCCCTGGGCAGCTGATTCCAGTGCCTGACCACTCTCTCTCTGAAAAATTTTTTCCTAATGTCCAGCCTAACCCTACCCTGCTGCAGCTTGCAGCCATTCCCTCGTGTCCTGTCGCTCATTGCCCGTGACTTCAGCCTCAACACAAGGAAAAAACTCTAAACATATTGTATACATTTATTTTAAAGATAGTAGTGATTTTGCACTCTTGTTACTTCATGACAAAAATGGTCCAAAGCTACTGGGAATGTTTTTAGTGAGAAAATATTGCCGAGTCCAATAAACGGATTGGATAGGACAGACCATGTTTTATTCAGTGTGGGAACCAAACACTGCCATATTGTACAGATTTGCTGATCTGGAAGAATTGTACTTGCCTTGTGGAATGTGGCTCGAAAGCTGAGCAAATGAATATGACAGTTTTCTGGGTTTTAATGCAGAGGATTTTAAGACAGAAACATTGTTTGGAGAGTTTTCTAAGGGATTCTGATCAACTTACGTAAGTTCAGGAAATTGGCAATAATTTATTATCCTGCCATATTTTCCAGTGGCTTTTATTTTCTTTGCATCACAATTCTTAACCCATTAGAGGCAAATTGCATTCAAGTATTTAGATGAGGGTTGTACTCTTCTACAAACTTTAATGCTTCCTCCCTGTTAGGGGAAATTGCAGAGGGCATTTCTTAGAGCAAGGATATTTTTTGATTCTTCTTTTCCTCTTTCCTAGTTACCTGTGGTACCGTGGTAAATTTTACATGGTGTAGTGTTTGCCCTCACTAGGCACATAAAAAGTTTGAGAAAACGCTTTTCTACCACCATTCGTATTTGACAACAGCAAGAAATCTCACTGACCCCCTCCTGGCTGTGGGTTCTGACAGCAGAGAGCTTGGGAAGGGTGAAGCCCTAAATTCCTGCTCAGCTCATAGGAAATTTAGTTGTAGTGTGCATGTGCATAGCCACTTGTAGTGCCGGTAACAAGTGTGATTTTTGTTTTCTGAATGCCATGCCTCTGAAATGTCCAGGAAGTTGCCCTTTGGTGCTGACAGTTGCTACAGAGGTGACGGCAGCAGTGAGACAGTTTTTGTTCGTGTGTTCTTGTCTTCATTCATTTCCAATGTGTCATTTCAGCTGAAAATATGCAGTTGCTGTTAACGTGTTCAAAAGCATGATGTTGGCTGGGCAGCTATTTATGTCACAATAAATATTTGATGAGGAGAGGTGTTATTTTTAGCCACAATCACAACATATTATTGGAATTTATAGGCCTGAAACATGTCATCTAACACATGATCATTTGTTACGTTTACAGTTTCCTGAGGGTTTTTTCCATCTTCCTTCGTAATTTGAACTAGAGAAGTGGTGATTCACAGAGTGTCGGTATGAACTGTTGCACATAAGCTGCATAGTAGGAAACATCGAGGCTCAAACCATGGGTCCCATGCTGGTGGGGGATGCTGCAGCCACTGAAGCAATAAACCCAGAAAGGCTGTGCAAATACGTGAATGTACAAATGGATCTCAAATCCGTGATTTTCATATTCCAGCAATCAGTGCCGTAGGAGTGCATGACTGACAGCACAAAGGACTTAGATGTACTGTAGAGAGATGTAAATTGATAAGCCGGTAGACAGCCATCATTCTTCCTTTATTCTCTCTCTGTATCCCATGTCTTTCTCTGCTGGCATAATCAAAGCTGACATAGTGCATGCTATACCAAGTTATATTTTTCGTAATTATAAGACAGTACATGAGATCTGAGGGTGTTATTCACAAAATGGTTCAAAGCTCAGTGAAATAGAGGTTTTCAGAATGATCCTCTGATAATATTATTTTTCACATAGATTCTTGATACTCAGCCTCTATGTCTTTAAGCTGTCTGGGTGCTTTAAGAAAGGATAAAGACAGTAGAAAAAATGAGGGAGCTTTTCCTTTTACACAGAAGAAAATATACAAATTGTGAAATACCAGTTTTCTTCCCCTCTATCCTCAGCTGAGTCTGAAGCATTTTGCTGAGCCATACATGTTTCTAAAAAAGTGTGTGTGGGTCTTAGGGAGAGAGGTAAAAGAAGTCAGGAAACCAAAACAGATCATCTTGGAAGACCTAAAGGAGCAATGGCTTGCTCCTTAGCACCAAGCGGTGTGGCACGCCTCTCCCGACTTGAAGGCTGAAGGGCCTTTTTCCACTGATCTATCTCATTAGGCTTAGCTGCCTCTGACTTGAATTGCAACGTTATTAGATCTAAAGAGAGTGGACTGTGAGTTGTTACAATGCAGATGTGCTTGGAAATCTCATTTTTCCTCAGGTCTGAAAAAGTATGGTAAGATCTGAAAGCTAATACTGCAACTCTTTGACCTCAAGTACATACAGTGAAAATACAGATCCCATAAGGATTCAGTGAACGAGAAACTTTCACAAGGCAAAGAAGGCTAATGAATGAAGTTTTCCTCACTTTGGAGCTCCAGCAGGGAGGTATGCTACACCATCCAGACAAATCACAGGGCCACGAATAATTTTCCATACGCTTTCCCTTAAAAATTCTCTAGTACTTTTATTGAACTAAACAAAAGAGCAAGGAGTAAGAAAAATGACACTGATTTTTTTTTACTCCAGGCATATTAGACTGAAAATAGTGGAGGAAACAGGATTCTCTAACTTGATAAGGAAGAGATTATTACTTTCCACAAAAACACTGTTGTCTCTTTCCATGTCAGCTTCCATCAGACTTATTTGCACTTCCAGAAGCAAACGGAGAAACCTATAGCTATACTTCCCAGATGTTTATGTGCAGGCCTTGTCTGCTTGCTGGTGCACAGGGTCGCCATGTGGGCACAAAATTTCTGTGCAGTACAGGTGCATAGCCTGCAGGATCATAAAAAGAGAGTAAGGGGGATAAGCTGTATACTTTGCACATAAAATTTGATAGCATAGTCTCATATATAGCCAGAAAGCAGCGCAAGCTCTTTTTCCTGCCTTTCCTAAACCTGGACTACCTTCTGTGCTTGATTTGGTCCCCTATACAAGGACAGGCAAAACTTCCCTGCATGACAGCATGGGTTAATTTATTTATTGCTGCAAAAGATGCTGTAGAGTCATTGGCAGACACTGAAGCAGAACAAGTCCTTGTTATTCCCACAAAGATTTCTATTTGCCTTGACTTACAGCCCCCTGCCCCTTTGCCTAACTGGATTTCCAATACTACACCCTTGCCTTTGCCCACCATGGTCTAGATTCATGGTAATTCAAGTCTTCCTTTCTCTCACCTACTCATACATGTAATAACCGTAAGGTAGAAAGTGAAGTATTTCCCTCCCTTTCATCTTTTAAATCGCTACATCCAGTAGCTTCTCTGCTTAAATACAGCAAACAAGTAGTTTCAAAGAGGCAGAATTGATCAATTCTTATTTTTCTTTAAGTGATTAACTCAGGTGTCAGAATTAGGACCCTGCTTGTGCTAAATTGCCTCTGTAGTTGATGGAGAAAGAGAAGTGCCTCTGAAAGGAGATTTAGTTTTTAGGTGCTTTTTGGAAGTGACTGTTTCCTGGTGTAATGGTACCTGATTTCAGCATTTTAATTTTAAATGCTTCCAATTAAGCAGGATGAAGATAGTGCTCTTCATACTGTTGGGAGTTTGCTAGGAAGATGTAAGGAAAGGCATTGCTGGTTATGTACTCCTCTCCAAAGGCAGCTCCTTGTCTTATGACAACTCGTGGCGTTAGGAAAGAAGGAAAAGAATCCAAATATTTTTGGCTGGAACTAGTGAATAAAGCAGCATGTTGAACTACTAATAACTTAAGTGAGAGCAGTTGTCTGAAATCCTCTTTGAGATCAACTCCAGGTGATTCCCATCAGATTGAGTGCTGTTTAAATCTTTCACCTTCATGCACTGATGCATTAATGCTCTTGTTGTTGTAGGACTCTTCACCAGAAACTCGCTCTTGGGGGGATTATAGAGTACTTTGGAAAAGGACAGAAATTTCTCTATAATTTGCTCAGTGCACACATAGCTCCTTAAGAGCTGCCCGAATGGATACTGCCAAATGATTTTACATAGGTTACTAAAAAACCTCTGGAATAGCTATACTGACTTGCTGTGAGCACAGATTACTTTCAAAAGCATGAAGAAAAGATGCAAAATCTTATTACCAATTTCCTAGGCAATCCAATTCACAGGACAATCATGCCAAAAGTGTGTTTACTGGACTATTTTCTTAATAGGGTCATTATGTTTTCTTCAAGGTAATTCTTAAAGAAAGGTTTTATTTCTTCTCACTTTTTCTTGTCTCTTTCTCTGGCAGGAATAGGCCTTTGGGAGCTTCTTAGGAGTGAAAGTATAAGACAACCATGTTCCAGAATGTATGCTGCATGTTTGTTGCTTCATATTCCTTCAGAATTTGCTTATAAAATGCACATTGGTTACAAAATAAGCCCGAATGAACTATTATACTCTGGTGTGTAATTATGCATTTAGGACACATACTACACACAGCTTTAAAAGAAATCTGTATGGAAACAAATTGCAATACATTTGCAATAGTTGAAGGTAGTTGAAGAGCAACACCTCAAGACTTTCAAAATACTGAAGTTATTTACGCCATTTTCTAAAGTAATTATCTCCCAAGCCTCAGATTCCAGTTTCAATGCCTTCACTGCATAGGAGCTGTAGATGTCTCAATACAGCATAAAGGACCTGGGCTCGGTTCTGTCACAGCCTTGAAGTAGATTTTGTGCTCCTGTGTGACATGTTAGCTTAGAGCAGCACTGCTGGCCTCTGGGAGAGAGTTAGCAGGGGTCTAATGAACTGCCCTGAGAGTGAAGACATGCCAAGGAGAGAGGCACACCCAGGTGCAAAGGTGAGACCCAGATTTCTGTCTCCAAAGATTACTGAGGAACAGGGATTTCAGTCTTGGATGAATGGTTCTGGTATTTACCTGAGAGATGGGCATACCTGTATGGCTGGCTAAGATGGAATGGTCTCTAGCTTCTTGTTTCAGGGATTCAAACTGCCACTAGAGCAGCATCTCACGAGCTTTGATGGTGTCACACCACATATTCTTCCTCTTTTAACAGGTACTTGGCAAAGTACTTGCCTCTTGTGGGGGGAGGAGGTAATCCTTGGAAATAGCCATGTGAAACAGAAGCGGCAGAAGGCACCTGTATGAAAGCTGTGTGCCTGCCTGGGTCAATGGTATGGATTCATATCAAGCATGCTTCCTTGCCTTGAGACAGCAGTTCCCACATTAAATCCACAAAAATGCCTTTCTCTGCAGAGTACAGTTGGAAATGTTAAGAGTCACACTTATTAGCACTGGCACATATAAAGCAGAGCTGCAGTAAACGAGTTAAGTGTCCTGAGGATTTGAGGGCTGGGGTGTTATTTCTCCTTTTCTGGAGCTGAGCACTCAAGAGACTTGCGTTAAACCTGGGACTTTGCAGATCCTTGTGCTGATTCTGCCACTTATTTATTGTTTGGCCTCAAGCTAGTCACTTAACCTCTTGCCGCCCTAATTTCCCCATCTGGAAAATTATATTTACTTACTTCTCCTGAGGATTGCGCAGGGCTTAATGAATGCCTGTAAGGGATTTGGAGATGCTCAGATCTGAGATGATACAGGACTGCAAAAGATTCACTGCACGCGCAAGGAGGAAGGAGTGGATGCCCAGGCGGGAGAGCCTGCTTGTGTTCCTGGCATGGAACACAGTCCAAAAGTGTATTCAGCAGGGGAGGACTGTACTGCCTGGTTTTAGATGAACTCCTCTTCCTTGTGGCCTTTTCAGATGTGCTGGAAGAAAAAGGAGGCAAGTGACTGAACAGAGAGGAGGGCGGCTGAGGTTAACAGCTTTCTCCTGTTGGTCCCCTGGATCTTCTTGTCAGTGCGATAACAGCTGGATCTCCCAGGAAGGTAATGATCTTCCCGGATACTCCATCTTGCTGCGGGCTATTAGCAAAGCCAGGCAGCCCCTTGGCTGCCCATTTCTTTAGCAGGGAAAAACGAATCTCTGACCAGGAGAAAAAAAAAAAAGTTCCTCCATATAATTAAACAGCATTAGAATGAGGCCTGTGCCTTTGCTGATGAACTTCAGTGAAAGCAGATGGTCACAATGGTATTAAAAACTAAAGACTTCAGTC
The DNA here is from genome assembly GCA_013400555.1 of Jacana jacana. Lineage (NCBI taxonomy): Eukaryota > Metazoa > Chordata > Aves > Charadriiformes > Jacanidae > Jacana > Jacana jacana. The sequence goes on along the minus strand of VZTM01003390.1, from coordinate 362,282 downwards.
AAGCTTTTAATTGAAAACAATTGGACCCTGCTGGATGGTAATTACCTTGGCTGCTTGCAAATAATATCACAGCACTGCTACCTATGAAGGAAGAGCGGAAACTGAGTTAATAAGAACTGCTTGATCTGCATATAATAAACAAGAAGCATCCAAAACTATTTTCTCTGGTAGTTTCTCCCCTACAAGATGCTTTCAAGCGGTTAGCAGTGTGAAAAGGAACACGGAGTGGCAGTAATTGAAATGTGTAAAGCATTTTGTGGGTTCATAAAATAACTTGAAGAGCCTGTCTTCCCCCATCTCCCTCCATATTTTTTAACAGCTGAAATCCCAAGCAGGTCTAGGAAAAACAAAATAAATTGGAAAAGCTCTAGATTATCCTGTTCTTCTGAATGGCAATGATGACAGCAAGCTGCCTTTGTCTCATTTAATCTGCTTTCTCCTTCCTTTGCCTCATCAACTGGAAGGCTGGGGCCTTCTAAGCACCCAGAGTGTTTTTTACCCCCTGTTCTTAATTGGAATTTAATGATCATTAACTTAATATGCCTCAGTGTCTAACAAAGCAAATGTAGTATGTGGCATATTTTGCAGTGCTTCTAAAAGTGGTCTGACAATTTTCTTACTCCTCTCCCTTTCCTATGTTGGGTTGGGATCAGGTAAGGTTTTGAGGGCTAGCTCACCTGAAGGGTTCCTAAATCCCGGTGTATTATGTGTTTATTGGTCCAGCTTGATATTAATACCACTTTATGGTGTCTTTCCTGCTGAGGAAAAAGACCCGTATTGCTGTGGATGTGTGGGTAGAAAAAACAGTCCTAATGTCTCTTTCAAACACAGGTCCCGACTGCGTGTAGAATGAACCAAATCTTGTCACATTCCACATAAACACTATTTTTCATGTGGCAGTACTCTTGGGCATTGCTTTTTGTCCCTTTATGCGCAGGCAATACCCTCTGCTGATCTAGAAGACCTCAGAGAGTAGCAGCTGCTGCAATTTTGCAAAATTAATGAGTAGCTGTGAACTGCTAGCAAAAGTGATGCAACAATTTTCCATAACATATCATTTTAGAAGCAATGACTTTCCTCACTCTTTCTTTTCTTATCCAAATATTTGTCTTTTCAAGGCATGAGCCAAGAGTTTGTCATGTCTTGTCTTGTCTTGTCTCACAGTATGATGAAATGGACTTTTCCAGTACGTTTCATCTGGATTTGATGATTTTGTGCCTGGAGTTCAACTTTCATTCAGTTAACTTGCCATGATTAGCACAGAGATTGAGGTCCTGGACTTGTGGAAGTAAAAGTTTTCACGCTGTCTTCAGTAGGATTTTACTTATTTTTATGTAATTATGTAATCAAAATATTCTTAAAGCTTTATTGCTGTAATTGTATCTCATAGAATCGCAAAACCTGATGTTTTCAGTTGTTGCACTACCATCTAAATTGAGATAGTCTCATTTGTGTTTAGGATTTTCTGGGAACCTCACTCGAGGCTTCTCCTCTGCTGCTGGACTCTTCAGGGGGTAGGTCTGCAGTGATGGGGCAGGTGTCCTGTTGTGTCTCATAGTCCTTATGTTCAACCTGATGTCAGGGTCTGAGCAGACCTTTGTTCAAAGCCTTTCCAGTCTGTCCTTTATCATAGAATTTGGAACAAATTTGCAACTGCGAAAGGCTGCCTTTCAAAAGTGTCTTATGCTGGTGGCTGCGGTGATTTTATCAGTTTTATAAAAGCTACTTACTTTTAACTCTACAGAGTATAATCACTTATTGTAATTACTGCTTGTAGCTTCAATGAAGATGGCATAGAGCATACTATTTTAAAGGTGTAACTAGGGCATAAGCTCTATTGATCTAAAGTATTCTGAGCGATAAACAGCTGCTGGATTTGATTAAAGCTGAAGGGAAGCTGAAACAGTTAATCAATCTCCAAAGCTGCTCTAAGTATATTACAAAGCAATTGTGATTATTGCCATTATGTGACAAGATATAGCATAATAAAGAAAGAGAGATCGTTTTTCTTGGAACCATTTAGAGGTGTTGTGGTGCTTCTTCTCAGCCTGCCTGATGCTGTCACCTCTGAAGCTCAGGCTACGTGATGGAAAGTTGGCTCAAGCAGACTAATCCTGGGAAAACGCAAGAGCAGGGGCTTTCAGCTCCAGAGAGTCTTCTCTTCCCTGGGCCCAACTGTGGCCAACAGCAAGCACTCGGGGAAGGAGTAGAAGAAACAGGGCAAGTGTACAATATTGCTGGCCACATCATGACCCTCTCTAATCCTTCCATCCTGCACAACTCAGGATGTTCTGAGCTGTGGGGTATGTTTGTGCCCTGAAGGGACACTTATTCCATTAATTCTTCCATTTGTTTAATCACTTCTTGAACCTTTGCGCAGTCTTGGGCTTCACACAGTGCTGTCATGTGGCTTTGTAAAAGAATACTTCCTTGTTTTTCAACTTACTGCTTGATAATTTCTTTAAGTACCTTCTTACTCTAAAGGCTGTTCACCTTTTCTATTTCATAGAGATGACTGCCTCAACCTGCTCTGTTGTCTCCTTTTCCAAGGCTTATTTAGTCTCTCCTTTTCTGAACTGAGCCATTCCTCTGACCATCCTTGTCATCTTTGCATCTGTTCCCTTCCTCATTTTGCTGCATTCTTTTTGAAAAGGCATAACCAGAATTTCATATATTATTTTAAGAGGTGGACTGTTCTGAGTTTATTATTTCTTCTTTTTTCAGATGTTGAATGATCTGTACTTACTGCATAGCTTATACGCAGTTTTGAAGACACAAATATAAGAAGAATTTCTGAAAACTAGAGTTGCATGAAATATTCTGATGTTTAACATTTATCATACACTGCATTTAAAATATAAAAATGGAACATCTATGAACAGAGTAGGAATTTTCCCCCTAGCAAATGTAATATGCAAATAAATTAATATATAATTTTATTAATGAAAGATTAATAAATTACTAGACAAGTTTATTAAACCTTGCTCTTGCTGTATTTGCAAGAACGATGTTATAGCACTCAAATCTGGAGAGGATAACATTTGCAAAGGCTAATTTTTGCTGAGGGTGTCTTGTGTCAGTCCTTTCAGTGGTTTCTTCAGTCTTTCTCCACTGAATATAGAGAAATATGAACTTCTGTGGGCCATAGTTGAATTGTCTTTCAAAATCAGAAAGTAAAAAATAAACTTAAATGACTCATCTGATCTTTATTATTCGCCAGGGAGAAACAGCAAAAGTAAATGGAGCTTACACAGTGATAAACGAGTTAGGGCATTAGGCATAGATAAAGTAGAATGACACTAAGAATTGATAGGTTGTGCTTTTCTACCTATATTCATTTAAAATTGACATTGCTCTTCTGTATTTTATTTCCCTTTGGGAGAAGGTGACATGCGCTGAATCCCTCTGATCCGCTGTAGTTTGCTAGTCAGCCCAAATTGCCAGCTGTTGGTGGAGATGAGCTCCTTGGAGTTAACTCTGTGAATTAATTTTGGAAAAGCAAATGTGGAAGGGCAAGCCTCCTGCCATCTTCTGTTTCTCAGTCTGTCTTGCTTTCATTCCTTCCTTTAGCGTGGCCCATGCTGTGTGGATGGACCTCCAAGGATGTGCTGTTGCAAGCTTTGCTTTTTGCTGAATGAATCCCATACATACGAGTCAGATCCCTTTGGGTTAGCAGGTAAAAGCAAGACGTCCCTGCTTTTGTCTCTCTATTATGATATCTCTTTTGAAACTTTAAAACTCTTGAAGTTTCTCATGACCTTTGTATGAAACCCTATGCATGGCCCTAGTGTGCTAGAGGCTGAGCCTGGTGCAGTTATCTTTTTTGCACAAGATTACTATTGCAACAACTGTTAAATCTTCCTTATAGTTGTTTCACATGAAAGTCACAAGTCTCCTGGGAACGGTCTTCTGAGTTTCAGTTTATAATGGTATGACAGTCTTGTGAGTCTTGTGAATGCAGGTTTTTAAGTGAGAGTTTAGATGAGTAATAACATTTTAACTGGGGAACCTTGAGGTCCTTCACAGATGGCTAGAGCTGCAATACTTGCCCTGCGAGGGGAGGCTGTGTGACCTTAGCCTGTTCAGCCTGGAGAAGAGGTAGCTGCAGGGAAACCTAACAGCAGTTCAGGTCCTTGACTTAGCTTGACTTTCAGTGTGCTGGATGGGTTGGACAGTTGCAACTACAGACCTAGAGGTCAGATGTTTCCCATCGGAAGGTAGACCATAGCAGTCTATAGATAAGAGCCTTGCTTTCCTTAGGATGTGATCTGAGGAGCATTTCCCTTGTATACCTGTGTTGTTAACTCAGCTGTGCCAGCAAGGGAGCAAGGGGCTGGTACAGCTAGACGGTAAATCATCAGAGGAATCAGTTTAGGTTAAAAGCAATCCTTTTTTTTTTTTTTTTTGTTACCCATTTTAAGTTGGTTCCTCCAGTGGTTCCACGAAAATTCATCTTGGTGCAGTTGAGGAATAGCGTAACAGTAGGAACAAACTGCAGGGAGTGTTTTAGCAGGTGCTGGGTTACAAAGAGGCACTTTTCAGACTGTGGCTTTACAGTCAGTTTTTAAGAGCCCCCTGGAAATAACTTCCAACTCCATGGCTCCACAGATAGCCAGTTGAAGATGACCATTTGTGAAAACAGATTTCAATCCAAGTTTGTGGCATACATGGACTGCAATGAATGATGAAACCCAACTAAACACTGGCGCACAATACTTCATTTATGCTGTTTTGTCATTTTTTGCATTGCATTTGTTAATTGGCCCCATCACACGTTTCTATTGGGCACTGAGATTCATTGTAGGCCTACGAGATGATCAGTGTCCCCTGAGCCATTCATGAAGGGACCTTGCAACTTTTCAGGTCCTGCTGCTGTTTAACATCCACTTCATTAAGTCTGGCTAGCCTGGCTGCCATCCTCTATCTGACTGCCTCAACCTCGTGGCTGTTTTATAACCAGAGATTTCATCTGAGCAGAAGGGTGTGGATGGATCACTCACTTTTGAGAAAATCGGTTTGTGCCAAGGAGGGCAGGATTTTGAGTTGTGACTGTCAACTGACCTCACCTGACAACAAAGTGTGATGCTTTGTGTGAGGTGAGCCTTATCCTGCACCCTAGTGCTCAACCTTAGCATTGCTTCTACTGAGATCAGAGTGAATCCTGGCCAAACTGAGACCCGCTTCTGTTTATGTTCCTTTCTAAAACTAATCTCTCTTTCTCCACTATGCATATTTCCACCTTTGTGCTAATGAAAGCACTGGATTGTTCCAGAGGATTGCATGGAAAATATCTGTGAGCTTTGGCCATCTCTCTGAAATACTACAGTCGATTTGGTGTTTGCTTTGGCGTGTTGCTCTAAAAGATTGTAGAGTGCGGGTGTTTATACGCGTACCAGGAGAGAAGGCTCCTGCTCATTGTGCCTTTGTGAGGCTGCCAGACTGTCTGGCCCCATCTATTCTACTGTAAGTGAAAAGGGCCTCACAAGCCCTCGCTGCACGCTTGGACCGGGGCTCCACTAAGCACGACATTTGGAAGTGGTTCTGTCAGCTTGAAAAATCATCTTTCTGCCTGAATGTTGTTTACTCCCCATTGTTACAAGTAACATGTGAGATTACTTGTCAGTGGAGAAATTTTTCCTCCTTCCCTTTGTTTTCTCTGTGTACTGGGCTTTGTATACAGTGCATTTTAGTGGCCCTCCTGTACCAGACTGCTACTTTCCCTTTGGGAACAAAGAGAGGATCCTCCATACTGAAGAATGAGAAGTAATGTGTGAAAATTGGTGGTAAGATACAACCCTGGTTGAAAACCCTAGATGTTGCCCTTGACAAAGTACTTATTTTCCTCCTATAGACCACTGTCTTCTGAAGAAGGACAAGACAGAGGTTCTCAGGCAGAAGACATTTCTGTCTAAACTAGGATTTCTCTGCTCGATGTAGAGAAATATTGTCCAGCTGAAAGCTCCTGCAGTACCCTTTAGAAGATGAAGGATGACTCTGACAGTGTGTCGGTGAATTTTCCTGCCTACGAGAAAGCTCATTCTAATATTTAATGATATCTGTGAGCTCCTGCTGTAAGTCATGAGCCACAGGACCTGTACTTGACTAGTCATTCTAAAGTACTTTGTTATTGAACTTGGAGTCCGAACAGCAGTTTGTAGAACTCATGTATCTTTTCCTTTTTCTAGTGGCAACGAGCATTTCTCTCTCCTTCCCTCTTCTGGAAGGAATAGCTGGAAAACAAATGTGCATTGATGGGAATTGTCAAATGCTTAGACCCAGCTTGTGGCCCATCTGCCCTTGAGTCCTGCCTGTAGTCACACTGAGTATCTGGAGGAAGACGCAAATATTGCTGGAATGGATGATTACAATCTGCAAACAAACTTGCCCACTGCTTCTTGAGAGCTCTGTCTCGGCTTTTGTTTCAAGCAGTGGCTCTATTAATTTCAGCAGGGGAGGTACAGTAACTAATGCTTAACAATTAATTTTTTTTGTTTCATCTGTCAAGATTTGCTGGTCAATTTTGCTTTACAAAATCTATAAGTAGGGAACATTGGTGTTTTCTTTTGTACTGGAGACATGAAGGAATTAAAGGATTCGGGACTGTAAAGCCTTCATGAATAATTTAGGCTCTGTTTCCAACAAATACTCACTCTGCTACATATGCACTGATACTGCGCTCAAACATTTGTGGTATCAGCAACAGTGCCAAACCCCTGTGAGCCAAAAGGAAATAGGCTTTTATTCAGTGTCAGACATCAATCTGTTTCCAACCTTCAGGACATGCTCTTGTCAATTAGGGGCTGCTGATTGAGAAACCTGGCCTGTTAGCTTGCAACGAAAATAGATAGGCCAAGGCACATTACCTATACAATCCCTTCTACAATATATTGTTCAGCCCAGCCAGCCTTGTTCCTCTTACTGCTCTGTTACATGTTTCTCTTGCAAATAAATATTGCTGTACATACTTAAGCCAATGTACCCAGTCACTCAGCTTCTCTGGCTAAACGACAGAAGTACCTGAGACAGAAATGGCAAGAGTCTTCTCAAGCAAACCAGCCAGCGAGTTTCTTTGGGTTTTAGCCTGATGGTTTTCAGGGATCTTCTTGGTATTATAAAGATTGAAGAGAGCCTGGAAATTTATAGTTGAGGGCTGGCCTGTATTGGATTCTCTTAGTCCTGCCATAGATGTAGCATGAAACCTTTAGGCAAGGATTTTTCCCTATTGTAGCCTTTTAGGCTGGGGCAGAGGGGGGGAGGGGGGCTGTCTCTTTTTTTTTTTTTTTTTTAAATATTTGGAAGTACTGAAAGCACAGACACTGCTCTTGTAGCAATATAAGCAGGCTTACTTCATCAAGAAGGCCTAAAGTACTCTCCCGGTACTTTACAAAAGCTCTGCCTAGTACAAATGGATCCTCTAGCTCAAGGGCTGTTTCATACTCTGTGCTTCCAAGCATTGGCCACCCAGCTAGCATCCACAACCAGCAAGGTGAGGAATGACCAATGGGCCCCTGTTTTTCACTGCGTCTGGGATTAAATGTTTGTTTCCACTTCTCAAACCACTGTGTCTAAGGGTTCAAAATGGTGCTTGCCTGTGTGCCTCCCCTATGCCAGGGCATAGGCCCGTGCTTCTGTAAAACTTGTCAGAGGTAAGCTGCTGCTGAGAGATACATGCCATCAAGTGCAGCCCTCTGCATTCATGAAGATAAATGAATCGGGAGGAAAAGCGCTTTTGCTGTGCTGCTGCTATTTCAATGTGAAAGTCAGACCCTGAAATGCTCTGTTCTACTTCAGTAGCTCTAAGAGGAGCCTTTCTCCAGAGGTCTCTGGTACCCAGATTAATTGAAATAACTCCAAAGGACTCTTTTAAATCTAATTCCCTCCCCCATGTTTGCAGTCTCTTCTTTTTTTTAACTCTCCTGTCTACACCCTCTCTTGAACAAAAAGCTTTAAAATGCTTTTTTGGAAAGGACTTGAATGTAATTCAGATGAAATTAATGTGAAGTCAGGGTTGATTGCTCATCTCCCTGAAACCACCGGCAGTGGCTGAGTGCTGGTGAGTGTGAGAGATGGGAGTTCAAACACAACTGGGAAACTCGTGAGTGAACGGAACAAAGAGTGGGCTGGAGGCTGGGGATTGCTGCTCCCCCTCCTCCCCGTGTGACTTTCTCAGCTCATGCTGAACCCTTTGATCAGTGTCCAGCGCAGGGTTACGTGGCAGCCTGGGCTGGGGCCAGGGATGTATACATGGGCGGAGGCTGCTGTAATCTGCCTGTGCTCTTGATCCACCCTGTACCCTTATTTCCACAAACACCACCACACATTGCAGCGGGGTGCATCGCTGCCAGTGCTCCTCCAGCTGAAACACAGGAATGCCCCTGCCAAGCACAGCTCTCTTTTCCAAAAATCACTCTGATAACAACATTTCAAACAAGTATGCCTGTATTTTGTAACCATTACTCTATTTTTGCCAGGTGTGTTTCTGTTTGACTTCGAAATCTAAGACTGTCAGTACAATAGTGCTATTCAGTGCACAGAGTTCATGTCTTTCAGAAGCAACTGCTCTGGGAGAGCTGCACACCAAGCGTGGCTAGCTTGAGAAGACGCTGCTCATGGCAAGAGCACTGCCAGGATCCCACTTCAGGAAGCACGTCCTCCAGGCTACCTACTTTAGACCAGTATTTTAGCTCCATATTCTTCTAATTGGGATTTTAGTGCTGGGCTTAGTGGCTATAAAGAACTCTTGAGTCCAAGATGTGTTTTTACAGATGTGCTACAACTATAATTCATGCTTAAATGTTGACATAGTAACATGAAAAATGAGCTGATACGCTTGAAGATAAAGGCTAGCTGGCTGTAAGGGAAAGTGGATGGGAACCAGTGGTGCAGGCGCAAGCTGTGACCCCCTTGTGCTTTTCAGTTGCATTTATTTGTGGCCATTCCTCCAGCAGCAGATGGGAAGAGGGACCTGGTTCCTCCTGTTTGTCTCTGCTATTGCATCTGCTGATAAGTTGCCTCCAGCATAGAGTCACAAGAAGATGTTTTGTGACTGAAGACTCATCAGCAGGCTGCATGTTAGCTCTTATGAAAACCTCTGCTTTCTGTTTGTTTTCAGCAAACCTGGTATCGGTTCCACTCTTGTCTATTATTTCTACAGCATGGTCAGAAGATCCTAGAGGTTATACCATTCCCTGTCAAAATCTCTCTCACTAGCTCATACAGTACAGTCTTGCATTGCTGTCTTATTAAATGACACCAGGTTTTCCCAGAGGGTAGACCCACTACCCCTAGCAGGGTACACAAAGGATGTTGCAACCCTGCAGTTATTCTAGTGCACATGCTGAAATTAGTTGAAGAGGATTTAGAAATCTACCCCTTCTCTTTTCAGTCAGCCTACCCAAATTACTGCAAATTATTGGTGAAATAAATTTTGCCCAGACAGATGAAAAAGGGTGTCACAGTGTCTCCTCAACTCCTATGGGTTTCTGCACAATGGGGCTAAACAAATACATGGACAAGTGCTTGGAGCAGGAGGCTGCAAAGCCTCCACAACCCTCCAGGTGCTTCAGCTCAGAGTCCAGCTGGTGCCACCAAGAGGGGCCAAGATGTGTGGCAGCAATTGCCCATGGCTTGGGCATGGATAGTGTGGCAGCTTGGGGTCCTGGTGATGGATGCGGAAGAGTAGGTCTGACTCAGTGGCAGGACTGCTACTCCGTACCCCACAGGACACCTTCCCTCCCTCCCTGCTGCTTATGGTGGGGCAGAAGCCAGGTGGGCTCAGACCTGCCCCAGGCAGTGCTCAGCAATGGCTGCTCTGCCAGAGCATCCCCTGTGTGCCAGCGCATCACTGTGTTACTCTGGTGTGGCTCGGTAGTTACAGCCATAACAGTCCTCTGCTGTAGATGAAGATAATCTATTTGATGCTCAACTGGGGAATGAACAGTCTCTTTTTACAGAGTAGAAGAGGAATCTGTAGGAGTGTAGGACACTTTTATGCCTATTTACTTATTACTGTACCCACACTGGGGACTGTGGTACCTCTGAGGCTGCATTAGGACAAAAGCCCCAAAGACGTGGGCACAGATGTGGCCTTTATCCTGAGTCTGAACTGCAAGACTGCCCTGAGGTGAGATGCTGCGGTGGGTACAGCTTGAGGGACAAATGGATCTGGTTTAGGAGAGCTACCTGTCTTTGAGATGATTTTAAATGTTCACATTTTTTATGCAGTATTTTGGAACGTTTCAGCTACTCCCATTTGGAATTCAATTTCTCTCCCTGTTAATCAATAGCAGGCCTTAACAAAACAATATCTCACAAGAGACACAAGCACACAGTGCTGAACAAAGCAAAACAGCCACTGGCTTACAGCAACAATTGCTGCTACACAATGGGTTTTCAAAGCTCAGTATATATTTTGTCCCTAGTGGGAAAACCATAACAAGACTGAATTAGTGGCTAGGCTTGCCAAAGGGAGAAATTAAAGTGCGATGGCTTGTCTGACACCTTGAAGTACCTTTATTTATTTTGGGGGAGAGGATGGTGTGAGGAAATAAGATGCCTATTAGGGAAAACTATTTTCTGTTGCTTTCTGAAGCACGCAGCAGTTCTGCACACCTGAGGGCTTGGTTGAGGTTGGGAATCAGCAGTGCTTTTTGGCGGGAGGATTCCTCAGAAGCACTGGAGGGCATGGAGGTGCTGCCCATGGAGCTGGGGAGGAGCAGAGATGGGGCAGGGTAGAGTGTGGCTTTCAAGGGGAGATGGGCTGGGAGTCCCTTGTCCCTGCAGGGTAAACTCAGGGCTGTTTTGCAGGTGGCTGTTTGGTGAGGGACAGAGAAGAGGGAAAGATCATTTGAAAGCAAAGCAAATTCCCTTCCTGCACATGGTCACCTCCAAGCTTGCAAACTTAACTGCTCATCTGTGGATCTTGACAGCTCCTTGCTCTGGCACTAATGGGCTTCAGGATCTCCCAGTGAGCTGTAATCACCTTGGTTCAGGGCTCAGCTTGCACCTTTACAAGCACCTTCACCCCTTGCTGTTAACCTATGGTCTCCTTTATTCGGCAGCTAAGCTTGTAAATTCATGTAGCCAAATAGCTGCGCTGTTAACTGCCTGCACGAAAGTGAACAACACATCCATCTTCCAGTGCCCAGCCAGCAGCCTAATGACAGTCCTTGCCGTGCTTGTGGGTACCTTTTCAGACATAACTAACTCTGGCACTCCAAAAACAATTGTTTCGGTGCTTGCACAAGCCCTGCAGCTCATCCCGGAGTGAGGCTGCCCACGCAGAAGACTTCCCAACAATGGCTCCTGTGCACTGGTGCCATCATCACCCCACACTGTGGTCTGATGGCTGGTGAGGGAGACCTCCACCCTGCCGGTGAGCTGTGTCTCATGAACCAGAGCAGGAGTGTGCTTTCAGTGGTTTTATTTTGGATTGTGATGCATGTTTGACAAATATCTTGAAAAAACCATGCCACAGTTTCCCTGTCCCTAAACTGAGTGTAATTTCCTGAAGTAAAGCACCACTGGGAGGACAGCTGCTATTGAAACAGTAAAAAGTGCTGAGGTTTCCTGGCCTCTCTAGTTCTTGCCAAAATCTGGGGCTTGAATCCCCTAGTCTGGAAATTAATCTTAGCAAGGAGGTTGTGTGAATGCAAACCAGGTTTCCTACAAAACAAGGTAATTTCAGCCTGGTGAGGCAGGGAGGTACAGTGCTCACGGACAGTAAATCCTGCAAGCTCTGAGGAAATCATCAGTGCTAGATCTTTCCCTGGCTTCCACCACAGAGGAGGCTGGGCTGCATTTCACCCTTTGCTGGAGACCCCACACAGGTGCTCAGCAGGGCCACAGCTGATGAGGAACAGGGCTTGGCTGCTTCTGCTGCTGCTTTTGTTACTACTTGTTATTGAAGGAGAGGAAGTGCAGCTTTCTGTCTGCAAATAACTTATACCTGCCATTGGCAGAGACCTGATGTGTTCCCTTCCTCGCCCCAAAGCAATCACAAGCAATCAAAGTTGGGAGCACGTGACCTGGCAGAGGTTGAACGGACATTGCTCTTCGTTATTTGCTGGATGCAACAGGCACTCTGAGAGAGTTTCTTAATTAACCAGGCTCTGTCCTGGGTGGCACACATACACTGCCAGTGGGCATTATAAAAGTGTACTTATTGCACTTTGGGTTGGGAAAGGGCCCAGCGTAGTTTGGAGAAAGGGATAGAAGGAGTCCGGTTCCTGGTCTCCCCTCTAAAGGTTGTTTGTTGTCTTTATGTTAAACATTGCTGGAGAGTGGGCGGAGGTTTAATTTGAGCTGTCTTTGAAAGCAATTTTGAGCAATGCAGGGCAAGATCTCAGGGAAACAATGTTTATCATCTATATCCTGCATCAAATTGCACGGGTACCACACTCCTGTCCCACCCCCAAAATTAGCTGCGCTCATCAGGAAGCAGCTGGTGTTGTGTGAACCCTTGTGTTCGTGGCTCGCTAGCTTTTACACAGAGTTTTTCCTAGTTATTGAGCATCCCCTACTCTTCACCTTTGCAGCAGCAGCAGGAAACTTCTCATAAGTGGAGCCTGATCCAGTGTCCTTAATCATGCACCCTTCACCCTGACTTTAGCAAGCGTCTTGCTTCATGGCGCATGGTAGAAACATGTTCCTCAAGAAGTGGACTGTCTTCTGTCCTTCCTCAAAGAGGGTGGGAAATCCACTGCTCTGCTAGATGTCTGTGTACGTCACCAAAAGTGTACAGGCTAAGATACACAGTCTGTTGATTTAAATAGTAGTTATTAGGGATTTTGCTAAGCTAGGTAGTAATACTGAATAAAGAGTGTTTGTTGATTAGCCTTCCCATCCATTAAATCCAGGTTGTTTTCAGCTTTTAATTCACTCTACATAAATGAGTGCACCCCTTTTCCTTAGTCCTTCGGAATACAAGCAGACGCTTCTCCTTCCAGTCTGGATTTGGAAATATTTGAAAAGTGCGATTAAGTTCTGGCACAGAGGAACTTCTCAGGGCAAAACAGCTCTTCAAGTTGTTCAATTGCCACAATACACTTGAAAAAGTTGGTGTCAGGGCTTTTTGTAATTATTTAACGTATTAAGTAATGCAAACTAACAGAAACATAGTTGGGGGTGGGGTGGGTGGGGAATGTATTCCTCTGCTGTCCCTCTGCTCTTGCAGGTTTTACTCAGACTAGCTTTGCCTTCCCCAAGACAGAGACTATTGTCCTGTCTTTGAGACTGTTTTACTCCCTTTTTCTCTAGGGAAGGGGGGACAGGAAATGAATATTTTCTCCTTTCCTTCTGTTTCTTCATCTCTGATGCTGTCTTCACCAGAGAGGAGGAGAAAAACAATGCTGGGACCCTGCTCATTCTTTACTGTTTTCCCTTTCCTTTCTCATCACCAAAAGACGAAAAAGGGAAATGCTGGTAGGCACTAAATATCCACTCATCTTTTTAATCCAGCTCTTTAACTGCTTTTGGTATCCAGTAGCATGATAGTCTTTGGCTCATTATTTACTGGCTGTTTAATTTAAATGTATACCCATCAGGGAGCCAAAAGATCCAGTCTTAGACCTCTTTCACATGATTTGTTTAACCACTCCCTAAATTATTTATCATGGCTCTGAAGCGACTGGAGATTTTTTTTTTTTTTTTTTTTTTTTCTTTAAGCACTATGATTTGATCCAAAACATCTGTAAAATATCATGACTGACCTCCCATCTGGGCAACAGCTCAGCTCTGTCCTGGGGCTGGGTAGTGTCAAGTGCGTGAGCTCCGTTTCAAAAGCCTAAAATTCCTGACATGGTGAAATTCTTTTCTTACATATTTGTTGACAGAAGGCGGGCAGGGAAGGAAAGGGAAGGGAAAGGAAGGGAAGACAAGATCAAGATGCTACATCACTGGGCCAGAAGTGAGTGGAACATCTTGTTACGGAAATGGCCATGAAAATGCTCCTCCCTGCATTAGAAAATTATCTATTTAAAGCAGGATCCATTGCCAGTCCTCTTTGCCACTGTTGTCATTAGATGTGGCATGTGTAAATAGTATTTCCTCATGAAAGAAAACTTCCAGCGATGATAGCACTCCTCTGGCCATGTGCTGTCCCAAATGGGAGAAATTGGCTTGACCCTAGAAACAACTTCTGAAGAGAAAACCCAGAATCTGTGTTTTGGTTTTCCTCTAAAACTTTAGACAAGTGGATTTTGACCCCCAAATGCCATCAAAGTGGCACAAATGGGGCACAATTTCTAAGATGTGTTTGGGCACTGGAGTCACATAGGACATCACCTGTGTGAAAGTGAAAATACATAGAGAAAATGAACAAAAATCTGTGACTTAGAGCAAAGCCCACTCTCCCTTAAGATCTTTATAATCAAACTGGAAGTATGTGCTTTAAAACAGTTCTTCAAGACAGATTGCTTTACCTTTACCAATGTTAGTGAGCAAAAATCCTTTTACTCTTGGCTAAACACAGTTCCTGACTTTTCAGGGGGTGGAGTCACATCTTTAAAAAAATTGGAGTTATCAAACACACAGAGATGCCGACGTGCCTCTCTGTTTTGTTAACTATGCGCTACTTATGTTTTTTCCTTTTGTCAGTCTTCATTTTCAGTTTTCCAAGGGAGGTTAACCCACGCCCGGCTTAAGCACCCTCAAACTTTTCCTGAAATTGAGATGCACATCTGGATCCCAGATCTACAGCTTGAGCCCTTTGCTGTTTGTTATTGTTTGCATTGCTTCAGGCCCCACTTAGGGATTGTACAAAGTGTTCTTTTAAAAAAAATAAATATTGAAGTGTCCGTACAGCATTTTAGAGAAGCACACTCCTTCTGTAAGGTGCTATGGCCTGATCGTTAGAGAAGCAGAGGAAAGAAATTTTTGGGAACCTGTAGGGCACTGGGGCTTCAGGAAAAAAAAAATTTACAATATTAAGGACTTGGGGTTATTCTCATTTCCATGTAAGCCCCTGTACCAAGTGAAGGGAGACCACCAGGCCTTTGAGGTGAATTCAGACATCCTGTGTAAGGGAACCTAAAGGTCTCACTTGGCAAGGGATTGGATGAGATTTAGATCAGCTGAGCCTAGCTTTTAGAGGTAGGGATCTCATCTCATGCTGACTAATGAGTCCTAGAAGAGAAAGAGTTGTTGAGCAACCCCCTTGCTGAGCCCTGAAGGCTGTGGAGGCGTGGCAAAGCTGCTGGAGATGTGGGAGGTACGGATCGTCTTCTCCTATATTTATCCTACTGCCCCAAAACTCCTTGTTTTATTTTTATTGGGATTTTCTTCAGATGAACCCGATTAAACGCATCACTAGCGTTGAAATTTGCCGATGCCAATAAACCCATCTGTTTTATTAACTAACCGGAGTCTCTGGAGTGTTTCTCACCGGCTGAGGCATGAGCAGCCCTTTCTGCCGTCTCCAGCGCTGTGTGTCAGCTCCCCGAACAATGGGAGGGGACCCAGGAGGTCGCTGGCAGGAAGCGCCGCTTCCCCTGGATAATTAACCGGCTGGGAGACTGAGGAATGAAGATAGCACATGAGACACACGGAGTACAAACTGCTGAAACAATAAACAAACAAACCAACGACCAGCACTTCCTTTTCTTATATTGTTAAGGCTGCTTCCTTAACTCGGGTTGCCCCAAACCCACCCCTCAAAAAGCAGCCTTTTAGGCTCAGTATTTCTTAACCTCTTCACTGCCAGTTCATGCTGTAGGCATAAGCCGGTTTGCCAAGGTGATGGCCAGTGCAGGCTTCTCCTTGGGACTTGCAGGAGAAACAAGAGATCCCTGTTTCTGAAAGTGATAAAGGCACTTTTACCAAAAATTGATTGGAGGGGGGACTTAGTTTGGCTTTAAGGCTGCATGGCTGTAACACTCCAGTACTAGAACCTACCCATGCAGGTACCATCATCCAGACTGGTGAGTGACTCAATCTAGGCCTTAAAATGTTGTTTGCCAGAGAAACTGGCTTCAGAGCCAAGAACTGGAGGAAACCTGGATCAGGGTTTGTGGTTCAAACCCAATTCCTATATCAGCCCTGCAGCTGTCCTTCAAAGTGCCATTGTTTCACCATCTCTGTTAGAGGGGGCTCAGCTGTGACACTGGTGCTCCCTATCCTCTGTGCTGGTGAGCATCTGACTGTATGCCTCCACTGAGATCTCCTCCTCTGGCTCCAAGGTGGACTTCTGCCCATGGCCTTCTGCCCTGTCCAAACCACTCTTTAGGCAGGTTGCCATTTTGTTGTTTTGACTTGTTAACTCGAGAATTATGAGATCAGAAAGTGGGCAGCGGCAACTCCCCTCCACCTGGGTGATTTTTTGCAGATGTTCCGTTGAAGAGAAGATGAGGATTGTCTTTGCTTTGTGCACAGATTGTCCTATATGTATTTCATGCTATGGAGACAGTGCTCAGGAGCTGTGGTGTGGGTGTGGCCCTGCATTCATCACATGCTGATCCCAGGTGATCTTGCTCTGCTGCATCCTCAGCAAAATGCTGCCAGGGCAGGCTGCAGCCTGGGATGGGAGAACTAGGCTGGACTTGGTAAATCATTTAAAGAGGTGCTGTTATTTCTCCCTGGTTAGCCTGCAGACTGGGAGCAAGGCAGGACTGACCATGGCCCATCCCTGGACTGGACTGCCCACCATCCTCTGCAGCACTAGCAAAGGCTGTCATGGGGCAGGTCCTGCCTGCTGTTGAATGCTCCCAGCTGACAGCTTATTTGTTATTACTTTAAATACCCACTGTTTGTGTTAAGCACAGCAAGAAGTCGAGTAAACCGAAATGGTGACATTTAAAAAATGAAGTCTCTCAAGTAGATGTTTAATCTTTCTAATAAGGAAGTTATCTGCTAAATACCAAGTTTAACAGTTATGTAATAAGTCCATATCAAAACACAGATAATGACCGGTGGGCTATGTTTTAGCAATTGGTATTTAATTAACCTATAAAGGCTTTCCTGCTTAATCTAAATTACACTTCTAGCCCACAGACTGTTTAAGGTACAGTGCCGGAAGTGTTGTCAGTAAGACAGTTGCTTTAAGCACTGTGACACCTGAGGCTATGTGGTGGTTTGAGCACAGTGTGGCTTTCTGCATGGGAGGGCTCTTCATGGACCCTTCAAGCTGTGTTAGGGTCTCCCTTCTCCCTTCTGCCCTGCCCTTCCCAACAGAGGAGCTGTGGCTGTTGTTATTCTGCCTACCACCTCCTCCAAAGTCCTCTCTGGTGGTTTTGTGTCCTCACTGGAGCATGGTTACCAAATCTGCTGCGTCAAGCCCAGTGCCCATCCCTGACTGCCAAAACAGGGTCTAGCTTTGTCACATCTTAGGGGATCCATCACTTCTTTTAGAAGGAGGAGGTCACATTTGAAAGAGCAGAAAAAGGTCTTAATCCTAGACCGGGGTTTTGGGAAAGTCAGGGCACAGTGCAAAATAGAAGTGTGTTAATCAGTGAAAATGTAAGCCTTTGCCTTGGAACAGGCAAAGAAGAATGAAGTAAACAGAAAGTCGTGGGGGCTGTCCAAGCAATCATGTAGACAAGGTGAGCAGACAGTGAAAATCTTCACTGCTTCCTGTGCCTCTGGGGGAATAAAAGAGGACAGGCACAGGATGCCACACGGAGGAATATTGAAGAACAGTTACAGAGACCAGGCAGCATGATAGGAAACCTGCCACCATTGTGCATTATCATAGAAATGAAAATGATCCACTGCCTCTGCCACAAACACTGCTGGATGCCTTTCAGCTCCACTCAGAGCTGGAGCGCCAGCAGCACCACCAGCCATGACCAGCCTCCCACACCACCCTGGCTCAGGTCCTCTGTTGCCACACAGGAGATAAGGTACCTGGAGAAATAATGGGAGGTGTGGAAGGGCTGCTCTCCCATGACAGACATCTGATGTGTGTTTATGGCATGCTTTGCTGGGAGGAGTGGGAGTGGATCCTTGGAGCACAGCTCTCCCTCTTGGGGAGGCCAGCCTCCCTCTAACTGAGAAACACTTCTCTCCAGCAGGTTTCCATTCTTAGTGCCTGGTATATTTTGGCACATTTCGGGGCTCAATGAAGTGTTTTTGAAAAAGCCTTTTCTTTTCTATTGCCAAAATCCCTCTGTATCACAGTGTGTGTCTCCACAGCATGAAGTCAAGTGGAGACATGATGGATTTGCACGTCCAACCTTCAGCCAAGAAGGAAGGAAATGTGGAACAAACTCTCCCTGAGCACAAGTCCTTTAATTTCAATGGGTTTCTAACACCCAGCATCAGTCCCCTGAAATCTGCAAAGCAATGCTGTGTTCAACCAACTGCTGAAACCCGAAGTAGAAGAGTGGCGCTGTGAGAACAGCTTTGAAAGGAGTTCAGAAGGAGCACGAGTGTTGGTATGTCAGGGAGGTACTGTAAAAAATAAATAAATTCCTGTTTGCATGTTGAGAATCAACACTTCCACCTAAATCTCCTTGCTAACTGATTCATTACTGCATGTCATGCTAACAGCAGGCTTTTGCTATATGCCTCTTTTCACAGTGTTGAACAAAAAGCTGGGTTTTACAGTTTAAATAAAATATCTGTATTTGTTATAGAAAAGATATGATATGTACTGTTAAGGACTTTGCATACAGCATGGATGGATCATGCGGGAGGTGATGGAAATTGTTTTTTAGGCAGCAGCAGTCCTCCTTTGCCCTCTTTCTAAATGCTCAGTGATTCTGTAAAGTGAAGTTGCTCCGAGAGCCTTCAGGAACAGCACAAGTAGACATGGAAATCAGTTCCCTGTTCTCAGAAGACCAAAACACAATCCCTGCCTGGCTGTGGCACTGAAAATAACAGAACTTTCATCAGGAGCCTCCAGCTCTCAAAACCCTCTGCATGCTGTGCTTGAGAGGCTCCTAAAAGTAGAGAAACTTTATTTGCAGTCACTGGATTGGAAAGGCAGATGTTTTCCTTCCTTCCTCTCTCTGCTGTCTAGTCCTTGTCAGTTTAGTTAACATCCTGAGTTCATGTGAGACAGCAAATGTAGTCACTCAGGGAACTGCTGGGGTAAGGGGAGCATGCATATTCTACTGCCGGTTTTTCCAGCCTGTGCACCTCTTGGGTGAAAAATGCACCCAACTTTGTGCACTGAAGGACATAATGACACAGGCTGGGCCAGCGGGGATCTCCACTTGCTTGACAGCTCTTACTGTAAACCTGATGGGATGGCTGAACAGGATGATATAATGAAAATTGGAGGTGCATGTGTTGACCTGTCCCATTTCCAGCTTTTGGTGATGAGACTGTCCTGAGTGCTCCACCTGTGTCTAGTGCTGCCTTCCTGTCCTGTTCTCCAGTGATGGTGAGTGCCAAGACCAGGATACCCATGGCACAGGGGAGCATAGGGCCAGTGTGGTTTGCAGGTTGCTGCTGCTCCTGGGGAAAATGGTTGCATCCTGGTGCTCCTGGCCTCTCCCTGAACCCTGAATGGGTTATCTGCTGTGGACCTCTGGACAGGGGTGACACCAGCCTGAGGATCACGTGTCTTCAGAGGACTATGTAGACAAACATAGAATTTGCCAGAGATGGTACATCTGCAGACTGGTATGCAGGAGAGTTGTCAGAGCTGTGTACGCTGGAGGGTAAGTTCAGCTGCGTTCTGTTGTGTGTATGACAACAGCACGGTGGTGGGCAGCAGAGAGAGGAGACAGAGGCAGGAGATGAACGTTGCATCTTTGTAGCATTCTTCCCCAGGAAGACACAGCTTGATTCAACTAGTGGCAGTAATGAGGGATAATACATTGGTATGGATTCTAGATTTCTGTTATAATTGACCCCAGGAAGCGGATATTTTTTCTACCTACAAGAACGTTTCATATATATGGTGAGAATTTCTTGTCTTTTTCTTCAGGTTTATGGGGTTTTTTTGTTTGTTTGTTTGTCGCCCCCCCTCCTAGTTTCAAGACAAATTTTGACTCTCTCCATTCATAGATAAATGGGACATCACTGATGGAAATAGCTCCCTGGCCACCTTTTATATCTATGAGCTGATAAAAAGGGTGTTTTGGGATCCTGGCCAAAAGCAGCCACTCATGGTCTATAAAGTTACTGCTAATAACTGCTCTTCTAAAGGTGGAGGCCAAAGGTGGCATGAAAGTGTTAAGTAGCTTGGTAATAGCACTGCTAGAATTAGAAACAACTCAGGGACTTGATGTTGTTAGTCCTCAAAACACACCTGAGATGAAAGTTCTTATAGTTCCTGTGTTCCTAATTGAAGATTAGCCAGGGCTGCTAAAGTAGAATTTAGGCTTAAATTTGGCAATTTATGCTAATTAATAATTTGCTCAGATTGCTAATTCCTTATCTGAATTTTGGTCTTTGCACTGTCTAGTGACAATGAGTTCCACAGTTTAACTTGGTGCTGTGTGAAAATATACTTCTTTTGCTCTTTTTTACCCTGCAGCTTGATTTCTGTGACAACCCCCATCTTTTGCATTGCAAAGAATAGTGAGCAATATTCCTCACTGAGTTTTAAAAGCACTTCTAGTAATCATTCTTGAAACCTAGTGGTTTTCATCAAACACATACCTCCTTTTTCAAGCTAAAGAGCCCTACACTGTTTAATTTTTTCTTATACAGCAGCTATATCACTGACAATAATTCCATACTAAGAAAAAGATCCAGGTATCATCAAGAACTAATAAATTGCCCAAACAGACAGAGAGAAAATTTTGTTTTCCAACCCCATGCACCACAAAATGTAACTGAAGTTTCTCTGGAAAATGGCTGCCTTAGCACAGTATAATGTGTTGTACTTCTTAGGAACTACAATTTTCGCTACCAATGCAACAGCACAGAAACCTGAGCATCCGGCCTAAAATTGTTATCCAAATTAAACATTTCTGAGCACTGGCCTTTTAGTGGCAGGATCTGATATGAGAATTAGTATTTTTCAAGTGTTTCATATGATAAATGCTCATGAGAACAAATTACATGTGTACACCTACAAATACCCATGGCCATGTATTTTTAATTTAACACAGATACTGATGTCAGTAAGCAGAAAGACAGCACAGATGCTTTGGGTCTCAGACCCAGATGTTTTGGTCGCTGTGACAACACCTGTGCTGACTCCGTTGGCAGCAGTAGTGGCCCCAACACGACTGCTGTCGTTGCACAGCCCTCCGAGGAGCAAACAAGCCTGGTCGTCCCACAGCAGGGGCCTGGGCAGCAGCATGAGTGAGATGCAGAGGTTTTTCTCTGTTGCAGAGTTACCTCAGAAGCTCAAGGGAAAGCACAAGTGAAGTTGCTAATATTTTACTCCCTTTGTTCTCTGAAAAGCAAGAGGAAGAAGGACATAACTTGTTGTTGTTTCCAGCAAAGTAGGTGTGGTATTCTGGCTTTGTACTTCCTCTGTATTTACATTAGAATTTTGGAACATGAGGGAAGGGTCAGAGATGGGGACATCCCAGTTGGGCACCTGTGCCAAAGCATGGAAGAAATGGCCATGGCTCCAGCAATATGGGGAATTCATCCAAACTTACACTCCCCTGCATAACCAAATCTATCCCAGAGTCATTGGAGTGATTTCATCTCAGTGATTTCATTTCACACTTGTTCATAAGGATCAGTTAGTTTTTTCTTTCAATGACTTTGCAAGTATACCTTAAGAAAGGAAGGATGAAGGTGAAGAAGCACTTGAAATGCACTAGTTATAACCACTTCTTTTTATTTGTGTGTTAGTAAACCTTTTATTTCAGTCTCGATGCATTATATTTGCATGAATGCAGGTGCCAGGCGGTGCTGTTCATACATATCTTCCAGAGAGAATCAGTGTTTGATGATTCGGTGAGGCATCAGTGCTTAGTTAAAATTCTCCAGGTACAACTTGGGACTTTTCTGTAATCAAATGAGTAGGTAGAGGATACTGGGTTTTGTTTTCAGGATTTTTTTTCCACAGGCAAGTGGTTATTACTGCTGAGAAGATGGGAGTTACAATGCAAATGGCAAAATCTAGATGATGACTGTATTACCAAGAAGCAGAAAAAACAATCAAATGGAAAAGAGAAGTACTAAGACAAATGTCTCGACAAGGTCAAACTGCATGCTAAAGGAGCTGTGAGTCCAGTATGATGCATCACACCCAACCCAATTAACAAGGTTATTTACATTTGAAAAATTCTTGGTTCAGTCAAAATTTGTCTGAAAGCATTTGACAAAAGGTGGACATTAATGATTAGCAACAGAGAGCAGGAAGGAATAAGTATATATATTTTCCTTGTCAGTAAAGCATTTTCCAGTCATAAGAGTGTCTTGTGCTGCATGCTGATCTCACAGATGGTGCAGTAAATCAGGGCTAACTCTGAAAGTGTCAGTGGAATTATTTTTGTGTAAATGGTATCCGAATTGGTCCCTAGCTGTGAAAGACAGAGATTGCCTTGGGGTGAAAGCCCAGATAGAACTAAAGTTGATTTCTCTCTCTTTTTTTTTTCCTTTTTTTTTTTCCCTTGGAGTCTGACTCTGTGACTCCTCGGCTTTGAGCGTTTTGCATAATTCTTTTGCTTTGGTTTCCTCCCTGCAAAGTCAGCTGATAGTTCCAGAGGAGCTCTTGAGTAGAGAACTTTGATTATGGAAATTGCTATGGAAATGCTTGTTTATTACTATTAATGGAAGTAATATAATACATTAGAAAATTTTAGCTCAGCCAAGGGGTTCGGAAGGCAAAGGGCACTACAGATTTACTGGGAGCTGGTTTTTTAACTACTGGCTATTATACCATAGGATGAAGAGAACATTCAGCTTCAAGGGAAAGATACCACCCAAGAGTGAAGCAAAGAATACAATCTTGTGGCTGCATGGATAAGACTTCAAAACTCTGTACGAATTTCTTGTGACTTGCATGTGAATTTGATGTCAGACAGTAGTGACCACAAGCCCTTCTTTTATATCTATTCAGCTTATATTAAATTTGAGGGTGTTCTGTAATATCTCTGTAGATGTATAGGATTTTGAGGTCTTCTCTCTTAAGGAGAGACTATGGGCTTATACAGCCTGATTCACTCTTTCCCTTTCCCTTGTTCTTCTTGCAAAAGACACACTAACTTTGGATTAATGATTGTGAGGAGTGGGGTCTGTATTGGTTGTCTGTACAGTGACAAGAATATTCATTAAAGCAAGTGGATGTGTTACCACAGTAATCTTATCTAAGTTTGAGACAAGGGATGCTCACGTACAAAAATCCTACCTGTGTACTTCATAGGGGCTGACGTGCTGCCAGAAGGGAGCAAGCTGGCAACCTAGCAGCAGTGATATATCAAAGCCAGAGAGTGATATTTTCCTAATGTTTCAAATAAATAATCAAGGGCTAAGTAAAGGAAAAGACAGCTTCTGAATTTACACTGTCTCTGGAAATAAAAATGCAGAAGCCTGCTCACCATGAAAGCATCCTTCAGCTCTCTAGCAGAGGAGGCTGGAATGTGCCAACAACAGAAGGTTCCTGGCCTTTAGGCACTTAAGGTGGGATTAGTTTTGCCTAAATGTGGCCATTTAAAAGCCACGTATCTGGCCTCCTTCCACAATCAGTGGAGGAAAAGGAGGTGATGTATGCAACCTCTCTCTGTCTCTGGGCTGTAGAGGCTGTCTAACCTAGTTAGACCAGATACCAACTTGTGGACAGCTAAAATTAGCAAAATGAATTGCTCTTTTACTGCTTCATATGTTTAACAAATTGCACACTTTCCCCACAATTGTGTACAAGTCTCTTGTTTTATGGGGAAAGGGGAAAGTCAGGCTGAGATTAACTGAATTCCCCAAAGGCAGTTAGCAACAGAACCGAGATTAAAACATATGTGCATCTGACTCCAGCCTCCCCTTCTCCTCCCCTTCTCCTCCCTTTCAGATTATACTGCTTCCCAAGGGTGACAACTAACTAGTCTCTGTGCAGGAAACCATTTACTTTTGTCCTCATGGGCATGAAGGAGGGTCAAAAAATATGGCTGAGTGGACAAACACAGCCAGCTCCATCAGGCAGGTTTTGATGTTTGGGGTTGCCACTGGGACATCCAGGGCTCCCGATCAAACTCTGCTAATTTCAGTTTCCTGAAGTTGGGTGGCAAGTTTCAGAAAATTGGGTTTGTGAAGAAATATGTGGTGATTTACCTGCCTCGCCAGACAACAGCATTGCATTGTTGCTGTTGCTCTCTTTGCCGAGCATATGGAAGCTGAGTGCTCCCTGGCTAGTATCCAGACATCCAAAAGTTAAATTGATGGGAATTGCCACAAGGGTTTAAGCTAATGGGAGACATAAAGAATGAAGCCTGTTCTATTTTTGCTTGTTGCTTTTCGTATGAGAGTTTTCTTCACAGAACAAACCTAGATACGACTGCATGCAGCATATTTCTTCTGTGTCTCTCCCCCTGGGGATGACTTACGCAAAGTTGTGATCTGTTTTGCTGTTCCAGCCCATTGGGCTCATCAGTTTATTCAACTGACTTTTAAAATGACCCTATTTTTCCAGACTTTGGAAAAAGTGGCAAGAATCTAATTGTACTTCTGGGCATGAGGTGTACTGTCAATGCAGCAAGATGAAGGGGTGGGAGAACTCTGCTTCTCAGAAGGGGAAGAGCTTGCTGGGCAAACCTATTGGAGTGGCTTGGGTGGTTTGCACACCAGTCATCAGTATGCAAGATATGCTTTAAGGCACATAGCTGGTGTCTGCACAATCCAGTACAGGATGCTCAGTGGTTTCTTATCCGCAGGGACAGATGTTACAGAGAAGCTTAGATATGCACCTGTAGTTAGATTAAACATTTGACGGCCTATCTTCTTCAAGCCATTAGAGCTTGGGGTCCCTGTTCACAGACTGCTGTATATGCACTCTCTGGACCAAACTGTAGATTAATAGCTCCACAGATGGAGAAATATTTTTTTTCCTAAATCGCAGTTCTGTTTCATTTTTATGTTGCTTGCCTGATTAAGTTTTAGAGCTCTCTGAGTTTTCTTTTTATATGCAAAGTGAAACTAGAAATTTTTACTGTTGTATAGTTTTGAAAGTTTTTTTTTTTTTCTTTTTGCTATAAGCAAAACTCAGGAAATCAAAGGTGATTCATCTCTAAGCAGGAAATGATTTAAACCAAACAATGCTTTTTGATTTATGATAATGAAAAAGATTGCAGAGTGATGGCAGGTCAGATGAAAACTCACACTGCAGCGATTTTTATGATAAGTATCATTATATTCATGCACTCAACTAATTCTTCACTATCAGCTTTATTTGTGGGTTTTATTTATTTTAAAAGTTTTTATTTAGGGAATTTATTGGCAGGGAGTGATTGACAGCCTTGGAAAAAGAAGCCTGCAATTCAGAGAACGGATATAAAATTTCCTCATGCAGCCCTGCCAGTATGCCTCAGCTCGTCAGAACCACAACAAAAGAGTAAAAGAACATGAGAGCATCTTTCTGTGGTCAGATTAAAAGTCTGGCCTGGTATTTTTTTAATCAACTCCTTTTTGATTTTTGAACTAAATAATGTATTTTACTTCTCTTGTGTATTTAGTGTCTGGAAGTACTTCTCTGTCATGCTTTTCATTGGTTTTGTTTTGTTTTTTCCTGCACATAAATTTAGACAGCTTTTTGCTTATTTAAGCTTAGCTTTCATGAATCTGCTTGACTCCAGGAGCCAGAGTTTTAAGAAATGGGTCAAGTACAATGAGACTGGAGACAAAGCGGCACCAGGATTTTTTTGTTGTTGTAGTCGTTTTGTTTTCAGAAAACTCATTTAGGAAACATCTAAACCATGCTAAACTTAACATAGGCTGCTCCAGAGACTCACAGCTGGAATTTATGTTTAGGATAGAGAATCTGCAAAAAAGTAGGTCTGGAAAAGGCCTGGTAATGTCATCTCATTCCCCTTTCTGAGACAAGATTCCTGTGCTATTGTGCCCTTCCTCAGTCCTCTCTTCCCTGCCCTTACACAACCTCTCTCCTCTCACAGGCCTTCATTTTTAGACCTCTGAACATTCACCCTAACCTCCTTTCTTGGCTTAGCATGTGACACTATTGAAGCGTGGTGCCCAAAAGTGGACCCAATGTTTCTTCAGAGTGGACATCATCACCGGGTCAGTGCTGCAGGGAGAGGATGATCCATTTCTCACTTACCAACACAGCTTCTCTGCTTACCCCACAGTGACACAGTGGGGTAACAGCAGCACTATGTTGTGTGCCCAAGCCATGCCTGAAAGCTGTTTTAGTGCCATGCCCAGCCCTCCACGCAGAGCTGCTGCCCTGCCAGACAGCCCCCACCACCTGCTCCTACCTAAGGGCAGCATTTTGCATTCACCTCTCCGGAATTATGTCTCTGTGTGGATTGAGCCCCCACACCTGGGTACATGGCTGTCCCATGCCTCGACTGGGAAACCTTCAGGCTTCAACTTGACCCTTTGGGGACAATGTGATGCAGTACACAGTTATAGCAGAGATTTGTCTGACCACAACCAATATATTAGTAAAAAAAAATACTTGAGGCCTTGACTTCTTATATACCTGATCTCTTTTGCACCTTGGCAGTACTATAGGATAAAATTTCTTGCTTCTCCCACAAACCACGTTTCCAAGTAATAACCAGTGACTTGCTTTTCCTAAAACTCTGGAATTGTGTCTCTTTAGCCATACATTCAGCTGTTACAGCTTCCATTTAAGTCATGCAAAATCAGTTAATAATGAAGTGGACCATACTTGATGTCACAGAATCATAGAGTAGTCCAAGCCGGAAGGGACCTCTAGGGTCATCTAGTCTGACCTTCCTGCAGTCAGCAGGGACACCCCAACTAGATCAGGTTGCCCAGGGCCTCATCAAGCCACACCTCAAATATCTCCAGGGAAGGGGCCTCAACCACCTCCCTGGGTTCCTGTGCTCCACCACCCTGATAGTAAAGAACCTATTCCTAATATCCAATATAAATCTGCTCTTCTCCATCTTGAATCTTGGACTGTCTCTGGACCGCTGTCCTGCCACCTTTTGGGGATAATCCTCCAAGCTGCTCAGGCATTTTTTCTGGGCCAGCCTGTCTGGAGTGTCACATTTCTCAAGCATCTTGGACATGTATCCAATATATGATAAGAGATGGAGTTCATTGATGGGTACCAACATATTTCACTCTACACAATAACTTCAATATGCTTGTCAATTTTTCACTTCATGCACAGTGGCTTTAAAAATGCCTTGAAACAGCATTTAAATGATCTTAATGATGGTGTTGGCAATATGAACCTATACTTTCTTCCTTTTCTGCACTGGTCAGGCCTGCACAGGCTATTGATGTCTGACACACTTTGCAGCTTATAAAAGCAAGGCATTAAAAAGATTTATCTACAACTCCTTTAAATAAGCAAACATCAAAACTCAAATCCTGTAAAAAACAAGGCAACTTTGCCATTTGTTTCAAAAAAAAGAACCCATTAAAAAGAGATGAGCTGGTTCTGGCAGTCAGTGGTTTTTACCTCTGTCTAGCATT
This sequence comes from Jacana jacana, assembly GCA_013400555.1. NCBI lineage: Eukaryota > Metazoa > Chordata > Aves > Charadriiformes > Jacanidae > Jacana > Jacana jacana. The sequence goes on along the minus strand of VZTM01003390.1, from coordinate 334,811 downwards.
TCATGAGTATCTTCTCCACACTGGTCTTGCATTGTGGAGCGTACACCGTAGTCAGTACTCGCTATGAATAAGCTAGATCTCTCTGGGCAGCTGATGAGTCACTTTGGTAGTACTTCTCCACACTGTTGCAGCTCCGAGTTGTCAGCAGAGCTTCCTAGTAAGATGATATTTGACATTTCTGACAAATCTGAAAGAATTAAGTGTGGACCTGTTATGACTGTCCATTGCTAGGACATCACCAAACTGACACGATATCATTCCTATACAAGCACAGAGCCTGCAACCTAATGTTAAGGATTAAAGGAAATTCTGGAAAATTTGTGCACTGGAACTTTTTTTGCCATCTTCTTCTTGTTCATCCTTCCAGCCCTCTCTCCTCAGCACCCTCTTGCTCCCTCTCCAAAGGGAGCAGGACATAGATGAGGAAGATCTGACAAATGGAAATGGCTTTCTGCAAGGCACCTGATAAACTTTATTCAGTTAAGCAGATAAACCCGCCCTTCATAAAAAGAGCATTAATGAGATCCATCAATGTTGGATGTGCTGTTCTTTATGATATTTTTGTTTGTTTTGTTTATTGCCTGGAGGAGCATAGACCTGGCACATGGGTAACAGGCCAAAAGAGCAGGAGAATGGACGATGAAGGAGATATTTGGGTTTAGACAAGACTGCCTGGAGTATACAGATTGCAAGTTTCATTATATTCTGCAGAGATTGAGACTGAGCTGGATGAGACAGCAGCTGTATTACCTTGAACTAAAAACATCTCATTGACAGTTGTACTCTGCAGGCCTGTCAATTGCTCAGGCTTGTCAAATTATGCCATGTCATTTTTATTAGCTTGATATCTGGAGAGCTATTTCAACCATTAGAAAAGGTGGTTAAAACTATATCAAATGATTTGTACATAACATAACATTGCTGTTGGGTTTCCAATTGCTCAGACACTTTCTGATGCTGTTTCCAGTGCCTCGCTTCCCACTGAGTAGTAGCTTTTAATTTAAAGTAAGAGCCGTTAGCAGACCTATGTGCTAAAGTGCTCAGAAACTGGCCTTACTCATATTTTGTTTGGTTGCCAATAGCTTTAATCAGAGTTACCTTTTCTGAGTCATCAGTGTGACTAATACCCTTGTGAGGCCACCTAGAATAGACTTCCTCTGAAATCATTTGTCCTCTTCCCTGATCCATAAAGACAACTTTGGCAAATCCCTTTGGTCTTCCATTGTATCACAGTCTACATCATATAAATAAGGCAGGTAGGTAAAAATATTGGTATGTTTCCTTGGGGACATCATTAAGTTTTCTGCTGAAAGGAGTAGTGTTTGTCATTTCTAATGCAGAGTAAAGTAAGTAAAGTGACTTGCTCAAGCTCCCATTCTGAAGCAGTGACAGAGCTAGGATTAGGATCAATCACTTGAATCCCAATACCAAGATTTATTCACTAAAAATAAAGAATCCCAACTTCTCTAAACCCATCACATTGGATTTTCAGATTCAGTCTAATTAGGAATATTGAGGAATCATTCTAAATACTCCACCTTATTTACACCTCCCCTGCTCCCCCCTCAGTTATCATATTTCCACATGCATGGTCCATGTGTATTTGTCAAAAAAAGTTTTAAATCAGTGGAATTGCAATCTATGTTCACAGATGAGGCAACCAGATGAGGTGTGTTACCAGAGACTGACCTTTCCTTCAGGGTCAAGGGGAAGTTTCTTCTGAGTCAGCCACAATCCCTTCTGTCCTTGGTGCAGAGAGCAGTAGAAGCTGTTCCCTGCAGGTAGGTTATTTGGAGGCAACATTATTTTTGACAATGGTTCAGTTTCTCTGGAAGATGCATTTTACATGCTAAACCCATGTCCCTACAGTAGATCTCGTTATAGATAGTCAAGGCATTTGTGTACTGAATGTCTTAAGAATTTCTTACAGGGAAACCTAGGGATTTTGTTTTTAAGCTTTTTATTGATTATGGTGAAAAGTTATCAGTGAGTACTGTGGCCTTGTATGTCTACCTGCTATGATAAAAAAGTTACTCACACCTGTATGTGCAGCTGCAGATTACCGGTGTCTAAGAAGACCCATTCTTGAGTGCATAAAAACATAGTTTCTCAAGTATTTATTTTACTAGGAGTGTTATGTCAAGCATCTCTCTCCCCCACCTTTGTGCTGTTGCCAGCCAGGGAACCCAGGAACCACTCAGGCTAAAAATCACTTTGCTTCTGTACTGCTGTTAATCTAGCATGCAATGAAAATATTTTTTGTTGGGTTGGCAAATGGCATCACAAAGCCAGCTGGGTAAGCAGAGGAGGAAGGACCAGGAGGAAGCATGAGGGGTGGCAGAAAGGGTCGGTCACATGGGAAAGGACTTCCACACTCATGAGAAAAATTGAAGATTCCCCATTCTGGTACCTTGAGAACATACACTGGAGCAGTTGCCTGCTGTTTTGTTTCAATATTTAAGTGACACAGACATTGGAGACCATGGGTGGCATTAGTCACTAGTAGACAGTGTTGTCTGAGAGGTGTAAACTAACACAGTGTGTGTCAGTGGTCTGGGGTTTTTTGTTTGTTTGTTTTTGTTTTTGTTTTTTTTTTTAATTTAAATACTTATTAAAGAATAGTTTGATTTTGTCTGATATATATGTACATACAAGTGTGTGTATATATATGGGTGTATATATATATATATATGCAACACAGAAAAGTGGTATGTCTTCTGCCTTCAACAATACTTAACAATTCAACAGAAAACTGCAGACATGCTTGTATCTAATTAAATAGCTTCTAAACTAGGATTACCTATTTTTTTCCCTCTATTTAATGAGATTCCTCTAGCAAGATCTGGGAAATAGTGCTTTTTCTTCTCTCTTTGTGTTTTAAGTAACCTTTATGTTTCCATATGGCTTGCATGACTCAGGCTTTATCATTTATAGATTACAAAGTCACAATTAAAATCCTAGATAAGACTAATGAGTTGAGCATGGCAGACAGAAGCACTTTTTTTTTTTTTTTAAAAGTGAAATGCTAACTGCATTTTAAATCTGCAAAGAAGGCATAAATTCATAGTACAATATTGATTACAAACAGTTAATTTGTCTAATGAGTCAATTCTGAAAAATTCTACGATGCCTAACTAATGAAGGTTGCATGGATTGGTGTAATCATGTCCTTCTCCACCCTCTGCTCTATCCTATCATGAAACTGTGTTATTCTCGATATTGATGGTAAATGAATTTTTTAAGGACTCATTCTTTAAAGCAGAAGAGTTTTTGACTGCATATTGCCCTGAATACTTATATGCTGTTTCTGCAGTTGTTACTCAGCAGTTTTGTGTTTTTCCCTCTTGGTGTGAAAAGTTCACCCAACTCTGATTTATTATTATCTGTAATAAAATTTTGCTGTTCTCCAGCAAATGAATCTGGTTTTGACGATGCTAATCTAAGACAAGCTTTTCACTTTTGTGTTAAACTCTCATTACCTGAGGTTGTGTAATCCTAGCCAGTTGGTTGGTTACACTTCAGTGCAGATTGAAAGAAGGGGAAAAGGGGCACTGGGGCTGAAGGGTGAAGTACTCTCCTGATAACCTGCTCTACCTTCATGCCCTTGATTGAACCAAGGTGTTTGGAGCCTGTCAAATATATGTTCTCTTGCATTTGTTAACTGTAGCCTTCGTTATCTTAGGAGAAGCTCTCAGAGTCCACATCACTCCTTACTAAGTGGATTAATAGGTTTATTTATTTATTTGTTATATTTATTTCAGTGAGTATAGATTAGGACAGGGAGAAGGAAAATTCCACACAAAAGCTGCTGGAAATTCCTGTAGTGAGAAGGTCCCACGGTGCACAAGTCTTTGAATTCCAACATGCGCTGGGTTTTGGCTCCCTGGAAACACCAAACCCACCAATTTAATTAAGAAAAGGAAAGAGGGACTACACAAGGGAAAAAACTTATAGAAAATGCATATGTGTGACACTCTTACTATCTGTTAGACAGCAGAGTTCTCACACAAGTGGAGGTCTTCCCCTGAAGTCTCTTGAATGCACTGGACCATCCACATGAGATGGTAGAATGAAGAGCTGCTGAAATTCTAGTGCAAGTTTCAAGTGCTCCTTCCTTCAGATAAGCATGTATTTATTCAGGTTGCTTTAAATTGGTTTTCATTGATCCATATATTTCATACTCAGGCTGTTTCATACTCAGGCTAAAATACAAAAAGCTCACATATGATAATTAAAAATATATTCTCATGAAAACTGAAGGGAAATCTAAGCTTTAATGAAGTCAGAAAAAATTTGAAAAGCATCATTTTCATATTCAACATCTTTTGATTGAATGTATTATGCTTTAGGCACACACACTCAAGGATACAGTAATATGTTTGTTTGCTTTTTAAAACTATTATTAAATACATTATATTTTCTTTATCCCTGTGTGCAATCAGCAGAGCTTTCACTTTGTTCATCTTTGCAAAGTCTTCATTACTAGTAATGATATGTGAGCCTGGAGGAATTGTGATAAGAAATTTTAAAATTGCTGTGATCCAAAGAGAGCAACACACATCTCAAAAAATGTGTGTACATGGGTCAGGATAGGTCGGTATAAAGATTTTAGCAGTGGGATGACTACAATATACATGTTTAAAAGCAAGTCCTCAGGTATTTAATGTATTCTGTCATTTATTAACATAACTACATACGACCTGTCTTCCAGAGAGAGATGGCCTAAGGTGTTGTGGGGCCTCAGACAAGCATTCTGGAGTATTTTTTAAGGAACTAGATAAAATTTGCCAGTCTCCACTCACTCCTAAGCCCCTATCTGAGACCATGTCTCCTACCTCTGACAGCCTCGAAACACACACCTCATTTCTGCAAAACTCAGTCCCAGACCTCATTCACCCTGTTCCTCATCCACCCTGTTTCACCAGCATGTGATGGATAATGTCTGTGCCCACATGTTTTGTTTTAAGAATTCCTATTAATTTACTTTGTCATGTCTGCAATTTCCATTGGAAAATGGAAAAGTTCACTTCAGTTATGAAGGAGGTATTTGCCATAATTTGGAATAGGGGAATTTCTGGAAGTATCAGTTCTTCCTTGCCTGTGACCCAGGGTCAGCTGACTCCTTTTCCTTATCTAGGAACTGACTGAAGAGAACCCATGGCTTTCACAGCCGTCAAGTGTATCTGACAATACTTGTCCTTGTATTCACGTGCATGCTGCAGAACCAGATGCTTTATCCTTTTGTTTTCCTGATCTCAGATCCCCAGGAGGTTTAAGAGAATTAAATAAAATGTAGAAAATCTTTAGCATCTTTAGAGGTTTCAGTATTGTTAAGGGGTTTAATATATCATAATTGTTCAAGACTTTGTTCTTTCCTTGTGGGTCTGTTTCTCCCTCACTATGATTAAGTTAATGGTGAAGTCTGGATAAATATGACATTTAATGCAATCCTATTTTTGCTGCTATGGAGATATGCCATGTAGAGTGTGTCTACTTCACTTTTGTCTACCACAGCATGGTAAGTTCAGCACACTTCTGCCAGATCTTCCTAGCTCCCTGTCTTTATTGTTAATAGCTTAACATGCATGTAAGTATAATACTTGGCAACTTAACACAGCATTTGTCTTCATTAAAGTGCTTCACGCACCTCAGTTAATGAAGCCCTGTCAGTGTGGTTTTAGGTGGGAAAGGCTTTTTTCAACACAGGAAAAATGGTGAAATTGAGGGAACGAGACAGTAAGCTTAGATTTCCCAAGGTGCTCAGGTGCCTAAAGGCTGAGTTTTGTGTTACAGTCTCTCCAGTGGCAAAGCCATTTAAAAGTTTTTCTGTCCCTTCCCACAGCTCTGCCTGCAGTTTGTACTTCCCCTCAGCCACACCAGTTGTCTTGTTTATAGGGCTTTCTGGGAAGCAGATCAGTAGCAGTGTGTTGGTCAGAGTATGTCCTGCCGTCATCTCCTTATCCAGTTCTTAATGAGGGCTGATATCAATAGGAGTTCTTGCTTGTTGAAGATGGAAGCAAAACCAAAACAGGGGTTTGGTTTTGATTTTGCTCATGGTGACAGTCCCTTTCAAAAGAAGCATGTGCTCCTTGCTGTACATGCACAGAGGGAGACAGCCTTTCACCTTGCTTAAAGTGAAGATATCTTTTGTAAGGGTAAAACAATACAAAGAACCCTTTCAAAATTTCTCAATTTCTCTCTTATTTTTGTTTTTGGTTTGGTTTGATTTAGTTTGGTTTTTGTTTTAAATCTGTATTTGTTCAATGACCTTCTTAAGCCATGATTTCACAAACAGGGGTTAGGGAGGAGTAGGAATTAGTGCCTGAGGTTGGAGGGAGGGCAAGAACTTTATTAACCAGCTTTGATAATATTCGTATTTTGAAATAATTTCCATGGAGATTAATGAGAGTTTAGAACAGAAAAAACTAGAGGGCTCTCAACCTAGGCAATGTACATGCAGATCTGTCCATATTAGGTCAGCAAGAATACTGAAATTACTTTGTTCTCTAGCTGGTCACAGCTCTCTGCTTAACAACTTAACAAGCTGAGATACGAGGTCCTGCACTTGACTTTCTGCTTAAGGTTGGAAACCTTAATATTTTTAACTATTGTATGTGACCTTTTTATATTTTAGCCAGTCCCCTTAGGAAAGTAAGAGCAAACTCCCATGGAGCTGGCATGTCACATTGCCTACACTATAGGGCCCATGTGTGGTGTCATCTTTATGCATGGTTTCTTGTAATTTTTATTTCTGTCCTCTCTGTATAGGTTTTAATAAAGGACATGTTAATGAGGACTGAATGGCATTTGTTATCCAGACAGTGCATCATGGCCAGTTAGCCTGATGGATTGGTAAGAACATGTCTCAGCTCCATATCATTATTCAGTCCTTAATTAGGGATTTTTTCCTTAGTAAGGGCTGAACTGTGACATGATGCAAGGCTTTCAGATTTACCTTTTGTTGCTCATGAGGAGCAAGTGCCTCCAGTCCAGAGGAGACAGTCTTCCTCCAAGATCCATAAAGGGCTTTGCTCAAATTTCTCATCCAGCATACTTTAGTGCACAACGGCTGTGACTGCAGGCAGGAGAAGCCCCAAGGAGATGTAGCCACGCTAGCCCTTTATCTCCTTTTAAAATGTGTTACAGGTACTTTATTTCTCCAAGCTGGCAGGACATGCCAGCATTGGTAGTTAAGCTGCAGTATGTACCCAGGGCTTACCTCTAAATGGGTTCATCTGGTTTATATCCCTAGCCCTATTAATTGGTGTTTCTTTCTTTTTACTGGACCAGCAAACCTCTATTTGCTGGGTCAGAGACTTGCTAAACTGCTGTAAGAGCTGAACTCCCTCTTTTAATGAGGTCTAAACAAGATGCTTGTCCTCCTGGAGAAACACTGTGGGCATCTCTGGCCAAAATAAAGCCCTGGTGGCATGGACAGTCACTGCATCAAGAAAAACCTCAAAGAATATTTCTGTTTGTAAGCAGGTGATGCAAAAGGACTGTAAGAGCAAACTGATAGCAACCACTCAGTGCCTTCTGTCAGGTGAAAGAAAAATGTACTTTGATCCTTTGGGAGATGCATTTGGACGTAGCTAGTCATGGAATATTTAAAGAAGCCTTGGGGGGAACTTCTGGTGAGAGAGTTTAGGTTGCAGCCACTACCTGTGGTAGCTGCAAACTGTCATGTTTATTTTTCCTTCTCCCAGGGAGAGAAAGACAGTGCCTGTTTTCAGTGATGACGGGGCCTTGCCCTGTAACACAACTTTCTCTGTGACTGTTGTGTGATATTTGCAGGGAGGAAAAACTGAGCAAATCGGATTTGTTCATAACAAATAGGACTTGTTCTTCGGAGGCTGTTGTGATGCAGCTTCCCCAGTTCAAAATGATGCTAATTGGATCCCATCTTGTTACCAAAGGGAGGCTCTGTGATTCCAGATATGTCACCTGCTGGAAACAACTAGAAGACAGAAAATGTATTCATTTCCCCAGGGAGTGTTTTTTATCCTTTTAAATGAGTTTTTGTGTGAAGAGGTATTTGATAGAATATCCCCGGTGTAAGATAAATAGTTTCCCTGAGTTCAGGACTAATTATCCTCAGGGACACAACAGACTGAACAGCTAGATGAGCCAGAAATAAAATGGTATCTTGTGGCTATAGTGGGAAGTAGGCAGTTACACTCCTACCATACACGATTAGATGGCTATCGAGCTTGTTATTGTCAGAGAGGAAATGACCGGCTTTCTCATAGAGAGCCTCCACAAATAACAAAGTACACGTGGGCTGCAGCAGCACACACTCTCTGTTGTGCATAGGTAGATGTACATCACTGCCAGCTTTTGCTGGCTGTACGTATTTCACACCAAACAGGGTCTTTACACAGTCGAAAGAGAACTGTTTGTGCATGTGGTATTGCACATGCTTTGCGTGTTTATGTAACGTATGTATTTAAAATGCATATTTCTTACTGAAGGATGAGAGAATGTGCTTTTGTTGTTCCTTACAAATCCAGGAATAAAATGAGGTTTTGTCATGTCTGTTCAGTGCTTGAGATCTTTTTCTGTTTTCTTTTTCTCTTCAGTTTTTCTCAGATATTTTTCATTGACACTTAGTTTGACACTTGAGGCTCCAGGTTGTGACTGGAAGCAGAAGGGTAAAGGCATGTTGAAATTGTCTTGTGGCATGAACAAAACTGACCAGAGATCTCATGAGAATTTCAGGGAAAAGTCAATTTTTTCAGCTGAGGGTTAAGGTGTTTTGTTATTGGCTTTTTTTCCTCCTGCCCTCAGCCAAAACTCCCATTAAAGCCAGCTGTAGTTTTGCCTGAATAAGGATCACAAAGAGCTAGCCAAATTTTGCAGAATAAAAGAGTTCATCTGCTCCTTAAACTCTGGATAAGTATCTGAACTCTGTGCCACATTCCTAAATTAGATCATTCCAAGCTTGAGCCCTGCTCCAGGAGAAACCCCGCCAGGCCGTGCCGCTGGGCTGTGCTGGGGGAGGCTCCCATTGGGCAAAGGTTCCTGGTTGGGGTCGGTCTGTGGGACAAAGCAGGATGACTGGGGAGCCCCAGGACCTCACAGCAGCTGGGGAGGGGGCAGGAGGGAGGGTGGACGGTAAGGGCGAGGGGCAGAGAACTGATCTAAGGCTCACAGTTCACTGTTCATCATATTTGTTGGAATTTGTCACCTTGCCCACCAGGGCTGTGGTGTGCAGCTGGGAGGTGGGAAAAGTCCAGAGCATCTCAGCACTGGCCCCAGCAGGGAGGGATGGGTGCAATCTCTTGGCTGGCTGAGGTCATGTCTTGATGGGGCTGCTATTTATATCTAGTGGAGATGGAGTGTGACAGCACACACAGCCTCCCTGCCGCTAACCCTAGTTGTTGGAAGGGCAAATGCCTCCAGGGGAGAGGGCAGTTTCTCTCTCAGCTCTTTTGGGTGCCACTTGGAAACTGACTTTTTTAAGGAGAGCTCTTTCATATTGGTCTGCTAGGAGCAAGCATCAGCCTCAGTAGTACACCACCCCCGCAGGGCAGAGCAAACACATCAGCAACCAGTTCCTCCTAAGGACTGCATAGAAATGTTTCATGCTGAAGTTGCCAAATAGAGAGACCTAAAGAGGAGAAAAGCCCCAGCTGTAGCCAGTGGATTCATGCTTAACACATTATTTCAACAAACTAACTGTTGAATCTGAGTGCTTGTAGTGCCTTTGAGTGCAAGGTGTGCCAGGGGAAATGTGAAAATGGGGTTTATCTGTCAGGAGTAACCTTTTTGGGCCCGTCCCTTCCTCCAGGCCCTCCAGGCAGTGCCACTGGCAGGACTTGGAGAACTGCCTCCCAGCATCCCGAGGATTCCTAAATTATAAACAAGCACTGTGAATGCAAAGGCAGCATTCATAAATTACAATTCCCTAAACATGGTGCTCGTGACTTGTGCATTCACATATTGCAGTTGCAAAGCTATGAATTTTCTGATTTTTGTCACATTCTGATAAGATTAAAAAAACACAGTTGTATTTGATCCCACTGACTGAGTTGCAGAAGTAATTTCTCATTCAATTGAAATCTAAAACTTTTGAGATTTCATGTCCACTGGGATAGAAAGTAATTTATCAATTCCCATTAACTTCGGCCACCAATCAGGGAAGTTTTTCTTTCCATTTTAGCAAAAAGGATAATATATACCACCTACATTTTAAACACTGACAGGAATTTCAGAAAGCAAGCAACTAAATCTGGGATCTCTGCCTATTTAGAAAAAAACACCCTTTTTCTAAGAAAAACAGAACTTTGGTCTGCAACTTTTATGAAGAGGAGCATTCAAAAGTCAAAACCTGTATGTTTTTGGACTTGCCCACTTTAAGTTACTTTGAACAGCTTTGAGGGAGCTTGTGGCCTTTTGAGCCTTTTATTTTTGTACGTGCACATCTGCATTTCTTTTGGGAGCTGTTCTTGTAATAGACAAACATTTACTAATGGTCTTACAACGACTGCAGATTACATTTTTTCCAAGGCCTGCAGGCAGAAAAGGAGAGGTTGCCAATCCCTTACAAAAACAAGAACAGTGACATGAACTGTGTTCATTTCTTGTAAAGATAAATAAAACACAAGAAATGCAAAGAAGAGGCATTTTGAAGGTTCTTTTAATTCCCTGAAATTCCTACGTTAGAACATTTGGAAGAAGGAGAGACTTGCTATTAGTCAACTGTATTGATTTCTGCCACTAAGGAAAGTGGGAGAAAAAATATTTACTGTGCTAAACCGCTGGAGCTTTCAACCAGTTCATATTGAAAATTGTCTCCTGCGGTCTTCCCTCCCTGGCTTTCCCCCTGCAGAAGGAAAGACTGGAAGAGGGCAAAAATGAGAGGGAGCTCCTCATGCCCGCCAGGCCGCTCAAGGGAAACATGAGAGCAGGGAGAGCAATTGCTTTCTCCTTGCTCTTAGCAATGGGTCACAAAACAATTTTCATGATTCTGACAAATCAAGTGCCACTGTGATTAAAAAGTGGTCATCACTTTTCCATCTGGTCCCTCTACATGGCTGCCTCAGGTGCTTCAAGTTCTTGTAAGCATAGTTGTTAAAATGGTAAAAAAAAATAGATGCAGTAGTTTTCTTACAAGCTGCTTGATACCTAGTCAGAGTTTCATTGCAAATAGTGTGGGTTTATGTCTGGGAAAACTGCAATATATGTGTTAGTTTTGAGGTTATTTTTTAAGGAGCTTTTTTCTGTTCAATTTACAAACATTACATGGTAAACTTTGGCTGTTTGCTTTTGTAACAAAAGACAAGGAAAACCAAGCTCAACCATTTCACTGAACTCTTAAACATGAAGGTTATTAGATGGATAGATGTATTTTATAGTGTGGCTGTACTCAGAAAAGCGGCTGGGTAACGATGGTGTCTTCTTCCTCAGCATGACTGCTACTTGTGTGCATTCATTCAGATCTTCGACTTTATGACAGAAATAAGTCTTGACTACTTTTTACTCCTCCTAGCCCTGCAGAGACTGCGTAGTTAAGCATCAAATATAGCTAAACCCTCATTTTTTCAGTAGTGAGCATTGAAGCTCAAGCAGCTGAGACTTCAGCAGGCTATTGATTGCTCCTTGTGACAAGGGAGTAGTAATTTCCAAACAATTCAGTCCATACAAGCCACATGAAAACAGGTGTCATGGACAAACACCTAATTTATCTGATAGATAGTAGTTTTATTTTTCATGGTATTTGAAATGGAAAGGACAAAATTTCATTGTCAAAGTCCAGGTAGAACTTGAAGGACCAGGAATAAGAAGTTTCTTCCTTGTAAATGTAGAGATTGAAAAACTGTAAACATAGGACCTCACAGTATTATTTTGTAAGTGCTTTTCATGACAGAAGGCACAATGTAAGCACATTGCCAAACAAACAAAGAGGGGAAAACCTGATGAGAGAAAGAGCATTTTTAACAATCGTATTTAGTAGGAAACCATTTTTTGCTGGAAGGAAAGAAAAGCAATCATTAAAGATTAATAAGGATGTGGGTCAGCTAAATGCCGACAAATATGATGGATCCTAAAAGTTCATTAACTAGTTTCAACTAGCAAAGGTGAAAGAATAATAAAAGAGCAAACCCCTATTTTTTTTTTCTTGTCAGAATTTACCAATATATTTAAAGACATATATTTTCTCAGGAAGATTAGATTCTTGTGGATAGATTGAAACACAGATAATTCCAGCATCCACATTTTTCTTTACTGAAAGAAGAGCTCACTTCACTCCATAAGTGTCCTTAATCTCAGGTTAAAAAGAAAAAAAAACCAGCCACAACACCAAATTTCTTAAAAGAAATGAATCCCAAATAAACACAAAGAGACTGCCCATGTACCTGACTTTTAAGTTTTAATACAAGTCTAGGTCTGAGAAATCAAAATGAAACAGTAATTAAGTGGAAGACTGAACTTTAAAGATTAAACTTAGGTTTACCCTTTCAGGGCTATGTTTTAAGACATTATTTCTTTTCATAATTATTACATTTTTTGCCACCAATAGTTCTTTTGATACAAATTGGATTTCACATTGAAACTAAATAGATGTTATATTATACATAATGATTCCTAGATTTGATTCTTATGGTTTTGGCCGTTAAGAGTTTGGTTGCTGAATCATTAGTGTTTGAAACTGCAGTACAATGTAAGTTGCCCTAATGGATTTTCTGTGATGTTCTTGAAATTAGCCCATGAATTTGTAAACTCCTTTCAAATAGCTGAAAATAACTGCTGTGACTGTAGAAATCTGAGATTGAAAAGAAGATGTGATATTTTGTACTTTTTGAAAATTATGAGAAATACAAATGGGAGAGCCTGGGGAACTGTAATGCACCTGCTAAGTCCATTTTTCATTAATAAAGTAATGAAGCAAATGTTAAGGAGTAACTCCTGATGAACAATAACACTTTATACCTATGTAAAATAATCTCTGACATACAGATTAGGTATTTTAAAAATAAATTACTGAATTTGGAGCTGGTGGTAATGATGGCATGACTGAAATACAACTATTTCTTTATGTTTTTGAAGAATTTGAGAAAATACCTCCAACCTGGAACAATTATTTCTTAGCAACTTGGGTATAACCATTGTCTCATGCATGGAAAGAGTCTAAATAAATGGTGGTGATTTGCAGCAAAATATTGAATCTTGGGAGGTGCCCAAGTGAGGTGGTGTTGGGCAATGTGATGTTAGATTTTGTTTATGGAGTTTATTAATGTTTTGTGAGAGAAGTGTAAACTGCACATTAATTATGTTCCACAGGGACTAAATGGGGAGGTGTAGCAGAGGATGGACTAATCACTTTATCACTTGCTGGGCACTCTGAGCTGGTATAATTTAGTGTAGTCCAACTAAAAGTGGGAATAAATTCTCCATGATAGGAAATTTATTTCCTAGGCTTGTATGTGGATCTGTGTTTTATTCCCTTCAGACACTATATATCTATTCTTATATGCCAAGGCTACTGGCTTTTCTCTTATTATAGGTGCTACAAACACTGAATGGTTCTTACACTGCTTGTAAATGATGAAAAGTGCAAATAAACATGCTTATTAATGATGAAAAACGGAAGCAGATAAATATCAAGGATCTTGAAGCAATACAAAAGGACCAGAAAAGGCTGACAGAGTGAGGACAGGCTGCTGCTGAACCAAACATGACTTTATTCTTTGGGTGCCATATATTTACAAAGTGTGCTCACCACTGTCCTGTGGAGAATGAGAAGGCCATAGCCACCCAAGGAAAAGTCTCATACAAAGGATAAAATACGATGCTGTCCTGATTTTTGTAGGAATATTTCTCTAGTTCTTTTACTTCTGTTTCTACCCTGGACAAGGACCTCCTGACCCCACTCTTTCATGGGGAGTAGGAGGAGGATGGGAAAGATGGAAAGCAAAACCTCTGCCATGGGCAGGCCTGTGGAAGACACTCAGGTTATGGGTTTGGAGAGTGGACACATTTCTCAGCTGGAACCCTCTGGACAGAAGTTACTTTCCTGTCAAAAGGAGTTTTAAGAAATTTTAAAGCCTGTGCAATTGCTCAGCAGCCTTTAGGTATGCATGATAGCACAGTTGTGGGGGTGACCACAGTAGGAGCAGTCTAGCTGAGCTGGCTTTCATCAAAGTAGCTCAGGTGTTAACAGCACTGAAGTTGCAGGGTACAGACTTCAGCTTTTTCTCCAACTGGTCAAGCAGGCACTTGTGCACTGAATGCAGCGAGGCTGGCTCTTGGGGTAGGTGCAGACCAGCACAACCTTCCTTGCCCTAGATCATATTTTCTCCTGGGAAAGGGTTTAGAAGGGCAAGTTCAAAGGCAGTCCAGGCAGACAAGGCCAGTGCATTTGAGGCTGCTGAGAATGGTGCCTGTAATCCTAGCAGTATTTAGCACATTGCAATGGAAATGAAAACCATGCAAACATCTTCTGTAGACCCTTAAGATGCTTGGAAACAAGCCAAGGATTTGATTTAAATCATTGGCTTAAGTTACTTGAAGCAAGAAGAGTGCCTTGAAGTAACTTAGTTATGTACGTGTGTATTTTGTCCTCTCGCCTCTGGTGTCAGAGTCAAGACTTTTAGGACAGCAGGAATTGGGGTGGTTGGAGTGGTTACACAATGAACTTCTACAGGAAGATCTTGCAGACCAACACCTAAAAGGCTCTGTGTTACCAGTGGTCTGAGCTATTGAGATGTCTTATTTTTTTGTTAAGAGTTTTCCACATTGATTGGGCTTAAATGTGCTTCTTCTACAAAAATGTCCATCATGGTGATTAAGTCTTGCATAAAAAGTGCAGTAAATTGTCCCTGGCTGCAAGAGCCTGTTTTGCAGTCATTCGGCAGTAGCACTCCCTCCCCAGAACCCTGTAAATCAGGTACCATCTGGCAGCTTTGAGTTAGTTCCTCTACCTTGTCTGTTCTTTGAGAAAGTGGTGGAGACAACTGCATTTGGCTATGTGCACAATGATCTGGGATCTCCCCTGTAACTTCAAGGCTGGAAAACTTGAAAAATAGAAGGCACTGGGATGAGGATTGAAATCCTTCCTTGTGTTGCCTCCAGCCTCAGGCCCAAATCAATGGAGGGGCAGCTGCTGGAACAAACACTAAAAAAAGGGGTTGGATTGACATCACGGCAGGCATCAGTCTGTTACCTTCACAGAGCTTGAGGGACATCTACCTAGCATTGCAGGGGATGCAGTTGGGGTTTTGCTAAATACAGGGGAAGCTCATTCAGTAAAATGTATTCTCTGTGGCATTCTCTGGGCTGCTAATTCAGATCTAGGGAGAGTAGATGTGATCCACTTGCTCTTGATTGCCATGTGGGACACCACTTACCCATGAGGGATCGCGAACAGAGATATTCATGACCTTTTTTCAACATGAAGATTACAACAATTCTCCAGGGCCTCTCAAGTCAGGAGTCATCCTATTCCCTCTTTTCTTACAGACCGTCAGACTCTGTCTCTCAGTCATGAAGGTAGCATATAAAGGGGTGCCTCATCTTTTAATTGCTGGAGCACACATCAAGCAAGATGCCTATGCCATTAAATTCACTTAGCCATGCCCAAGAGGTACTTGCCAAGATGACAGCATGCCACCAGCACCCATCTGATTTTCTTTTGCTTCTCTGCTGCTGCAGCACAAATTATATGGCTGAAAGCCTTTCATGGTTCTTGGCCTCAGATATATCCTACAAACATTAAATACAGTCTGATTGTAAATGCCGCTCCATGGTCTGATTTAGCATGCCTTTGTTGAGCAAAACTCCTGGTGACACCGAATGGCTCCCTAAGTGAGGAAAAGTGGATTTTAAAGGACAAATTGTTTGAAATCTTTGCTGGGGAGCTAGTTTGAAAAGCATAGCATGGAGAAACCATTTGGTGTGGAAAACTTTAAATTCCAGATGGAAGTATATAGCAATTTTCATTTATAGCTTTTTTTATATATTATTTTACTTATATATATATATCTCACGCTTTTGAAGCAGTTCTATCTTTCAAGGGCATAAGTCCAGAAGTTGTGATTTTTGCATCACTACTCTGCTGAGCTACTCTAACTCAGGAAGGTGGTAAAGGCTTTAAACTGGCAAAGATATGCCAGAGGCAAGCTTCAGGCATATTGGCATCACAGCTGCCTTGCTGCTTTGCCAGCAAAAAGGCGGTACCATATAGACTGATTAGAGGAACATGGATAAGGGAGTGGTAGAGGATTCCAGGTAAAATAAACAGATGAAAACTTCAGTAAGAAGGAAGTTTTTCAGATATTTATTTTTTTCTTTTCTCTTGGAAAGATGTTTTGCTCTATTTTGAGAGTTTGTCATCAACTGATGTGCCATTTTAGTCTAAAATCATGTGACCTGGCAAGTTTTAAATAGGGCTACTCCTAGTTTACTCCCATGTGGATGAGATGTACTGCATGTAAAATCAAACATTTCTTGTGGAAACTATAGTTTTATATCAGGTTCTTAAGTGCACATAACAGACCAGGTGAAATGCATTTTGTACCTGGTTCTTGATGACATATTGCAGCACTAGGCATATATGGAATTTATAGCCAGATGATGCTTTCTAAAATTTGATGATCCTTTAGACTTCATGGTCTTTGATTTGAAACTCTCTAAACATTAAACATTAGTCTATAATGCTTTGCTTATGTAAACTTTTTTACTTTTCTTTTTCCTGCAATTAGAGGGTGGTTATGACAGGGAAGGGTCAAAGGGGAGATAGGCTCCTCACAGCATTGCATGCAGGGTAGATAAGAGAAATTAGGTGTTAGTTGAAATGAAAGATTCAGATGGCATATAGACAATCAATAGAGCAGATTGTACAAGGAGGCTGTGCAGCCTCCATCCTTGAAGGTTTTCAAGGCCCAGCTGGACAAAACCCTGAGCACCCTGGTCTGATCTTATAGCTGACCCTGACCCTGCTTTGAGCAGGAGGTTGGGCCAGGGACCTTCTGGGATGCCTTCCAAGCTCAATTGTCCCAAGATCTTATGGTTTTTAATTGCTAGTTTGTCCTATTTCACTCCAGAAATTATTATGGGGAATTTTACATAAAGACAGAGGCCATTTTCTATACTAGAAATCATTTATAAATATAGAAGGACAGCTGGGAGACTGTCATTGTTTGATGAATATTGATTATCAGGTAGGCATGTTTATAAATCATCAGGATGGGAGCCACACTTCCTCTGGAACTGGTTGAAATGTGTTTTCTACCTATTCTTAACATAGTTCTTAGGTCAGCTTGGCCAGGGCTTAGGAAGGAGACTGATGGTTCAGCTCCATTCCTCTTAATTTCCTGGCCTTTCCAGGACAGCAACGCAGGGATTAATCAGTTGTGAGCAGTTTCACTTGGTTTATATGTTAGTGAAAGTGAGAATAAACGAGGTAAACTGGAGTTTACGTGAACAGACTCTCTGATATGTTACACTTATTCCCCTGGGACCATTTTCTTTAAAGTCTTACAACTTTTTGAAGAAACTTCTTGCCTGCTCTTGGCTCTTTGCTGCCATTCAGATCCCCTTCTCAAGGTTTTTGCTCTCTTCCATTTCATTCCATTTCACTTTTGCTGGTTGAGCTATGACTTCCACATCTCTTACCAAACTCCCAAATCTCCTTCTCCTCCTTCTTCCTCTGGCTCCGCAGGCAACGCTAATGAATTGTTCACTGAGAACAGCTTTTGCAGCATCCCAGATGATATCTTCAGGGAGCCCTTCAGGAAGCCTAATGCTCTTCTACTTCTTCTCCAAGTTTTCTTACTTAACCAGAAATCCCTGTCCTGAACCCCCATCCAGGACCCTCATACTTATTTTTTCTCCAAAGGGCAAGTTAAATCCAGCTCTTACCCCAGTGACTTCAGTGGATTTACTGCTGGAACATGAATATCTTATTGTCTTTCACTTCTGAGTACCACTAGTACTAAGATAACTGCAGTTTTATGAGCTCTGTGTTTAGTGACTGCCATTAAAAAAGCAGCACTTTAGTGTCCTTTGATATTTGAGCTTTACTGTGGTATTTGTAGTACCTTCTATAGTGAGAACAAGAAGTACTGCAGTAAAGACAAAATTTGAGGTACCATAAATGTTAAATTTATTTTAAATGACCCACTGCAGGCTGACAAGAAAGATATACTTAGTAGTTTAGTCTATAAATATAAAAATTGATCCAAAGTGAGAAAGAAGTAACATTTTTCTCTCAGAGAAGTTGCCTCTTGTGTGAATGAGTTACCTCTAAACCTTCCAGTTTTCAGGTTATTCCATGATATCAAGTCTGCTGTTAGGGAAAGACCAGCTTTGTGAGGACCTGACCTTGTCACATGCAAGGGAGCATGCACTACTAAACTCTGATTGCTCCAAGTCTGAAGGAGAAGTGTGTTGTCTAAGGCTTCCAACCAAAAGCTCTGAGCAAGCTTCTTCCCTTTGATGCTAGTGCCTTGGATGACACGAACACCAGTGTAGCCTGCAATGCATCTGTGAGTTCACTTGTGTATGTCTTCATTTAGAGCTGTGTCTTCTGCATCAGCCTTCTGTCACACTGATATTGCCTGGACGTGTTGGCCTCTGAGGATGAATATGCTTGCCCACCTTCTCAGCTAAAGCCCACACCAAGATTGGCATCCAGACAGCCATAGCAACATGTGTTAACAGTTGGACAAGTTTAGCAGTGCACGGTGAACCCTGGTATGCGTGTTTGGGTTACTCCTGTGGCCTAGGAGTTTGTCAACTCTTTTTATCCAGTGCTAAAAGGCTGTGAGGCATGGGCTGCAAAAAGGCTGGTGCAGTGCCCCACTGCTTCATGGGCTGAATCATCACAGAATCACAGAATATCAGGGGTCATGTAATTAGAGTTCCCCTGGTGCCAAAAGGTTCTTCTGCAGAGAGCAAATGAAAATAAAATTTGATTGTAGAGGAAAATTTTGTAAATGGAATACTGATTTCAATTTATGTATATTTGTAGTGCTAGGAGGGGGGCTAAATGGCTTAAGCTGGCAAGATGTCTCCTCTTGTGGCAGCTTTACTTCAAGGTTGTGAAAAGTGACTAGAAATTTTTGTTGCTCAAAGGAGAAAATTTTGGGGAGTTCTAATTTTCAGAACAGAGGTAGAGAGCATATTTTGGAAACTGGACAGTTAGGGGAATCTCAGAGGATGCTAAGCAAATCTACCACACTTTAATAAAAACTAGTCTATAGGCTATTGAGGAGAGGTATCTCTACTTCCTTTGGTTATATATCCAACTTGGCCGGTCAAATTAAAGACACGTTTTCTCTAGAAAACTTTTGTAACGAATGGAGATGATGTTTATTCCAAAACACAGTGCAGGGGAATGACAAAGAGTGCTCTAGGAGCCCAGAGAGGGTAGCCAGTTACCACAAATGGCTGAGTTAGGTAGGTGGGTAGTGAAAACACGTCTGAGAACTTCTTTAGGTGTACGGATCCTGGATGGCAGCATTGTTGCTTTTTATAATAATTATACAGTTATGTGTAAAACTATTTATAGTTATGTGTCCTAAAATTAGGAAACACAGTAAATGGAGATGGCGTTTGAATGGTATACCAGCTTCTGCCTTTGAATGTTAGTGTGCCTAATCATCCTCAGACATTAAGGAGATTCTTTGTATGAGTGTCTGTGGGCATGCATGGACATTTAGCTCTTTCCAGAATCCATCTGGTTGACTCTGTTACTTCTTGGAAGAGTATAGGGTGTCTTTTAAATCTTTTAAAAATGTCTTTTAAATGTTTTGCCACACTAATTTTATTTGATTTTTTAAAAGAAAACATTCTTCTTAAAAAAAATCCCAGGTTATAAAAGTGCCTTTCTATAAAGCTCATGGCTCCTTTGACATGCTTTAAAAGTTAAAAAAAATAGCAACAACAAAAGCAAACCCAGCATTTTTTCAGAAATGGAATATAGAGAAAACTCCTTCTATTGCAAGCGGAAATCTGCATCCCATCTCTCTAGCCCTGTTTTTTGCTCTCCCATTGGTAGCCTGAGGAAAGAAAGGTTCAAGTTAACAAGTTCAAGTTAACGTTAACCAAGTATTAGAGGAGAAGCAGGGAGTGATTCATAAAGTCTGAAATGTTTTGTAGAAATGATGATGACAACTTCTCTGTCACCAGCAAATAGAAGATTTTTTAACCTGATGTGTCTTCTGACCAAGTACTGCTGTAGCAAGGCAGTTTGAGCCTCTCTCTTGTTGTAATGGAGGAAATTTATAGTGTAAGTATCAATTCCATCCAGCTCTTCTGTCAAAGACTTCCCATGTTCTTGCCTTTAGAGGCCAGAATAGCCTACGGTGGCCTCCTGAATAAAGCCACGGAATTCAGTCTACTGATGTCTGCATAAAGTCCTTAGCTTCTATTTGTGCATTGGCTTTACTAGACATCCAGATTTGTTTTGAACACATCGGATAATCAGAAATCTACTGTATCCCGCAGGAAGCTGTTCAAATAGTTATCTCTTCTCTCAAAAGCATTGCATTTCATGTTGTATTTGAACATTTCTAATTTCAGCTCCCTGGTGTTTCGTATCTCATTATCCAAAGATGTTAACATGCATTCAGCATTGGGCTTAGATGAGATCACTGGAGCAACTGTTGCTCCAGCTGCTCACCCACCCCCTTCCCAGAGGTTGCTACCCACCAGAGCAGGAATGGCTGAACATCTCATGAACTGACACCGTTTACAATGATAAATTGATCGTGGGCAGCAACTTGCAAGAAATGAAGACCGAAGTAGCCATACAGTTTTATGTGCTGCTGCATACATATCAATATTTTAATATACAAGACTGAGGTCCCTCTTATCTCTACAGGTGCAGATTTGTTTCATCAAATCTCTTCCTAACCTTCTCTGTGAATAGATTGACCTCTGAATCTTTCACTGTAAAATGTGCACTTGAGACCTATATCAATTTTGTCACTCTTTTCTGAGCGAACTCATTCAACACACGAATATGAGAATTGGATAACTATTCCTGGGCAATCACTTTGCAAGCTGTGCTAATTACTAAGGCCTCTCCTCAGTGACAAAAGGCAAGCCCTTTGCACTGAGGCTTCTTTGCAAATGAAGTCGCCAATCCTGCAAGTGTGACCTGACACCAGACTGCTCCAGAAAAATGTGGATAATGAAGTTTTGATGCTTAAATACCTCTGAGAACCAAAAGCAAATGGCAAAATTAGGGTCATGTGAATTTAATTTTTTTGTTTGTTTTTCACTACTGTGGTGGGAAAAGTTAACAGAATGCACAACTTCAGCATTCAAAACACATTTTTGTTTGATTTTTAAAGAGAAGTACTTTCTTCCAACAAGGAGCCAGCATTTTAAAGCAGGATATTAGGACTGTTCATTTCCATGCAGAAGTTCACTGGAGTAGCTGTAATACATTGTGTGACCAAATTAATATGTATGAGAACGTCTGATATGTGCATGCAAAACCTCATTGTTTTTATGGCAGCTCGTTATGCAGCAATTCAATGAAGTCAGCAGTGTAGTCTGAATTCCAGTTACTTTGCAGTGAATTGGAAATCAGAAGTAGTATGAGCTACCTTGTATTGCTGGAGTAGGTGAAGTTCATTAATGTTCATTTTGGGAATGATTTAATGATGAGCGGTTGATATATTGCCAGCTCATGAAGTCAGCTCGATATCAACTCATTAGCAGGAAGCTGAACTCTGTCTGAGTTGGTCTAGGACTTGTATCTCAAACAACACTTAAGGGAGAATCATAACTTTATTAAAAGCAAGAAGTATTCGATGTAAGAAAAAATCTTTTTAAAAATAGGGTGAGAGTTTATAAAAGTAACGTTGGAGCTGCTTTAAAATTACTTTCCAGGAAAGCTCCCACCCATTAAAAATACAACATGAATAACAAGGTATGCCAATATCTTTCTCATGCTAACACAAAACCGTTATTCTTTGTAACTGCTAGAAACTGCTTATGGAGAATGCCTGCTATGTTATACTTTTAGATCTACGAAATTAACACTGAATTTAATTTAAACCCAGCATACAAAAACAAATCACTAACACCATATCAAAAGCACAGACTACATCTGGTCTCAATCAATTTATGCACAACATTCAACGCACTTGAAAGAACACCACCCACAGTAACATCTCCCAGCGTGCTGAAGGCTTCCAGTGCTACCTTCTTTGCTTTCTTTTCCTCATTTAGAGTGTTTTCTTTAAAAACAGAGAAATAAACAGACTTCATTTTCATGATTCACATCTTCCATAATCTTGGGACTGAGGCACTGGCTCCACTGTTTTTTGAACTATTCCTGCATTCCTTCATTTGTTGTCCCAGGCACCAAACAATGTGATCCATAAATCCCATTGATTTGTCATGTACTTTGCTGCTCCAAAGACATGTAGACCCAACAGACTCCTATCTCTTTCCAAATATGTTATTTGGGGATCCAAAATACCTGAGATTATCTTTTAATTGTTTGTTTAACCAGAGCAATGATGTATTGACTTAATTGTGTCTGTTCTCATTTATCTGCTTAAACAAGATAAGACATTGTTGATTGATTTGACTGTGTGACGTTTGATGCAATCCATATGGGCCACAACGTCAGCATTAGGTTTGCAATCACAAGAAGTCCTCTCCAAAATCTCAAGGAATAGGAAAGCCGTTAGTGCTAGGAAGGAATTCAATTCCTGTAGTAAAGAATCATTTGTTTTGGTTTATTTTCCCCAGTGACATATATGAAGGCAATGCCAGTAAATCAGCTGACAGCAAAAAACTTAGCTTCAAAAAATAATTGCAAACTAGGATCTGCCAGTTTCACGGCTGCTAGTTTAAAAATACTAATAAAAATAGGAAAACCTGTGACAGGAAACTGAAATCATCAAAAAACCCTCAGAAAACAGACCCTCAGTCTGTTATTTGTAATGTGCAGTTTTCCACCTCTTAGAAATGATCCCTGAGAAAAATTCGTAGTCTGAAGATCTCATTATCCTGGGGATGTTTTAAGACATCTGTGCCTAGCTCTGGACTTTGGGGATGGGCCCTATTCTTTCCAGCCAAGTCAAAAAAGTGTATTCTTGGGTGCATTTTGCCTCTCAGGTGCCTGGTGAGCTCCTGTAACTTAAGAACACAGAGCAGAAGCTGATAATCTTTTTGATGCAGAGGTGTCATAGTTTGCCTTTGCAGGCAAACCAGTTACTGTGGAAGAAATGGAAAGAGAGGAGAGAAGCAGAGCCAGAAAGTCTCAAAGAGAATACATGGGAACTTCTTGCTGAAGTTTTGGATGATTGTATCAATTTTGAACACCTTGGAAAAAGCAATTTTGTTTTGCTCCTGGTATATTGTATTTCTTTGAGTAGAGCCATTAAAAGCGTGGGCATAATAATTTGTGAAGCAGCTTGTGACCCATGCTGCTTTTTCTTGCTTTCTTCACCCTAGTTAAACTTTAAAAGCTTCCCACATTATTTTCAAACACTTCTTGCAGCTAAGAAGATAAATGCAGCAAATCATCTCCTGTAAACAGGTGAATTACAGGTTCTCCCTACTGGAAGAACCAACAAACATTTTCTGTACAAGGCAACAGTTTGTTTTCATTGTGATTGGAATGTAAAATTCAGATAAACTCTGCAAAATGAAATAGTTGCAAGAACAGAAAAATGGAAAATTAGGTACTTAATGTTTTGCTGTGTACAAAATAGTTTGTTTTCATTGTGATTGGAATAGAAAATACAGACAAACTCAGCAAACTGAAATAGTTTTGAGAACAGAAAAATGGGAAAATTATGAACTTAATGTTTGCCATGTTCCAAGAATGGCTGTCATTTTATGCCAGGCACTAGAATGAAGAAATTAGTAGCAAACATTTAAGACAGTCTCCTCAAGAGAATTGTAACCAACTTAGGTGTACAAAATATTTGCACCAGAGGCAGTGAAAGCTAAGCTAATGAAGGAAAGATATGGTGTTACAACCAGACCAGATAAACTGTGCAGGGAAAGGGAGGCTGTGCATTACTATCCTACAAGCCACCTCTGTTCAGCAGCTTGTAAATTTTCCCTCATTTGAATAGTCTCATCTAGGCACCTGAATCTGTTCTAGGCAATAGAAACTACCTAATGATCAGGAACATATTTCAGAATAAGGAGATTTGTGCTTACAGTTGTCTCTTTTCCATGCCTAAAGTGTGCTGTTTTTCTAGAAGTAACATAGGGTTGTGATGACAGGTGCTCCGGTTTCTTGCGGGATCCAGATGTTTGGTGTTGGTGTTAGACACCATGGATACAGAGCTGCTGGCTCAGCTATAAGTGGTACCTGGCTGTGTAAGTTAGAGCTCTGGAAAGCCAGAGGCCATGGTACTGCCTCCTCTGCCCTGCTGCCACCTTGTCTGTCAGCTGTTGTGCAATGAGGCCTGGCTTGGTTGCATGTGACCTCAGCTTCATCTAACGGTATTGTTTTCTGGTCTGCTGCAGGAGCCTCTCATAGTGAAGCTAAATACTGCTTTTCTTAGTTTCACGAGCTATCCTTTTCATTTAGGGCAAAGCACGCAGAATCTCCTGCAATTGCTCTGCTATTTTGCCTTCCTCCTTTACAGTTTTTAACCTCTTCATTATCCCCTGCTGGCTTGAGTTGGGTGAGGAATCAGCGCTTCCTGCTTGCTAATGCCAGGCTGTAATGAATGAGTGTTTTACATGGCATTGCAGCTTTTCTGCTGGATTTGTTTCTGACATAAGCTGGTGGGACAAGCTGTCACTTGTCACACTCACGATGTTTTCCTTCTGAATGGATTCTTTGGCATCCTTTTGCCCAAAGGACAGTCAGACACTCTTCTCTTGCCTGCTCTGTTTGTTTTCCTCTGGTGCTTATTGTTCTGCTTGTGCCTGATGCAGGGAGGCAGTTACTACCCTTTAGAAATTTGCAATAAGCATTGACCTAGGGCACCAACACAGGTATTTTTGTGATCCAAGGAAGACGTTAAACAGCTGAGGTAGGACAAGGGATGACCGTACCTATGAATGAAGCTGGTGCACTGTGGAAACCTTAGCTAATTACCTCTGGATGAAGAAACCATCAAGGTCTGCTGGCTGAGATGTCGGAGGCTGTTACCTGAGCAGTTCCACGGGCCCTGGGCAATGAGCCAGCACAGCTTCTAGCCGCTGCCAGCCCATTAGCTGTGAGATACTAATATGACACATCCCTCACGACTTGTGTCCTCTAAAGCCAGCGCTGGATTCAGTCCCAGATCTGAGTTCCTACATCATGTGTTCTTTCCAGAATTCCATTTTTTTGTTAGAAACAAACCAGTACACAGAAAAGCCCAACTATTCCTTGCTTCTTAAGGAGCATCCACATTTGATGCTGCAGCGCCTGCTTTGGTGTACTTGTGAGAGGTGTGAGCACACTGGGAACCTCTCTATGGTGCTGATGCTATGATCCAAAGATCCATAAGACCTTTCCCAAATCACCTCGTGGTAAGTCTGCGTGAGAAAGATGTGGCAGCCTGCACTTCCAGGGAAATGCCTCTACAGGTCTGAACAAGCACTGAAATAAGCGGAGAGGATAAAAAGTTTGTCTAGACTTTGCTTGGCTGGAACAGGAGGGTAACTACCAGCACTAATGTTTATTTGGGGGTGGCAGAAGGCAGCGGCACCAACACAGCATCCCCTGGCAGTGCTGGTGGTAGGAGGAGTAGCTTAACCACTGATGCAGAGGGCTTCTCACTGGTACAACTAACACTTACACATTCACTTTCTAAAAGAGACCCTCTCCACCTGTGTAAGACAGCTCAAAGCTACTTTAAGCAGACACCAGCCTTGTCCGGGAAGGCCGGGACAACACTGACATATCTCCAAAGGTGGGAGGAAAAGCAGCTGAGATGAATGAACATAATGGCAAATGGTCAATATCCCAGCCAGCCAAAAAGCACATCATCCATCCCACACTAGCCATTAATCTCTCAAAGTAACAAGAGTCTGGGGAAGCTCCTTCTGTTCTCTGGTGGAAGGAGACAGCTACCAGAAATACAGCAGTGGTCAGGCCATGGGTGACAGACACCTGGATGAGCACAGAGAGGTCTCCTGGAGAAAAGCCAACCTGCACTGGAGCCAGCGACTGCACTGGAGGACCATGGCATAGACTGGTGGCACTGCTGGGGTTAGGTCACTTTACTTTGAGGAGGAGAGGAGGCATTCAGCAGCCTGTATGACAGCTGAGACAGGCCAGTCTGAAACAGCATAGCAGCTATCCAAACTACTGCATTGTCAAAACATCGGTTGCCTTTGTTTTTTGCAGCTTTGCTCTTCGTGGACTTGTTTTTTATTGGCCTCAGTCTATAGCATTTAGCCAACTTTTCCTCTCTGAAAACTACTGCATAGGAAATCTCACAGTAGTGACAGGAGGAAGATGGGAGTTGTGTCTGCATGCTGGCTTCAGTCTCGGATTTATCACCCACACAGCGTTTGTAACAGCCTAGTGGTTTTGACCAAGGGTATTTTTTTTCACCATTGTTCAAAACACAACAAACCCCTTTCTACAGAGTTCTTCATACTAACGCAAAGATTCTGTATGCAGGCACTGTCTGTCCTCTCTCCACTATGGAGGGGCAGCCCCACCTTGGTGTGTTGTGCCTCTTCAACTGTGAAAAGCTGAACTGCTGTAGAGGCAGCAGTGGCAACAGGTGGCAATAGGTCCCTCACCTGAGGTGACTTTGTTGTTAATGATGGAAACAGCTGGGCCCACTTGTGGTCTTTCCATTCTTAGGCTGTTTATAACTGTTCCTCTGCAGGTGGCTGTCAAGTTTGTAGCTGAGCTGATGGAGGTACCTGAGGAAGCCCCTTGGCGATCCTGTGTTGGGTTTCTGGGGCACTTTGCTTTTCTATGGCAAGTGAAGCTAGCCTGGCTGGGATGGGATGAGAATTGCCCCTATAGTCTATTTTGCCAGCTTGGACCTTCAGCAGGGGCACAGTAACTGACAGTGAGCATGCAAATAATGTTTTGTCCTTGGACAGCTGTTTCTGTAATAAGTGATCATGAACTAAGAAAGGAAGGAATTCAACCCATATATTATTTAAGTTTTTCTCTTAATACACCTATATTGCTATCTAACCTTGCTTTAAGTTCTCCAGGACCAAGAGTTCTTTAATATTTGGACATTTAAGCTTATAATCAGAAGCAGACTGTGTGCATAGCTCCTTCTGTGCCACCATGGTTTTCAGCCCAGAGCAAGGGTAACATACACTTGTACCAGTTTCAGTTGACTTTGGCAAATTAGACTATAAGCTTGAACAGCCTGGTAAAGGCTATGTGTCCTGTTCACGAGAGCTATTGCTCTTGTGTTGTTGGTACCCCCTGAGGGAGGAAACAGATTGGCATGGGTGGCAGCTAGTGTTGCCATAGGATCACTGTCTGCCCCACAGCCCCCCTTAGCACCCAAGAGCTGGCAGTTCAGTTAAGTAGGAGAAGTACCCACTTTGGAACCCATCTGAGCCAGCAGAAGATAAAAGTGCTCCCTACTTTATGTTTTGTTATGTATTCTCCCCATCAGCCAGAATAACCGTCTCTGCAGCTTGCTTGGTGGATGCTCCCTACTTTATGCCAGCTGAACCAGGCATCTGAGCACTTGGTGGTGTTTGAGAACATGGATAATCCCAATGTGCAGGAGCTGTTTGGTGAGCACCAAGGCTGGAGGATGGCAGGGTTTGCTGTCCCAAGGACTAGTCCCTCAGCCACACAGTGCATTACCATAGTGCAATAGGCGAGCAGCTTGGCTCCAGCAGCCAAGTAGGTATTGCTGCCGTGCTTTAAAAGATATTTCAGAAAATGCTGCTAACCCATGAAAACTTATTCAGATCATGAAAACAGTCTACCAGGTGCTCTGATGTTTAAACATTCAGGAGGAGAAAGCTTGTGTTTTCTTGTGCTTGTGTATTTTTAAGAGTAATGTTCTGTTAATTCTTTTTTTTTGTCTGTGTGTACAAATAGATGCAAGCTTCTTGTAATATTATGCTATTTTTGATAAGAGAACTGTTCTGTTTTGTAGTAGCTTTCACAACTTTTACAGCCACTGCTTTGTTTGGGTCAGGCTGTAATCATTCTTCAGAAACTCAGTGTTTCAGAAAAGTTATGGGTCTATCAAAAAGCAGCAGTTTAATTTTATAGGCACACCTGTGAATTTAATTCTCTCTCTAAAACTTCTCTTAAGTCCTTAAAGGGTCATTCCAAACTCAAGGGGGGAAGCTTTGATTACATCGTCTCAGTAAACTGCACGATATATAGACGTACTGAACCTGGCAAGTGAGTGTTCATTAATCCTGAGATCTGGCCAAATCATTTGTAATTCCAAAAGGCACTGCATTTAAAATGAAAAGTTCCCCTTATGATAAAAGGTCTGTTCATTATTTTATTAACTTATTTTATTTTTTTACTGCTGTCATTCATTTGTAACTACCGACAGCTGCTGGTAAGGTCATTGGTAGTTAAAAATTTTCCTCACTTGAGGAAATGTCTGTCAGTGAACTATAAATTCTCGGACATACATGTTCTTACCTATCCTCCCACTCTTGGCTCTTTTTAAACTGAAGTAAAAAAAATTTTACAGACTACCTCAAATCAGCTCTTAGAGTATCCTCTACCCTCCTGGGGGCTATGCCAAAGGGGAGAGGGACTTCTGAGCTGAAACAAACCTGCCTTCCAGTGCAGCCTCCCAGCTCTGCTTTTAAAGAAGGTGCATTTGAGGCTATCATTATTAAATGTTGCGTGTAAAAACATTAGGTTTCACAGAACCCCCTACCCTTTCTAGTTCATGCAATAAGGTGAGGTAACCCTTTGTTTTGAAAAATCAGAGGTGGCTGTAGAAAAATGTCTTTTAAAGATTCCTTTTAAAATGATCCTTTATGGTAGTGCATTTATAAGTCCAATTTTCTTAACAATTGCCTAAACCAAGTAGCGCTTCAAATTTACCCAAAAGTTTGCCAGAATGGAGAAAAAGAGAAAGAAAGCAGATGAAGAATATGTATTTGTCAGCACAGGCAGCCCCTAAAAGTCTGAGGTATCTGGCCATGACCAGATAGAGTAAGCCACTTGAGTACTGTTTAAATTCTGACCAAGACTTTTTTGTTTTACAGTGAATTGAATGACCATATGCCTCGTATTGTGTGCTCCTTTTTACTTAAAGCAGAAGTACTTACAAGCTTTTGCCAAGCCTCTGTATGAGGTACTGATAACTTGACTAAACAGAAGTATCTGAAATCTCTGGACTGTCTATTCTTGTGGATATTCACTGCAATTTTGTAATTTTTGGCAATTTAAGGCAGGTAAAATTGCCACTCAGTTGAAGTCAATGTGAGCTCTGACATTTATTTCACTAGGGACAGTATTTCTAAGAGAGAGTCCATTACCTGAGGAGCTCTCTCCTTATGAATAGTGGGGAGTCAATGTTAGATGCTTATCTAAATCTGTTGAGGTTTTTCCATCGCTAAATATGAATCATATCTATCCTGCTTTTTGGTGGAGACATTAAAAAAAAAAAAAAGTACTGAAAAGGGCTGAAAAACCAAAGGGAGAGAATTGCCATGATTGGACATGCACCTTGGGGAAGGTTGGATGCCAATCCACCCAAGTATTTATGCTGGCTTAAGCTAAGGAGGTGCCAGAGACCCTCTGCAGGGCAGTCTGCATGCTGTAAGCAAACCCTGTGCTTACAGAGCTAGGTTAGATGGCAGCTCTTTTAAGCTATTGCTAGGCAGAACAATTTACTTTGTCTTCAGTGACAAGAAAGCAGTTTTTAAGAGAGGAGAACTCGTACCATGGTTGTTATACAATGAAAGGGCAATGCATGCACCAAGGCATTTTGGTTTTACGGGGAGGTGAATTAGCTGAGGTCAAATCCTCAGTGTCTAGAATAGTACTGACCTTGCCTAGCTGTTAGTAAAACCTGCAGGCACCTGTGGCCCCTTGCATTTTACAGCAAGATAACTATTCCAAGTTTATCTCAGTTTAAATAAATAAAGCAAACCTCCTCTCCCCACCCAATACTTTTGTGGTAGAGAAGACAGTGCCCTCAGTCCTGAGAGACCTGTTAGTTGTCTGGCCTCAATAAAAAATTCTCTTTATATTCTCTGTAATTGAATCTTCTCTCTGGGACAGAAGTGAGGGAAGAAAGACTACAGGAGATTGGAAAAGAGAGGGGAAATGCAACGCTATGGAAGAGAGGAGAGATACAGGAAACCTGATTAATATAAAATCACCTTGGGAAGTCCTGAAGCATTCTGATTTCTACTTTGTCTTATTTATAAATCTTAGCACTGTTTTCTATTTGTTCTTTAGCTCTAGAAAATGATAATTGCTCCATACTTTGCAAATACTAATAGCTTTAATAGATTAAATCTGTGGTAATGACTATGCAACCTAATAAAGCTGGGTAGTTTGTAATGCAGTGTGTTAGGATTTTTATTCTTACTGGGTTGGCAAGAGGGAATATGACAACAAGGGAAACAATTCTAAAAGCATGCAAACAAAACCCAGGAAAGACTTGTGAGTCTTCTGACTCAGAATAAAATGAATTTATAATGAAAAAGCCCTCACAAAAGGGAGTCTTTGATTCTTCACTGAATGTTATTTTTTAGAGGTATTTGACAGTGTTGCTTATATCTTGGAATCTAGAGAACAAAGAGAAATGATTTTCATTTCTTTTCCACTAAAACATTCCCTTGATGTTTGAGTTCAGTCTTGGTAATAGTCTAATAGGTTGTAGTTGTATGCAGCCTTCCATTTTAAAATATGGAGTATCGTACATATAGTGAACTAAACCTCACATACTCTCATCGTGTTGGGAGTAGCAGCATCCTTAAACCACAGGAGTGGAAACCGAGGCATTGAATGTATATGAGTGCCTCTTCCTATAGCGGTTTTGGGAAGTACTTGACCTGAACATTTAGTCTGGAGCAGTATTATGGCTCTTACTGTGTATGGACGCAACTGTCCCTTGCTGTCCTTCCTGTGACTTTGAAGGGGGAGGACTTATCTTTGCCTCAGCTGCTCCTGTGCAAACCATGCAGAACAAAACCAAAAAAATGCCAGTTTGGGAGCAGGTGTGGCTAAGCAAGGGCACTTGGTCCTGTCAGTAGACTCCTACAGAGGGGGCAGCTTCTGGCAGAAAGTGCAGTTAGCTGGAAATAATAGTGTTTTAACGTGCTTTATATGTATATATGGAGTTTGCAGAGCTGAAAAATAATGTGGGTTGTTTTTTTTTTTCACCAAAAGTCTTGTGTGTTATGCCTGAAAGAATGACTTCATTTTCTGTCTGTTTCATGGGATTTTTTATTTATATAAAAGTAGGATTTTTCCTTTTTCTTTGCAGAATTCTGAAGAAGAGGTATTAATCATCTGGTAGGTGTACTTGCTACCTACCACATGTTTACATGCTGCAAACTGCTTTCATTTCTAATGAAAATAATTGTGATTGGTTTATGGAACTGGTTTCCAAAAACTCTGGCACTGAATTGGGGATGGAAACAAAAAATTCTGAAAACTTCACTTCAATTATGTATGCTACATAGCACATTTGAAGAAGCTTTCTGGATTGCTATTTCCTTCCCAGTAAACCTGCGCATCAAATCCCCTTTGTACACCCGCTGCTAAGTACCAAATAAGTAGTGTGTGTAACTATTATGCCTCTTGCTTTTTCTGCTGTATACCTATAAATGCCTACTGACTGTCTTTCTGAAAAGACAAAGAGATCATTTTGTATAAGGTCCAATAGAGGCAGGAAAGGAGAGGTAAAACCGCGTGGTTTCTCACACAGCTTCTTTTGTATAATCTCACATAGTTATCTTAGCAGGAGGAATAATTTTGATCTTTCATGTTTGGATAAATGTTTGGATAGGATTGAAATATGAGTCTGTATCCACAATACCTTGAATGTATTGTCCTAGAATATTACATCAGATTTAATACCATATAGGACTGAATGGACAAAAGCCTATCTGATCTTCCATTAGCTTTACTCATAATGAAACCTAAAACAGAGGTTTCCTTTCCTCAAGCTTTGAGGGGCTGTTTCCCTCCTCCTACACACTGATGCTCTGCTGCAGCACAAGTGGATCTTGTGCCAGCACTTGATCTTACCTCTGAGTTGAAGTATCAATGGGAAAAGTGAGCAAGAAGTTGTTTATGCTGTGTTAGATCTCATTAGGAGCTCTTTCCCTGTCATACCAATCATAAACTTTTGTAGGAACACATTCCAGTAAGGCACATTCATATGTGAGAAGCCAGAATAAGGGTTATTCTGTTGGTAGGTGTGGCTGCCAGAGATTCATCTACAGATTTCTGTCTCCATTTTCCTCTTTCAAAATAACGTTGGTGAAAACCCAAGCTTTAGCCCCTCATAGCAAACACTTATGGAAGTGCTAATTTTAATGGTTGCTCTTTTGCTGACTACTAGGTGATCTCTGTTCACCTCTGTTTTCATGATGTGTAATAAGGAGCAATGGTATTGCTGCTTCCTGCCTTAACCAGGGGTTATTGAGCTGGGGCTAAATAGTGATATCAGTGAGAATGTAAAATAGCAAAGTTCATTCAGTGAAAAATATCTCTTTAGATACACAGTTTCTGTGTGTGTACCTATGCTTCCACTGACCTCTGGAAGTACTCTAATGCCCTTCCACTTGCTATGCTTTAATTTTTTACAAGTTTTGGATTCAATAAAGTTCACTTCAGCAGATTCCATTCTCTGTTTCCAATGTCTTGTACAGTTTGATTCTCCTATTAATGAGAAAGAAGTTATTTAGCATTGTTAATTCCTTAATCTTGTGACTCTTCAATCGATTGAATAATAAGAGCCCATTGTGCTCTTCACAGCTATTCTGGGTAATTATAGTCCTAATAGTTATTTGTAAAATTTTTTTTTAATAAAACCTCACCTCCACCCACAGATTTTAATGCTTGGATGACATGGGAAGAAATGAGTCACCATTGTCGTGCTAATGCAATTTCTAATAAGTTAACAAGGGCTTATGAACTTCTTAAACTTTAATTACATTGTGGCAGGACATATATACATATCCTATAACTGTATTTAAAAGCTTTCTACTTATTCACTCCTGATTTTACACTTGATGAAATCTCACAGGCAGCTCAGCTGTTTGTGGGCCTAATATAAAACTCGAAAGTGCAGCACATGACTAGATACAGGTTTGGTTTTTTGTTTATTTCTGTGTTTTGGTTTTTTTTTTTTTTTTTTTTTTTATTT
>VZTM01003390.1:131652-301299 GCA_013400555.1 Jacana jacana | reverse complement strand
TTCCTGCTCTTTCATTGGTAGGTGTCTGAAATTTCTGCATTGCTACAGATGTTTTAATTTACAGAGAGTTGCTAGTTTTCAGCAACAACAAAATATTTCATTGAAATAAATTTCCCACTCATAATGATGATGTCCCAAACCACAGAAATAGGAGCCACATATCTAAACCAATGTTATATTTCAGATAGCGAAGAGCAATTCTGCTAATTGCCTCATTGTTTTGTAGTCTGTTTTCTTTTTATGACTGTAATAAATAGAGTCCACTCAAAGATGTCTTTTGCACTTTCTTCTGAAAGGAGAAGTAATTACTGAAAGCTAGTTTTCTGCTCTTTGCAAAACTTTGACACCATACAGATCTGTAAGACCTCAACATCTCTCTTGTCTCAGGTGAAAAATGAATCCTGTTTGATGGTTGACCTTCCTAGGAACAGAAGCTTCTCCAGAAAGACATCAGATCTATAGGTTCCCAGCTGCTGCTAGCTAAAAATCATTATCAGAGCACACAAGGGTAAACTAGTTGTACTTGTTGCTTAGCTCAATGAACATATTTCTTAGAAAAATCCCTAAAATTATATAAGCCAACCTGGACATAATATGTGATTGCATCCCTGAGTCGTTGAGGGGAGAGGGCTGCAGTTCAAAATTGATAGGACTTGTGGAGGTGAGCAGTAGATGTCAAGTAGTTTAAAGAAAAAAACCCAAACCATTCAGAGTTTAGACTTAATTTGCTGTTCTTAGAAGGGGAGTAGGGAAGTAGATGATGCAGGGTCAGAAAGTCTCTCCCTTGGCAGACAAGTTTCTTGCTTTCTCACTTCATGTACAGAGATACAGTGTGTGCTCAGTCTCCATAACAGGCTAATTCCATTAATCATTTTAATTCCCCATTAATAAAATAGCTGGTGTTTGGCTAGCAGAGCCTTATGCTGCAGTCAGAGTTTGGGGTTTGGAGAAGAAGTGGCATGTGATGGTGAGAATCTCCTTGGATATATCTGGCTGAAATAGTGGGACCTTAGTCTAGTCCTTTAAACACTTCATTTAAATGATATTCGTTGTTTGACATCACTGAACTGTGAATTTAAAACTCCTAGCAGTAGACTGAGGTAAGACTTCGCAGCCTTGGCATAGTGTCCCTTCCTCTAACAGTAATATGCCATAAAAGAGTGTGGTAAAATCTTGTTCTACTATTCTGGCCCAGTTGAGCTGGCTGATGGTGAAAGGTGGGAAGAGAGAGCAATGAGCAAAGCCTCTCCCTACCTGTAAAAGGAGAGAAGAATCAAGAATGATTTACTCAAAAATGAAAATTTCTTCTTGTACCACCTTCCTCACCAAAATAAGACCTAATGGATATGCCCAAGTCTGCCTTGGCAGCTTCAAGACAACGTTGAAATCCTCTGGAGTTTGTAGATAATTATACTGTTATCACATCCTATGCTTATTTCCTGCTCCCTGAGAAACAGCTGAAAGGAAAAGCATTTCTCTACACTTTTTAAAGAAAACCATTACAGTTAATGATATTTCTGAGACTAAAATAAGAAATAGCCATAAAAGAAATGTTTGTAATTGACTCTCACTTGTTCCGTCCTCATTAACATCTCCCACCCTCCAACACACACACCTACACATGTAGCCCTCCTTCCCCAGCTTGTACTAAATTCTGTCCTCTTGTGAAATGCAATATAAAGTAGGAGAGAGAGCACAAATCTAGTAAGACTGTACTTGGTAATCCAATTCTGTGTTGTTTGTTTTTTATCCTTTATTGCTCCATTTTGTCCTTATTGAAACTCCAATATGTTGTCTGTATTATTTTATATTCCCTAAGTTTGCTCTCTAATGGCTGGGTATGCCTGACAGTTCTGTTCCTTTCCTTCAGAACAGAAAGTTCAGTTTTTGGTAGGCTATGAAAGTTGTACCATTTATAGCCCTCCACCTTCTTGATTGTAGTAATCACCTACTGGATGACTTTGCAGTATCAGGCCTTGCATGAAAGCATCCCATGAGGACCAGGCAAAGCTGATTTCTTTGGATTCAAGTTGGATAAAATTTTCTGGTTATTGCCTCTTATAGGAGAGTGAATGTGAAGGGTTATCTTCTATTGGACAGTGAGCCCTTAAAATGAATACTGTGTCACTTTGTGCAACTTTACATTTTGTACTTTTTTTTGTGTCTAAAAGACCATTCAGGTGGTGATCTAAGATATACAATATTATTCTGCTTCAAAGGTATGGCATATGATGTTGGGAATTCAGATATGAGATTGCTGGCACACTGACAATAAGCCTTTGTAGATAAGTATAGGGAGAAAAACCTATTTTTAATTAAAATTAATTATCATGAGATTGAAGTTTTTGATCACTAATTGTCCACAAAATTACTGGAAATTTTGAAACGCTGGTGTTTGAACAAAAGTTCTGTCCACTGTCATTCAATAGGCATGTCTCCATGAATTACCTTGAGTTAAGATTATGCTCCACTCTGAACTTACACTGTGTGAAACCAGTAAATGTTGTGGAAATGAAGCAGAGGATAAATGCTGAAGGTGTGCCTTTATTTCAAAGCTAAGGTAATGTATCTTTATATCGTCAATACAGTTCAAGAGATTGAGGATGCACTGAAATTACACTCAGATGGCTGCATCCATGTTAGTGTCATGTTCACCCATGTACGTATGAGACAGGCTTCTGGGGCTCCTACAATCACAGTTGCTAATGAACTGAGCTCTTCTCTGGTGGCCGCTCTGGTCCCACTGGAGGGTTAGGGGAGGAATAAGAGCTGGTGGCTTTGCAGTGATGCTCATTTCCTTCCACTGTGTAGTGTGATTAAGCAAATGGCTCATTTGTATTGTTTGAGCTGGCCTGTGTAAGTTAAAAGGGTTACAACACACAAGCTGAGAGACTTTTTTTCTTTTTCTATTTTTTTTTTTTTTGGTAGAAGTAGCTGAGCCATCATGTAAGTTCTCATGGGTAAGTTGCTCGTCAGAGCTTGCGTAGAAAGACAGAGACTGAGGCTGCCTTCACGCAGGGCAGGGGCATTAGCAGAGGCACCTGAAACTTGTCTTCAAAAACAAGGTTCAGATTGACTGAGGCTTGCATTTGGATGAGCAAGCACACTCTTTCATCATGGCCGCTTTTAAAAAAATACAAAACAACTTTATTCAAACCAAACTATCACATAACCTGTGAGTTTTGATATTGCTCTTTAAGGGGAAGTGGAGAAGTTTTGTTGTCATTGCCTGTGTCTAATTACAGTTCTCCTGCAGTCACTGGCACACACAAATTTTTCTTAAATTTTAGGAATGTGTCTCACATCACAGCAATGAAAGCCTCTTGGGTTGCCAGCCTCAGCTGTGCTCTCAGCATACATGCTGAGCTGAGAAGTCATGACTTTTTTTGATTTTTTTTTTGTTTCCTCTGTGCTTCATGATTTGATGTGTATT
The DNA here is from genome assembly GCA_013400555.1 of Jacana jacana. Lineage (NCBI taxonomy): Eukaryota > Metazoa > Chordata > Aves > Charadriiformes > Jacanidae > Jacana > Jacana jacana. The sequence goes on along the minus strand of VZTM01003390.1, from coordinate 297,866 downwards.
CATTTCATGTTTTCAGCTCTTCTCCCTGAAAGCTTAAAAACTTACTAAAAAGGAAACAAACAACATTGAAGGTACTTGCATGAGTCCTCAACTGCAGCTGTGATTAGAGTACCAGATTCCTGACATAACCTTAAGAGCTGGCAATGTCACAGAAGTACGTCTGCATCCATTCAAAAGGCCCAGTTGGGGAATTAGAAGAAGGAGTGGGGATAGAACCAATTAGAAAGTTGCACGTCATTCATTGCGTTAATAGGGAATGACTCTGAAGCTGTCTCTGTGGGTCAACAGCTTGTGCCATAAAGAGATAACTCAAGACTCGGACATCTCTGTTCAAGGATTTGAAGTCCGCTGAGGTATCTCTGTGCTCACCTCCTGCACAATGCAGCCCGTTGCTGGAAATAGTTTCCATTTGAACAGATAGTTTCTAGAGCAATGAAGGTTTGGAGGGGGTTAATGGGACTTCTGGAGGGAGGACACAGTGAAATATCAGGGAGTAGGAAGTACTCCAGAGTTTCAAGAGTTTGGGAAGCCATAGTTGTAGCTCATTTCCTGCACCCCACCTCTCCCATGACTGTCTCCCTTTCCCTCAAGTCCCCGGCCCCCACTGCCTGTCTTGCTTGGTGCAGTTTTTCTGGTAAATCTGGAGAGGCCATGGCTTTCCTTCTCTCTTCCCAAGCCCTGCTCCCCACCGTTGAAGCCACCAGGCTGGAGAGGGGCTGGGGTGCAGTGCTACTGTGAAGTGGTGAGGAGGAGCAGAGCTGGGATGCAGGCATTAAGCAGTGGTGCTGCTTCTGGCAGGGCTGCCCCTACAGAGCCCTTCTCCTGGCAGTGGGAGCTCTGCAGGTATGTGGTGACTATTCAGGTTGGAATTAATATTTTTTGTATCCTTAGATACAAAATAGGCAGATTACTGCTTGCTGTAGGGTGCTGACCTGCACAGGTAACTGCTGTGCCAGTGGCTTGCCCCACGTTAATATTATTTTTTTTAATATTATTGTTGCCAATATATTAATATTAATGTTATATATCAAGGAAAGTAAAAGTGGCAAAAATCATCTGGGTCACCAAGTCTCGTCTCACCCAACTGCAGGAAGCCAGAGAAGAGGCGTTGGTCTGGCGAGCATCTGCTTCTCTGACTTCACAAATACCCTGTCACAACCAGGGCAGCTTTTGGTAATGAGGGTCAAGATTTATTTCTGTCCAGAGTGCAACAGTTCATAAGGATTTCACAATCCAGATAGTCAATTCATTTAAATGTTAATAAGATCCCTGGTTTGTTTTCAAAGGTAGAGAGGACCTTGCTTCTTTACCCTTTATTTCCTTTTCTCCTCTTATTTACAATCGTGCTTTAGCAGTTTAATCAAGCTTTGCAGGTAAGAAACACTCTTGCTTTGGCTAGGGTGAAAGCCTCTTCTAGATGTACTTTTCAGATGCGTGATGTGAGTGGTTCAAGGTGGGGCAGCAGAACTCTCTCCACCTCTTTGGACTTGCTCCATCCAGGACACCAGCCTTTTGTTTTCTTTTCAGAGCTTCAGTCCTGAGAACAGAGGTCTGTTTTACCCTAGCAGGCTCTTGCAAAGACAGGAAATGCACCTTTAAGGCCACCTTTAATGCCTCCACAAGTGGCCACTGGGGAACTTGCTGCTGAGAGAGGGCAAATCCGAGATAACAGCATAGCTTCTGTGGGAACCTGAATCCCACTTAGAAAGGGATGGCACTTTCCCCACAACATTGAGCTGGTACCAGAAATAGAAGCAGACTGCCTCTGTGTACCACGTGGTTATAATAACTTCATAACAATGACATGAGTAACCCTGTGAGTATGCTGTAATGGTGACATGAGGCTGAAGATAGTGTTGCAATGGTTTTCTCATCACGTATTCTAGATATACGAGGTAACAGAACATGAGTCCAGAAGTATATGATTTAAATTATTAGACTTAAATAAAGACTTAAATTATTCTACATCTCTGTGACATCTCTCTTGGGAATATGCATTAGAATTAATAGAGAGGAAATTAGAAAGGTCCTGTTAATATTAGAAGTTATGGTTTTATTCATTGCGGTGATCCAGAGGTCCCAATGTATCTTGGCCCAATCTATGAGCACACTCATGCATGCGCTAAAAAACGTCCCTGGCACCAAAGCCTCAGATTATAGCATGACCCAATGGTAGCTCTGTTTAAGGACAACCGTGGTCTTCCTCTTCAAGCAGTAGAAGTGATTAAAGCCTTTGTGGCATTGTGATGTTATTCAAGTGGTGATCTGTATGCATATGTTAGTGCCCAGGTCAGAGGAGCATCCCATACCCTTCAGGTATCCACTGCGCAGAAGAACCACTGAGCCTTGGAAATGGAAGGGAAGAAAAGCACAGAGGAAAGCTTTGAGCACAGTTACTTGGCATAATCCCCAAAAGGCTAGGCAACAGAGTGCTTTTAGATTGTGTACTGGTAGGAAGATGCAAATGAAGAAACGATCTCCTGTCGTGTGACACCCGGCAAACAGGACTTGATGTTCCTTGTTGGAGAGCAAGGTTTCTATAACAGATAACAGGCTCCACTGCCAAATGCTTCCTCCTGATAGAACAATTTGCAAGATCCCAAATTTTTGGGAACTATTGAGTTCAGAGGGAGTAGCAACACAGCTGAAAGTGTTATGTAAACAACATATGTTAGATGTCTGATGTGTGGAGCTCCACACAGCACTAAAAACTGCATAGAACATAGGAGCCCAGTCTCCCATTTTAACAGTGTGAAAGAGCACTAAAAATCAAAAAGGTGAATCTCTATTTAATTTTATAGTAAGATTATAGTTTTTTCTTATTTTCTATTGGATGTTTGCATAAGGAAAACCAATATGTGAGTTGAATTTCAATGAAAAGGTCCACTCAGACCATAGCCTCAATAATTAGGCTTGGATTCCTCTAAAATAACTTTTGCCATATAAAACATAGTTATCAGGTCTAAGCCAGCCCTCTAAGCACCATTCATAGCTAAAAGCAGGGCATCTCCTGAGGGCAATTCAGCCCTTTTTAGAAGGACTTGTGAAATAAGCAGGATGATTTGTCATCCAAAGGTGATTTGCTCTTTTTTTTTTTTTTTTTAACTTTTCATTACAGAGAAAGCCTTAGATTGCTTGTTTATTCTTATGTGCTTTCCCTTGATATAGACAGAGATAGTTGAGAGTAATCTTGTCCTGAAGAAGTCTGTATTTTGAAGTGTGTTGGGGCAGGAGTGACCGGAGATCAATGCTGGCCATGTTGCTGCTTATAGAGCTGCTCTTTGAAAGCCCAGCCTTGCCAGACCTGCTGCAGCCTGGGCAGAGCCCTTTGTTTTCATGGCATCCAACACAGAATTACTGCAACAGCACTAAAAAGCCCTCTGCAAACTGTTATTTTTCTCAGTCTCGACTTGTGTGTTCTCCATCGATTGCAGTTTCTGCTTTGTCTCCCGAATCATATTCAAGAGCTGTCGTATCCGCTGGTTTTCTTATGAATTGTGCTGCTGGTGCTCTGACAACTGAACGCTGCCTTGGTGGTGGCATTACTGCAGGGCATTTGTGCTGTGCCTGCAATGACAGGGCCTGACATTCAAAGCTTGGCTTCATCCAGTTGCTTGAGGGGGGTCGAGAGCGGATTCTTGCCTGTGAGCTGCAGCAGCCTTGATGCCAGATCTTTTAAGGAAGCCTGTATCTCGGAGGTGAGAGCTCCCCTTCCTCCTGCTCATTAGGTGGTAGGATCTGCTACAGTGGTTCGACTTTTACAATGCCACAGGCAAGAGTTGCTGCTGCTTTTTGCATTTTTACCTGGATCATTGGCATTCTGCCTCTCTGCATTTGAGGCTCGGATAAGGTATCAGATTCAAGAGGAGGCTGTAGGACACAGAAGCATGCTGACTGCTTTCTAAATCAACTCTGATTAGAGATGAAAAATTCATTTCTCTTATATATAATATATATTTATGAAAGCATTGTCTCTTTGCAAACATTAGCATTTTTACCAGCTTATAATAAGTCAGTCAAAATGAATCATTCTTTGTCTTTGTGTGTGTGTTATTGTTAAACCTGCCTGCATTTTTTGGGTTTCTGTATATTTATTTTCTGTTTGTTTTTTTTTTTTTTTTTACTTGGTACAATTGATCTTAGTGCCTCGTTTCCGATACCTAGCACTTGTGTTGCAGAGGAGAGAGACAGAAATAGAACGTCAGATCCCTACTTGGTTGGGAAGGCATTTGTTCCCTTTCAGTGATGAAGAGGGTGACAGCTACTCAAATGCTGGTGAAGAAGCGAGCAGACGTGTGAGGGAAAACCCAAGCCGGCTGTCATTGCAAAGGCGCTATGATGGTAGAAACCTTATGCACCAGAGCAGTATAAAGGACTAGAAAATGGGTCAAAAATTCATGCATTTCCTCCACACAAATAAAAATCCTGTATAAGCACTAGGACCCAAAAGAAAACAGGGTCTGATCTCAGGCTCTCTGTGACTCTGGGTCTCCTCAGTGAGCTAACTTGCTGCCTTGCTTCCTCCTCTTGCTAATTCCTCCTCCTTCCTTGTTCTCCTTGCTTCCTTTCGCATTTCCCATACTCTACTTCCAGTGACCAGTTAAGTCTTCACTAGTTCCACATTTCCTCTCATCTTTAATAACCAGTAGAGGTATGGATTTCCTTTTATTTATTTTTTTTTCACTTCTGAGACCCAACATAATTTTAGACCATAAATAATACTTTTATACATCTTTTCAGAACTATACTCTTGACTACTTCCTTACCTCTTTCTTATGGTCATTTTCTATAGCCCCATATGGTATGTGCTCAAAGACAAAATGAGATGTTTCTGAGTACCCCCTTGTCCTTTTGCATTAGCATTTTGAACTTGTTAGTACATTTTGAGTCTGCAAATGGCCTCATAACTTATGGTTTTCTTTCAAATATCCACAAATAGAAGGATCTTCTGCAGCTCATGTCTCTGAACTGCAAAAGTTGTGCTGGATGAGTTCAGGGCTTGTTTTGTGTAAGGTGATCTGTGATGGGATGTGTCTTAAGACTGCTTTTGTAGGACTTCAACTATACCGAGCATGTAGGGCTCACCACTCATTGTCCCCTGTGCTGCTCCTGCCCAGCCCTGGATGACACAAGGCAAAATGGTGGAAATCACTCCTGAGGGGAAGAAATGCCCGGAATGGTTTTCCTAGAGCAAGAGCAATGGAAGGCAGAGGTGGTCGGGCACTTCCTCACATGGAGGGTCTCAGATGGGACCACCGTAGAGTGGGAGTGAGCGGCAATGAATCTGGGAAAATTAACTGACCTCCACCCCTGGAGCTCTGTTGTTGGCACTGGCTGTGGCAGTGTTCCAGGGCTGTACAGTCCCCCTCGCTGGTGCTGTTTGGCAAGGTTCCACAGGGACTCAAGAAAATATTGTGAACTCCTCTAGCTGTTACTGCTTATTATCAAGGGGGGCTTTCCACAGCTTCCCATCCACCTGCCAGAGCCCTGTTGTCAGGACCATGCTCTTCAGAAGGTCCCCCTCTATGCTGTGTGACAATGTCTGTAGTTAGAAAACGCACAGGTTAAAGTGCAACTAATTAGTAAATACAATAGGAAATTTGAGATACCTGCAAAAGGTGCCAGAAAAGAATGAGCCCAAGTTCCCAAATCACATCAGCACCTTTGGGTGCCCAACCACAGGCTTCCAAGTTTGGGATAGAGGTTACTTGTATTACAGCTATGCCTAGAGGTCCCAGTTGGGAGCCAGTGCAAGCCAGCATTAGCACTCCCAAATCATCCCCCAACCCCCACCTCTGAAGGAACAGGCCCTGGCCTGGTTTAACCAACATAAAAAGATTTTTCTAAGAATTTAGCCTACTGTAATTACATAGGGCTAGCTAAAGTATTTGTTCAGCTCTGTCTGAGGTAGTTTGAGCTCCTCACAGGCCAGGTCCCGGCGGAGGCACCGATGTTTGTACCTATTGAATGTCAGCAGGCAGCTTTCCTGAAGGGACAAAATGACTGCTCTCAAAAGGCTGCCCTACCTAAATTTGCTCAGGCTTGTGTCAGGAAAGAAACTTGGGCACAATGGCCTGTTTCAGCCTTTGTCAGTGGGGGAAGCTGAATCCTGGGTGTAAAGCACACGAACAAGGAGTTGCACAAAATCAAGATAATCCAGTATTTGCTGAGTGGTGCTTGCATGGCTTTTGTTGTGTGGTCTGCCTGTAAAAGGCTTGCAGCCCCAGCGAGGTTTCAGAATAGTCCTGTGCTATCAGAGAGGCCACTGGTATCTTGCCTGAAAAGCAGTATTTCTGTGTTGTGTTTATCTTCTCTTTGTTTGATAAGCAAACATAGGTATTCAAACTCTGCGTATCCTTGTGGTTTTCTTATGGCTGTGGTCTTGCATACAGAGCGAAAGGTCCAACAGACTGTTTGTTCCACTGTCAGATAACCAGCAAGGGCTGGGTGTACACAAGGAGATGGGGCTGGGGTCAGCTTGAACTGAAACTTGTACTTATTAAGTCCCTGAATTAGGATAAGCCAAAACTACTTTAAGTTTTCAAGTTTTCTCAGCTATAAAATGGAAGAAGATGGATCTGTCCTATTAAAAGTAGGTACTAAGTATGGTTAGAAATTATCTTTCCATGGCAGTATTTTTTTCATTGTTGGCACTAAAGTTTTTTTTTCTTATTTCTGTTTCTTAAAGCAATTTCATGCCTTGATAAAATATAGTCATTTTTCTATGTTGTATGTAGTAGAGTAGCCACTCTTGAAGAGACCAAATATATTTTCTTCCTTCCCTGTCCTTACTGCAATACAAAATAGCAAAAGTAATTAGTCCACAGTATGGATGAATTGATTAGATTTTCAGCTTGGGGAACAGAGACGTTTTAAGATGAGAGCCTCTGGAGCAATATCTCCCTCCCTAGTACAGAAGTTAACCGGGACTCACAACAGCACTATATTCCTGATTTTTTTAATATATTTTTTTGTCTTTAATTTACTGTGCAATTTAACTGAGGCATTTAAACTCCCTGGCCTTGATTTATCATGCACTCTGTTCCATCTGGGCAAAACAGAGCTGCACAGATCAGGGGTTAAGCATACGGCAAATATGTGGCACCTCTTCTTCATGGAGGGGATGCTGTGGGTTGGGCTGGTCTGGCAGGAGGGGGGCTCATTCATCAGGATCCTGCGCTTCCCACTGTCTGTCTGCGGTGGCTGCTGGAATCTCGGGATATTGCAAAGCAGCTTGAAGTTCTGTGGCAGTCTGTTCAAGGAAGACCCAGGCCAGCTTCTCCCTGTTCCTGTTCTGGGATGAGCATAAAGGGGAACAAACCTCCCAACTGTGCTCCGCGGCTTACACGATGACCCAGTACTTAAAGATCTTTGGATAAAAGGTGTAATTAAGTCCTAGCATTATTCTGTAACTTGAAAATGCTCGAAACTCTGCTTAAACCCAAATTTAATTAACTTAGTTTTAAACAAAGATTATTACAAAACTCTTCTCCAGCTGAAGCTTTATCTGCCAAGTTTCACTGCAGGCCATTTGCAGGGCAGAGTTATCCATGCTCCTGAAATTTCTAGTTTGCATTGGAAAAACTGACAGACTTAGTTATATCAGCATTAACAGACATTCAGGATAACTGAAAATACTGGCCCTTGCCAAAAAAGAGTTTAATAGACATTTTTTTTAAGGTTTTTGTTTGGGTTTTTTTTTTTTTTTTGGTTCAGGACCTTTCACTATAGCAACCGAGATTGCTCCTGAATTTATACCTGGGCCACACATGTCTATGTCTTCCCTCTCCTGCATATTCTACTCATGAGCTTGGGGTGAGAACGGAGCCCTCCAATTTAAGAATTGCAGTATTTCGGCTCAATTTCCCTGCACCCCCATGTGTGTGATCGATGGCCAGGGACATTTTAGAACGTCCTGTTTTTCAGGGAAGGCAGTATGATGCCCTTTGAAAATCCCTATGTCAGGGAAGAAATGCTGAGGGGAGGTGGGAGTGATACTCATGTTTCACAAAGTCCACAAACTACAGCCAGACTCAAAAGTGCTTAAGCACAGTCTGACTGCAAAAGGAATTCAATATTCCATTCTCCAGAGTGAATGATGCTGATCAAAGAAGCTGCATCTGAAAAGACAAACTCTCTCTCCTGTCCCCTTCACTTCTAGACTTGAAGGAAAAAGTATGAAAGATGACTGTGCTACAGGAACTGCCAACCCCCATCTCCATGGGGAAAATCCTTCTTTTTTCCTTCTTCTGCCAACCTTCCTTTCTTAGATCAAGATACTAGTATTTATTTTAAAAAGGGGAACTCTTAACTTTACTTGTACTGCAAAACTGCCTTCAAAAAGGGTAGGACAAATTCAGGGTAGAAAAATCCGTCAGGAACCACTAAGCAGTTTTAAACACAGCTGCAAGTGCAATCTCCAGATAGTCACCAGGAGGATATAGGACAGAAGTGCACCTCTGTGCCTGCCTCTGGGCTTCCAGCCACGCAGTGATGCCTACCCTCAGCCCCAGGCAGCTGCTGCTGCCACTGCCAGAGACCAGAGGCAGACCTTTGGTTTGACAGAGGACAAACATTGTATTGCCCTACCCTGGTAAATATGGAAAAAAGAGGCCATTCTCTGCTGCAAGGAAGAGCCAGGTTCACTATGTCAGCAACCTGCCCATCTTGTCTATCCTCCAAAGGCTCATCCTGCACACTCAGCTTTCGGGAGCTGATAAAGCTGTTGGTGCTGGGCACCTTCCTTAGGAGCATCCTGCTCTCCCTGCAGAGCAGCTCCTGCCCGGGGATGCTGTTCGTGGCCATGGCCCCTTCTGTGGCTGCTCAAGGTGGACGTTTTGAGACTCCTTGTCCCTGCACAAGAGCACAGAGCATTAGAAAAGCCTCTGCACAGGGAGCCAGATATAATCCTCCAGGCCTCAGGAGGGCCCTCAGAGAGGTTTACATTCAAAACACCAATGCTGGAAATATAAAAGCGTAAAACTGCATCAGATCAAATAGTTGTAATTATAGCAAGCATATGAGACAAAACCCATTGTCATTTATCTCTCTGGGGACACCATACTTTTTGTTTGAGCCCTGTTATTGGTGAAGTATGAGTTCTAAAATTATAATAATTAGAATGATGATTATAAAGTGTCAGGGATTGTAATTTTATTTTTTTTTTTTATAGCTGGGAACAGCCTGTTCATTATTGAAGCAAAGATTTGGCTTTAAATTCACATCAGTTTAAAAGACACTGAAAGGGGGAGCATGTTGATGTGAATGCAGTGAGCACGCCTGAATGCTGAGGCACCTTCTCATGCTGCAGAATGGATCCTTTTTCTCCTCTGTCAGGCATAGGCATGGAGGAGTGACCTGTGGTGAATGACAGACCTAGACAATGGGCTGGAAATGTGTCACTGCTTGACTTTCAAGGGGCCTGATGGTGATTTCTGCTGCTTTGTACACACCAACTGGATGGCTGCTGCAGCCCACTGCTGGAATGTGGGACTGGGCAATACATTATTTCAATTTTCTGGCGACAGAAGCTGAGGTTAAAAAAATCAAAGAAAGACACTAGAGGCATCAGCAATTGGAGCACAGGAGCTCCTTAATGTCAAACTCACTCTCAGTTCATATGGTGCTGGAGCTGCTTCTTGTCATGAAGTCCTGGCTCTGTCTCAGGAGGGAAGGCGGGGTGTCCCTGGCCAGTGCAGCAAGCTCTGCCAAATCTGATTATGTATCTCATGGAGTTGACTTTTAGCTTTATAGGTTGCCAGGGCTAGACTGGGTAGATCAAATAAGAGAGCATCTTGAACGGTTGAGATTCGAAATACTTTTCACTTTCATATCGGCTCAACTTTGGGGATGAAATAGCCCCAAAATGTTAGCTATGTCTGTTCCATGTCAGAAATAAATGAAAGCTGAGATGAGTGTTAGCTTCGGGCACCCATCCAAAGCTGTAGTGGGGAGAGGGAAGGAACCTCTTCCATAGATTTCAGAGAGCCCATATGTCTGATCTAGGACTTGCTGTCTGCCATTTGCTGGATTGGACCCACCTCCATGAGGAAGAGGCTGGGCAGCAGCTCGGGGATGGAGGGGAAGAGGAGGAGAGAGGAAAGGGAATCAGAGAAATATTGATAAATTCTATTTAGTGAATAACACAATGCATGTAGCAGCACAATGGCCTTTTCTGCAGGCAGATTATCCCAGCCAGAGTCTTTGCTATATTAAAAAGAGGGGGAAAAATAGAGCACCAAAGAAAAGGAAAGGCGGGCTGTACAGCAGCAATCAATGCTGCCCTTTGTGCTGCCTGACATTTGAGGGACTTGTTATCAACGATTGCTGGCTGCTTTATCTAAATGTATCTCCCCAGCTGCCAGGCACAGCACTGATAGGCGGCGGGACGTGCCGATGGCCTTGCCTGATACCACAACCGCCCAATTCACCCGCCTGCCTTGCTGTCAGGGGCCGGACGGCTCCTGTCACTCCACTGCTGGCATCTTTCTACCTACCCCCTAAAGGGGAAAGAGAGGACATTTCCCCCCACCACTCCTCCCTTTCCCTATCAGCTACTTCTTTGTCTTTTTAAAGGAGAAGGAAGGAAAAAAAGACCAAAAAGGGTGAAATTAAACATAACAACAAAGAAGTCAAGAAACTTGGGCTGAGGGAAGGATGTGTTGAGGAAAGGAAAATTTACTTTCCTTGTGGTTTGTCCTGCAACAGCTCTGTCATCTGCTGCTCTGGCAGAAATTGCCTTATGTGCGCTTGCCTTCTCTCTTCTGCTTTACTGCAAAAGAGTGATAAGAATAATCTACTGCTTGGCTGCTAGGTTGTCTCTTAGTGTGGAAAATGTCTCTCTCTAATATTTTCTGTTTGTTTACAAAACATATATACTTGTGTCTGTGTAATACAGGGAGCTGTACGCACAAGTTTCCATGTGATTACTATTAATTTTTACAACTAGAAGATGATGAATGGGCATAAAATAAAGGCTAACTTGTCATATCTCCTAAATCCTGGAAGGGGTGTGTGTTTAAAAAATAATAATAATAAAAAAAAATGTTGCAGTCCAATTCCAGCCAGAAAGTAGCTGCTTTTAGGTGTGCAAGCTGCCTAAAGGCAGTTTAGTTCTTGCTAAAAGGCAGCCAGTTATTGACAGGTTTTAAAGTATGAAAGCTCTGGATTGGTATGGCCTCTTATTTCAAAAGACAGCTGAAATTATTACCTTTGCTGCTAAAAAGGTTTTGAGGTCTGCATGGAAATGTCAGCTCACAGGCTTGCATGTATATTTACTCTTGCTTGGTGCTAATGAAGCCATTAAAAATGCAATATGGCACAGCTGAAAGATTTCCCTAAAAATGAACATTTTCTGCTGTCTGTGACTTCTTCTAAAGAAGCATTTGGAAAAAAAAGTAATACATAAGCACAGGAATACAGAAGCCACTGTATTAACTGCTCTGCTTTTAATGATTCTTCACCAGAATCTGAAACTAATTAGAGGAGCTCTCAAAAAATAGATGATTCCAGGAGAATTGGATAAATTCTTATCTGTCTCGTGTTCAGCTATCTAATGTTATTTTGTACATTTAGCATATGTTTATCAGTTACAGACCTGATTTTAAAGTGTGTGCAAAATGTTACCTTGGCCATAATTAGAAGCCTCACATGCATGTAGTGGAAATTAATTTTGGCAGTGTATTTTGAGGAAAATCAGGCCTGTTTTACGCACCACTTTTTTTTGATCATCTCTGTGTCAGGAAAGACCTCTGACATCATAGTCCTTGCATTTCTTCTGCTGAGAGTTAACATACTTGCATTAAGAGACCCATGAGGATTAAAACAAATATATGAGGGGTGTTGCAGATGGAAAATCCCTCTGGAGAGCAAAAACCAAGGCCCGGGTACCAGTTTATAGCTGTTAAACACAAGACTAGTAAGATCTTAATAGAATACAAATTTGCCTTGCTGAAATGAGATAGCACATTAGTTCTTCAAGTGTCCAAGCCAAGAATGGATGTTGGTAAAAGGTCTTTGGTAAATCTCTGGCTGAGAAAGCAGCATGTTAAGAGTCCAGCCCTGACCAATGAACTGGATACCCTCACTCCCCTCTGCTGCTCCTGGTTTTGGCTGGATCATGGAGTTCTTAGTGGAGCCAATGATGCATTTCTGTATGGGAAACAGGAACAATTTCTCTATGCAGTGTGGAGCAGTGTTAAATAGAGACTGTTCTTCCTACTTTCATAAGTCTTCCAAAATATGACAGAAGCACTTTTAATTAGTAAATGCTGGCCAGTGATGAGTCTGTTTTTCTTGCTGCCTGACCACAGTGAACCAGGGGAGAACACCCCACGCCCTCAGCCCTGTGCAGGAAGCACAGCTCATGGAGCACCAGCTCAGAGATGCACATAGTATAACCTTCCTGAGTATTTCTCTTTCTGTGGCATTAGGAAGCCAATTCCTCCCAAGAGCATGTTTATATCAATCTAAAATTCATTTCAGCTGAAATATTTATGATTTGGGGAAGGGGGGGCAGGAGGTCTGGGTGTTGAGCGTGGTCAGATCAAGTTAGCTTCAACTGGCAAGGTTGACAAAAGTAGTAGTCTCTGTCCCTCCTCCCATACCTAAATGAGCATTTATTCCAAGCTCTTTCTTAATGCTGTAACATAATTCATTAGGACAGCCTTAATGAGCTGGTAATTAGTCTGGTGGGTGGGGGTGAGGAGGGGAAATAGAAATGCTAGACAGAGAGAAAGTCGAGCAGGCTGGGGCACCTTAAAGAGCCCTGAGAGAGCCTTTTGTCAACAAAATGGATCGGGCTTGCAGGCAGTAAAACTTTCAAATGACCTTCATGTCAAAATATTAGGCTGCTATTTTTCGCTAGATGGTGGTTTCATAAACATAAAAAGTGCACATATCATTCAGAGTGCTGTAAAATTTGTCTCAAAGATGCGGTGTTTTCTTCCTTCTCCCGTTTTTCTTTTATTCTTTTTTGTTGCAAGATGAATATCACCTCTATGTGGTATGAGTGGGGGATGGGGTAGAGGAATGGCGTCTAATATCACAAATTTCTGCTTAGTCTGGAAGTAGTGTTAATAACAGCTCATCTTTGTTCTGGCGGTTCTGAGTGCTTGTTCTTTGTCTTTTTCTTTTTCTGGAAGCAAGAAAAAAGTAAAATACATATATCAATATACATGCCACAGACAGATATTGAGGTATGGTGATATTTTCACTTGTAAAATTCAGGAAAGTTACTTAGACGTTCATAATTTATGGCAAAAGCTAGATGTTAATATTGCTCTGTGATTTAGAAGACAGATGTGGTATAATAAGTGTATCAAAAACAACAGCTCATTTCTGGAGAAGTGAAATATCAAAACAGTTGGCTATTTAATTGCTTTTCCTTCTGTTAAATCTTTATTTCCAAAGTTAAATTTTGACATGGGGTTGGAGGGTAGAGGGGTGACTATTTTCCACAAGGCAAGGAAGGGACTACTCAAAGCATCTACTCATTTTACATTTTGCTTGTGTTTTAGGCTCCTTCCTTTTCTGTCCCTATCTGGCAAGCCCCAGAGTGGTGGCACTTGTGTAACCTGAAGTAGTAGAAGGCTGATAAGACCACGATTGAGTTGTACCATAGGAATGTGCAAGCAATGGAGGGTGAAGTAGCCAACTTAACAAAAGCAAAAACCAAGAAGATAGCAAAAAGATAAAAAACTTGACTTACTGATTTGTTGTGTTGTTAACTAGTTCTTTCTCTGCCATTGCGTCACACCATACAGAAGTACCAAGCTGTTCCCTCTCTGCCTCCTCTCTCTTGCCTGTATTTCCCTTCCGAACACCTGAACTGTTTAGTGCTTGTGAACAGATGTTGCATGTCATGGATGCACTGGCAACCAGACCAGAGCTGGGAGCCCAAATCTTCCCCCATAAAGGGCCATGGTGGGTGATTACAGAACTTGGGTAAGGGAAAGCCAGGGTTAGGCATAACAGACATCTGTCCCAGCTGTCTGGCCACAAGTTTCTGACTTGGTGTAATTGCTCAGTATTTAGACAGACATCACATGAAGTATTCTTGATGTGCCCAGAAGTATCAGGACCTGACCCCGTCTGGGGAATTTTCTACCCCACTGGTGTGCCAAACAGACTTGCTTATGTCCAGTTTGTGGTTGAGGCTGGAGACTGGCTGGGTCTGAGCCCACGTGCAAAGGCGGTGCAGGGCTGGCTGCCTCAGGCGTCTGTAGTTTGATAGCCTTTCACTCTGAGACCTGAAGGCCATCTTTCCCATATAAAATATGAAATTAAAAGAGAATTTTAGACACGAATAAGATGATATCTGACTTCTCCTCATGGATACAAGCAGAGCACAAAATTTTACCTGCACTTGCGAAAAGTTTAAGCCTGCAGTTTTGCACTGCTCTTAATACCTATTGTGTGGAAAAAACTCAGACTTTTTTCCCCACTACTAGAATTAATCTCAAGTACTTTACCAATATTGCAGTTGTGCTGTCAGATGAGCTGAACGTGGATCACAATGACCTCTGGAGAACGAATTGTTGAGTTAATAAATAAGGGGATTTTTCTACTTATTTTTTAAGCTAACAGGAAAGATACACTGAATCTTACAACACCTCTACCATACAGATCTGTTTACAAAAGCTCCAGGTATGATCAGTTTAGCATGTTGCAAAACATTGGTTTTACCCTCCAGTGACATTGGATCCTGCTGGCTGACTACATCAAAGCTAGTGATGAAACTCTATTTCTTCCCCCCGTCTTTTGTTTTTTCCTCTTCCTTTTTACTTTTTTAGCATATTATATTCTTATATTCAGGATGCTCCAGGCACACAGTACAACAGTGAAGTGCCAAAGCTCAAAGTAAAGAAACTGTATTTATTCGTAAGGTGGAACGCAATGTTTCTGGCACATAACATGTCTATGACATGAACCCCAGAAAAGTATCTTCCAAACTCCACTTTTTACAGCACTTTTGAGACTTCAAAGGTTCTATTGCATGAGTAACTTGTGGGGCTACAAGCTCTCATTAATATATATGAGTAAATTATATAAATATATTTATATAATAAGCTCTTCGTATTAGAAGGTTTTTTTTCTTTCCTTTTTTTTTTTTAATATTTTTTTATATATATTTATTTTTATTTCCCAGACCTTGATTTCAGCTGGAATTTTCTCTACTGAGCATCTGCTGCTGAGTGAAGTTAATAATTCTCAGGAAATGCAAAATTTAGCACAGTTAAGGGAAAAGTACCTGCTAAGTTTTGGTGACTTCTTTGCAAAGTCCCACTGTCACCAGTCAGGACTGAAAGTATTTTTGAGTGGAGACTCATATTGTTTTTAGAGGGGTATCTTCTCCATCTCTCTATAATGATTTTTTCAATTTAGCCAGATTCTTGAGTTTTTGAAAATCTGCAGCATATGTAAGCTTGCTAAACACTTCTCAGGTAACAGAAAGCTGTTCTAAGATGAGAAGAAATAAAGCTGAAGGATAGTAGGAGGCTGAGAGAGGAGCTTGGGCAAAAGGAGATGAAATGCTCCTGGGAAGGAGGCTGGGGCAGCAAGTGTAGGATCAGGCAGGTTTTGAGGGGATAGAAGTGGGGATCTGGCTTGCCAGGCAGGAATTAATTGCTTGTGTTTAAGTGCCTGAGGAACAGAAGGAGGAAGCACCTGGGTGAAAGGAGGAGTGTGAGGGAGACACTGGACAGATGAGAGCAGAAATGAGTGAGAAGGTCACATGTTGTGTCAGTAAATACAGAATTTTCTGCGTCCATTGCAGCAAATGCCTCCCTCCTCGCTCCAGAGTACCTGGAATAGCATCTCAGGTCCTTGAGTTTCAGGATTTGTCTGCTACCAGCAAGTAGCTACTGCATCGATTAACAAAGCCTTCCACCCCCTCTGAAAAATCAAATTGAGTCCCAAATTAGTGGTTCCTTTTGGCTTAATATCCCCGTGACTTGCCTCTATGTACCGTGAAAGTAAATTAACTGTGAATTAGTGCCAGAGCCATAAGGAACTCACACAGAAGTTAATAGTTCTGTCTTCATAGCAGGGACTGAATAATGTGCAGCAGAGTAAGAGCTAGACGAATACATAGAAGAATACAAACAAAATATTGAAGAAATGTGGTCTGTGCTGATGCAAGGGTTCCCAAGGCAAAATATATGATTATGTAATTAAGAGTGGTATCCTAATGCGGAGGCAGTGACTAAAGGCTCTGCAGGTGTCCTTAATTCCAACGTGTCCTAGCTCTGCTTTGCCACCTGAATAATGATCTTTAACTTACCCATTTTGTGAGTTATATTTATCATTGCACTTTTCACCTGCCTCCTGCACAGTGTTGAGTGTCAGCAATTCACTGTACACCGTCCCTCAGTAGCAATGTTATTTTTCTTGCTCTGGAAATGCCAAAGCTAAAGTTGCCCACATAACCGCAACTCTGGTCCCCTGTGTAAACACATTACAAGACAGACTTTAATTACGTGAGCTTATTTTTTTTCTTTTTTTTTTCCTGCTGCATGATGCTCAGAGACATCTGGCCATATCAGTCAAAGTGTGGCCCAGGCCTTATTTACCTCACACCAACCAACCAGTGTACTGAATACAAAATTATTGATTTGCTCTTGGATGTTTCAGCCGTTTGAGTACTTCATAGACACATGTGGATCTGAATTCACAGCCCCCCTGTGAGACAAGAGGGTGACAGTATTCCCATTTTATAGTTGGGGACCTGAGTCACAGGGATATTAAGGTCAAAGGACCCACCAATTTTGGGGCCCCAGTTTGATGTTTCTCGGTACTTAGCATTTTTATAGCTCAATATATGTTCAAAGCACAGCTCCCAGAGACTTCAATTACAGCTTCCAGCACTCAGCACTTTGCAAATCAGCCCCCAGGGTTTCAAGTCAGGCATCCAGAAAATGAGGAACACATAGTTAGTGACCACCTGTGGTTTATAACTTGGCCAAATGCGTGTGGATTTTCATGGTAATAGCAAAAGGCACCTCTCTTATTCCTGGGTGATTCTTTTCTCTCTGTGTCAAGCCAACCAATCCCTGCAGTAAAACACAGAGTGCTGCTAAGGTCTCTCAGTGGAGCAGCCCTGCACATCATGGAGGAGGGATGCAACAGGAGAGGACCATTGTCATAACTAGCAAAACAAGGCTGTTTTGGTTTTTTTTTAGGTCAGTTGTGACAACAGCTGAAATAATCTTTGCTAAAATTTTGACATGACTTTTCAGTTTCCAAGATGCAGCCATTCACTTGCAAAGTCTTAAGCCTCAACAGTAAAATAGGCTAAGGTATGGGAGACTAAAAGCATGATCTTAGACTGGGAGGTAATAGGCACCCTGCTGCAGGGGCTTCTGCCTGCTCTACTGCTAATGCTCTCTAGCAGTGTACTCAAGGTGAAGAGGTGATAAACTAGGGCCAATACTCTGCTTCTGCATAGTATTGACGTGGGAACAGCAATACCTTTTAGCTGTGTTCAGCCTGGGGCAAATTTTTATTGGAGAGTGATGAAACCCCTGGAAGTGATATTTTGATGGAGACATTGCTGGCAGGCTGCAATTATAGCCATGCAAGTGATTTTCATAAAAAGCATTTAAAATTTGAGCAACATGGAGCTAGAATGCCCAGACTTAGGTCACTACCTGTGATAGTATTAACATTAGAAAGAAAGTGGTGAGCATGGTAGGGAGGAAGCGTTATATACATGAATAATAAATATGATTTATTTTCTTGAAATACAGAGAGGTAAAACTGAATTAATCTCATGGTTTTATCTATATTCCACACCTTGTTCTCTGTGCTGGCAGATGCTTATTGCTGAATAAGGTGAAAGATAGCTGATGAAATGAGATGGAGGTTGCTTCAATTTCACAAGGAGAGATAGACTTGAAATATCAGCTCATAGAATTGTGTAAACTGGGGTGAACTCCAGTGTGGGGAGAACAGGAGGCACAATGCACTGAGAGAGGCAGGTGATTTGGACAGAGAGAGGAAAGCTGCTTTGAGAATTGATCCCTGGGAACTGGTGAGACCCTGGGAAAACTCAGAAATTATTTCAAAAGAAGTCATCAGAGCCAAAAGAAAGACACAAAGCACTGGAATGGGTCACTAAGAGCTGGCAAGAATCCAACCTTCTTAGAGGTACATGGGAAGAAATGGCTGCTCCTCCTTTGCTGAGTTTCTTTTTCACTGTGAGTTCACAGTGTTGATGATGACTCTCTTCCTTAGCAGCAGCATCTTTTGCTTATTGGTTTTTCCACTGTTCCACAAGAAAACTGAGAGGGACTGCTGATGGACAGTCAGATCACAAGGCAGCAGCTCTTCTTGGACAGACAATAGTTAAAGTCTTGCTAGTGTTCACACTTGCTGTTACCATTGCAGGCCTTTCAAGGTGTAATGAACTGTCTGGTGTCATATCTTACTATCATAAAATCTTGGTTATGAGAAAGAAATCTTAGACCTCAGAGAAAGTAGTGGATAGATTTCTCCCTACTGATTCCAAATAATTCCCCTTGTTGTCTCTAGGCTGCAAGGTATGTTCTGAAGAACAACATTTGAGACCATACCTTAAAACTATGAAAGAAAGAGTCAGAAAATATACCTGCAAGGAATGCAACAAGGAAGAAAGCATCTTCCTTACCTGAGTCTGCCTGAATCCTGCTTACTTTTTTTGTGTAGCTACCTTATATGAATGAAATTATTTGCACCATGTAGGTGAGCAGGATTTGTTCCCTGGCAACGTTCAGAGGGCTCGGAGGAGAAACAGCCTATACCCGAAGGAAGTGAAAACAAACACAAAAGAAACTTCCCAGCTTCTTTTATCAGCAGTTCTTTACAGGTCACCTCTAAAACGTTTGCATTTATGGCATCTATATTTGAACCTCCTTTCTGTACAATTTGTGTGTGTAGGCTAAAGCAAAACTATGAGTGCCTGAAAAATGCAGAGGCTGATTACAGCAGTGTGAAAGTAAAATAATGAGAGCTTGAGAATGTGACTGATAAGCAGTTAGATAATACACTAACAAGCAGGATGTCTGTAGTCCGTATAAGGGCTAATGAAGGTCTCTATGTCCTCTGCTCTTGCCTGAAGAGGATGTAAAGATGGAAAATATCCCAGAAATGGCATTTAAAGATATACACCATGTACTGACTGCATGGTGATATAATGATTGGATTCAGTGAGTGCTTAACCTATGGATAAAATAATTACTCAATTAAAAACTGTACACTAGGCGCTGATAAACAAGTGGGACATGCTTGAAACAAACATTTACAAAGGAAGTGGTGCTTGGTTTCTTTGCACTGAGGCTACTGCATGCTGTCTGGCCACCTGCCTACTGAGCCGGGCTTGCAGCACACGGTGCTACATCAGCTTCAGTGCCCCAGCAAGGTGGCACAGCTAGACCTAGGCAGGTGGTGCCTAGAGCTGGTTGGCAGTGGAGCTACTGGTCTCTGATTCTTAAAGGGGGCATCTGGCTCACACCCTCATGTGTGTCCCCTCATGTGTCACAGTAATGCAAGTGGAACTTTGCTGGTAACAGCTCTGTGTGCATTGATGCCTCTGCTGTATTTCCAACCTTCGTCAGTTGACTGACTTTTCATGGTAAACATGCAAATTCTGACCCTTTGGGGTGAGCTGTTCCAAACAGGGAAACTGGGGAGCTGAGCACTCTGGTAGGCTCAGAAAAAACACCAAGAAAACAAAAGAACAAACAAGTAAACCCATGACCAAAAAGATTAATAATAAAAAAAAGACATTTTGGCCATTTGGTCATAAATAGTACTGTTCAATAGCACAAGAAATCATGCACACTGTGCAGGGAGACATAAAACCACTGAATTATGTATTAATATGTCATATAAAAGGAAAAAGTAGTAAAGAAATACTGTAGAAAAATAAATAAAACAACCATTAAAAGTGAACACATCCCATTTGGTCAGTTATGCCAAACATAAAACAACAGAAAGCGCCATTTGGAAGTTAACAACACTTTTAATTTTACTACTGACTTTTCCATTATAAGCCATAGAAAGGTGTGGTTAGACCATAGGCTCAGGAATTGATTTTATGTCTGTGCTCATCTAAATCAGTGGGCTTTTAAAATATATCTCTAAATCTGTACCTCTTTGTATATATGTATGAAGGAGGAGAGGAAGAAAGAAGTTGGGAAATTAGGGATGTGTGAGCTGGCTGACCTTAAGTTGGAGCTCATGATGCTCTCTCAAAGAGGCTCTTTGGGTGAAAGGATCTGGAGCTGTAATCTGCTGGTGGTGGCCACAATGCTGGCACTTTCCAGCCCTCAGAGCTGTGGAAGCAGGATGTGCTCACACAGAATCACAGAATGGTAGGGGTTGGAAAAAGCCTTTGGAGGTCATATAGTCCAACCTCCCTGACAAAACAGGTTAACCTGGAGCAGGTTGGACAGGTACATATCCAGGTGGGTTTTGAATATCTCCAGAGAAGGAGAGCCTGTTCCAGTGCTCTGTCATCCTCAAAATAAAGAAGGTTGTCCCCTATGTTGAGACAGAATTTCCCATGTTTGTGCCCATTGCCCCTTGTCCTGTCGCTGGGCACCACTGAAAAGAGTCTGGCCCCATCCCCTTGACACCCACCCTTTAGATACTTATAAGCACTGATGAGGTCCTCTCTCAATCTTCTCCAGGTTGAAAAGACCCATCTCTCTCAGACTTTCCTCATAAGAGAGACGATCCATTCCCTTGATCATTTTTGTAGCTCTGGAGAAAGGTGTGGGAGAGTGATGCTCAGCTCAGATCAGCCCAGACTCTCCCATACAGGGAAGGCACCATTCAACAGCACTCATGGGGGATGGCTCAGCCCCATTCAGGTTGCAGCTTCAATTTCACTCCATCCCTCAAATGTCCCCAGCTTTAATGTGAGATGACAGGTGCCGGCAGCTGGCCAGCCTTGTGGAGCTGGGTCTGGAAGGCTGGCAGGATGTGGGAAAGGGCCTGCCCACATTGGCAAAGTTGGGCCAGTTCTGTCAAGGGACCAGGACCATCACTTCACCCACAGAGTTCCCCAGCACATCACTGAGCAGGATCTACCTGCTCCCTTTCACGCAGGAGGGCAGCTGGGGAGGAAAAGAGGGGCTGTGAAATGTATCCATCAAGGCTGGGATGCTGTGATCCGGTTACTGCTTCAGGACTATCAGCCATTGTGAGCCTTTCCCTTGCTGTGCAATGCAGGGCAGCAGACCAGGGACCAGTCTCACCTGGCCACAGCCAGCTGACAAGCCCTTGCTTAGCCACCAGTGGCAGGGTCTCCTAACTTGCACACAAACCTCTGGAGTGATTAAAAACAAAAAAGAAGAAAAGAAAAGAAAAGAAAAGAAAAGAAAAGAAAAGAAAAGAAAAGAAAAGAAAAAAGAAAAGGAGGGGAGATGGATTTTGCTAGCAGAAAGCGCAAATGACACGGAAACGGCAGTGCTGCTGCTTCATTAAATACATTGGCCTGCTGGAGCTGCATTGCAGATATCCTCTTGGTGTGTTTTGAACAGCGAAATTCCCTTTGGTCAACTCTGCAGCAATTTGCCTGCTTTTTGTAGTCCAGCCCTGGTGATGCTGGCAACTTCCTTGTTGGGAGGGGAGAGGCCAGGAGCTGGGGCAGTGATGGCAGGGGCTGGGCCAGGTGCTCCGGCACTAGCACTGGGGATCCTCCTTCGGCCGCCCCTTGCTCCCCTTCCTCAGCTGTGGCCTCATGGGGCTGTGCTGTCCATGTTGGTTGTGGCTATAGACCAGCACCAATGGAGGCAGGGGGATCCTCCAAATCTTGTCTTTCTGCCTCGGGATAAATGGGCATGCCTGTAAAATGTGCTGCAGTGGATGTCACTGCTGCAGAGGGAAAAAGGGCCTGGTGTGGCTTTGGTGTGTGAATTCACAGAGCTGTCTTCAAGGTCCTTCTTTGGCAGAGCCTGTCTCCCACACTGAGGAAACACTGCCTTTTGATACTGTTTTACTTAAATTTTAGAAGCCTGGGACAGTGTTATAGAGTGTGACAGCAAAGAGAAAGAAAGAATAGGTGGCAAGTATGTAAATAATCACAATTAATCTGAAGGTCTAATGGCCTGCCTTGCTTCCCACCGTAATTTACCATATGCTCTAGTACTTGTGTGAGACTCCCTGGCTCATGTGTTGTTAGTTTATGTAAGTATGCACAGACTTTTGGCAAATTTGTATTTTTAGTATGTAGAAGCTAACATTTAGCTTTCTTGTTGTGGGTATGTTGTAGCATATGTTAGTGTTTATGTTGCAGGGAAAATGAATCTCTCTACTGGAAAATATCTTCTTCTAATATTCTAGCAATTTGTTATTTTGACCTTTTTTGTAATGATGTTTTGTCAATAGCAAAGGCAAAGCTGAGTGGGATGGGGCAGGTAAAGGCTAGCCATTCATGTGTGACACACATGGTATATTATTTCTTCTAGGTTCTTGAGGGGATAATCACGTCCAGGTATAATTCAGAAGGTCAACCTGGTCCTGTCCTGTCCTGTCCTGTCCTGTCCTGTCCTGTCCTGTCCTGTCCTGTCCTGTCCTCTCCTCTCCTCTCCTCTCCTCTCCTCTCCTCTCCTTTCCTCTCTTTTAACATTTTCATGGCAAAATCTTCAGTGTGTTCAGTGGGAAATATATTTACATCATTGGTATCTCTTTTCTCCAGGGCCAGCAAAGAGAAGCCCACAATGTGTTATTACTGGACCAAGGCCAGTAGATAACATGCTGTGTTTTTCCACAATTAATGAGAAAAAACTTCTAGCAGCAGTTTGAAGTGTTTAAAAATTTGGGGTCCAGTTTTCTTCCAAAAGCCGGTGTGTGGGAAATGTCAAAACCTCTCTGTGTTCCAGGGTACCCGGACTGGGCATAAGCCAGAGCCAGCCCTAATGGTAGGCACCAGAGCCAAACCAAGAAGGAAGTCCCTGCAGTAGGCTCCTCTTGCAACTTCAGACCGAAGCCTGTCCTTTGTGGTCCCCAGGCTGGCGTGTAGATTGGAGTAGCTATCTGAGGCTCTCACATCTGGAAACGCCATCTGCATAAGAAAGGAAGAGCGGGTGTAGTCTGTCTTTTTCTTTGGTTCCCATTAATTCTTTTTTACATCATCCCCATGTGCTCTGAGCCTGACCCTTGTTTTGTATTTGGAAATATCTGCCTTCCATATTCACAGAAAAGTCTGCTTTGATTATATGCAGTCCTATGACTTTGTGTGCTATGTTCAGGTCAGATGTAGTAATTATAGTCTATAAGTTAATAGCTGTGGGTTTTTATGACCTCATGTGTTGTCTCAGGAAATGCATTTGAATTGGCAATGAGCAGTGACAAAGGGTATTTTTGCCTGTGTGAATATTATGTTCTGTACTTGCAGCACCATGAGCGTTGCCGTTTGTGAGTTCCATGCAAACCAGACTGGGAAAATGCAGGGAAATCATCTCAGTTCAGAAATAAAGTCTCCTTGGACTCTATGTGGCAGGTTGTATAAGAAATTTTCCCTTTACTTTGTGCAACCTCGCTTTGACTGCAAGACATACACAGCTAAAACTATGCTCTCTGTGTTGAAAATGATGGGGCATATTATGATCAAAGTCCAAAATAATTACTGCTATGAGGATTAGAAAAGGAATTATTGTTGAAATATGCTTTTAACCTTGATGTGACAGTATTTACAGAATTGATGTTTCCTGAATCTCTGTAAGCAGTATGTTCCTGGGCTGCTGGACATAATATGAAAAGAGTCTGACACTTAATGATTTATAGCACTACGGTGTTTCTGTGTAAGCTGCAGCCCAATATCTACCAAGTACAGAACATGACCTGGGCAACAGGGAACCAAAACCTCATTTAGCTATATGGAAGCCTAAATTGAGCAACACTTTAAAAATCAACGGGATGTTAAAATGAGTCTCGTAACCAACTCAGCAGCAAGTGAAAGGTTTTGGGCTTGAGGTGGGTATTTTTGACCAGTTTTAGGCTGTGTTGAAGCTGGGACAGCTGGATTCTGTGCTGTTCCCACTCCAGGGAACCCTGTGAGAAAAGACATATCCATAATCTGGTAATTGTCCCTGTTTCCATTTTTAGCTGTTCTGTCTCTTTGGATGCTACATCAGGAATGGGTTTTTGTTTCTTTCCAGACAGTTTCTTTGAAGCCACCCCTTCAGTGGTCTCTAATGTGGTACTCGCAATCAGAAATCCTGCTTCCAAATGAGTTGCCAAAAATGGCAAGAAAACAGAAAATATGAGGTTCTCTGGCATGAAGCCATGCATATGCATTTTCATTAGATAAGGTTTGCTGGGTTTTGGTTTTGTTTCCATTTAAATGAGAAGTTTGTTGACCCACTGAAAAAAAGATATCACAGACCGCCCTATCAGACATATAATGGTAATGTTGAAATGAGCTCTCTCTGTTAGATGGGCAAAAAATGTAGGTGGGGGAAAATGCTTGCACAACTATGAGAATTTTCTCTATGGTTTACGGCTGGCATTCATTCAGATTGTGAAAACATGAGAAAGTAAACAAGAGGCTTAAATATTTTGTTATGAGAGTTTTCCAACAGTATTGCATTTTCTTGCTTGGGGGCTTTCTAACACGTACCTCCAAGATGGGGTCAGGTTTGGAACAGCTAGCTTATTTTGTGAGTGAAATACCAAGTAACAGGACCAGATCTTCACTGTGGAAACTCTCTGCAGGGTTGTTTCCAGCATCTTCAAAGCACTTACCAGGTGCTGCGAGGCAACAGCTATTAATAATGCACTGTCACAGCCTGCTCAGCCTCTCCCTCTTGGGTATGCACCAGCCCACTCTGGGTGTATTCCCCAAACTGGAGCCATGTGTCTTCAAGCTGTCTTAATCTGGGCAGAGTCCAGGGACTGTCTCCGATCTGGGTTTCTAGGAACATTTTTGTGGCACAGACTTTTTCTAGGGCTGCCTTCTGAGCTGTGATCCCAGAAGCATAGAGTTGTTCTTTTCCTAACATCTGCAGCACAGCATTCTCCATGATCAGCTCTATTAGCTTTCCTGCAGAAAAAAAGGGTGCCCTGCTGTACAAGCAAACAGCTTCTGATCTCCCTCTCCTGCCTGAGATTTTTCTCATCTCCTTCTTTCCTTTGCCCTCCTCTGTTCTTCAAAGCCCTTGGAGAAAACTGTTTCTTTATAATTTTGTTCCTCCGAGTCAAGATCGATGCTGGTGCTGATAGTCCTGACTGAGCAATCTATTCTGAGACAGAGATGTAGCCACCACTCAAAAAAAAAGCTCCAACCAACCAACCAACCAACCAACCAACCAACCAACCAACCAAAAAAACCCAGACAAAAAACAGTGCAAGGACTTACAGCTAATTTTCATGAGGATTTCAATGTGCAAAAAGTCCATGATCTCAAAGAGAATTCACAAGTTGCACCTCAGTTCTTGATCTGTGGCACAAAGATACTTACCCCATGTCTGCACCACAGTAGCTGTGTTTTTTGGAAAGCTGTGCTTGCAGATAGATTTTTTTCTGTGCTTTCAAAGCACATTTTGAAGAGGTTTTAGGTTGTTCTGAATAACCACACACACATCAACAAACCAAATTATTACATGTCTCTACTCCTGTGGAAATGCAATACATACAAGTAAGTCTGCATCTTCTAGGAGCTATTTAATGCTGTTAAAACATTACATGTAGCATTACTTCTGGGCAAAATCCAGCTTCCTATGGAACACAATGCGTTTGAATTGGAACAGATTGTTCTTCCTCAGTCTATCAGTAAAAGCATTGCACTGGCCTGACATAGCTGGAAACAGCTCTCGAACATCTTTAAGCCGGAAAGATCTGAAGTTGACAAAGTGTTTGTGGCATCTCGTGTTTCTTGCTATTTTTCTCAATAACTAGGCTCTGGGGAAAAGTCTTCAAATCCTTAAACAAGCTGAAGAAAATCACTCCCTCTGATCTGCACTCCTCAGTGGAAACTCCCCACTGCTTTCTCCGTGCTTATCAGTGGAGGAGCCACACATGGGACATCAATGGCTGGTCCACCTGCAGAAAAGCTACTTGCTGTGCACAAGGGCCCAGTGGCTGCATCAGCCAGGAGGAGGGATTTTTGTCTCCTTGCTGATGCTTCAGCAAAAAAACCCTGTACATTTCCAGAAAAGCCTGGAAGGATGCCTGCCCTGAAAAAGTGAATGAATATTCCAGATTCATGTTTCCCTCTCAAAGGAAAAATTGAGGGACCCATACAGTTGATGCTTGACCCTTTGCACAGCAGTGTCAGATGTTTGCCACTGTTTGCTCTCCAAGAATGAGGGCAACTGCTATCATTTGGCACAATAGGAGTAAATGTTCCTATTTTTGCTTTTTATGACCTATCTAAACTTTTATACCAATTTTGCTACCATGAACTCTGAATATAAATTTGGTCATGGGCCAGTTAAATACAGCATATATAGCCACTCGGAAACTTCTATTACAAAACACTCGCTTAACTTCTTACTGCACATGTCCCATCAGAACAAATGAATCACAGTGATTCATATTTTGCATCATGGTTACACCTGGCAACTGAGGATCTTGACGAATTTACAAATTAACTGGATCTACTCTGCCTACATTCTGCCAGGTATCTGTTTCCTCCAAGTCGTATAAGATCTCCATGAATTCCCTTTACAGATTTGAACTTTTTCTCTTTGTGAGGGATCCAGTCCAGTGCTTCCTCCCCTTCCATGGTGGTTCTTGTAAAGAATGACCAATTCTTGCTCTTTTATGAGCAATTCTTGCTCTTTATACTGATCATGCTGATCACATGTATAAGTAACTCAATGTGACTAGGGACCTGATTTCAAAAATATTATAAGCTCAGTGATATTTACCTTATATTTTTAACTTTCAGTTGGTATTAGTTACAAATTAATATTCTTTATAAACTATTAATAAAGAATACTTGCCTAAAATTTACTGCTATGAGCATCCCTAAAATTTAGGGTGTATCAGGGAAAGGGAACATAGAAAGTGCCCATTTTTCAAATGTTGGGGGCATTTGCATAACCGTAGTTATGAAACCTGTACTGAGAAACCGGAGGCCCAAGCATGGCACTCTTGTTTCTTTTTCTGTTTATCATTTAATGTTATAGTTTTGTGACAGAATAATGTTGGACCAGGCTTTAAACTTGAACTCTTATCCCTAAATGATAGTTCCTCATCTGGAAGAGCTGGCAGGAGACCAGGTGCATACAGAAAATGCACAAGGAAAGGTTTCCAAATCTTTCTGTGCACATCCAGGGAGAGTGATTCTTTAGGGGCTCTGCAGATATTCTCCTGTTCCACCACTGAGTTGATTTTCCAGCTCTCACTGCTGAAGGAGTTCTTTTACTTCTCCCTCTTTCATCAATGGAGAAGCACAGTCTAAGCACATCTCTAACAAACTCTGGAGTGCTTAAACATTTCTGTAAAGGAAAAGATACTGGTTAGTAACAATATGTTACCACAAACAATTTTATATGTGTGTGTGACCTTGGCATGTATCAAAAATCTCAGAAGCTGTTCACAGTAATGCTTCTCATTTTTCCTAGAGGCAGAGAACATACTGGCAGTTCAGCTTTTAGGAATTCCTTTAAGGTGGGAAGAATCAATGGACCAAGCTGCTTCATGCCCTAGGTGAGTAAAGATCTTTTGAAGAAATTCTTGCTCTCTTCCGTGATTTTGTTCCCATAGCAGTGAATTTGTTCCACTGTTCCTGGCTCACGAGACCACCTTCTCTTTTGCTAGTCTCTCTCTTTTTCTTTCCCATTTATGTCTTAATTCACTGCTGTCATGATTTATACTAGCAATACAATGTGCAAGACATGAAAATCTATACATCTATCATACCCCTATCTGAACACTGGGATGTGACATTTCAAAAACATTTTTTCCCTATACATTTGTCATACATTTTTATTTTTCTCAATAGGAGACACTGTCTTCTGTGGATTGAAGGAGGCTCAAGATAGTCCAGCTCCTCTACTATCTTATTTCATATTCTCCATGTGGCTCGTAGGGTACAGAAAGGGGCAGCACTGCAGCTCTGCTGTGCTTCTTTCTCTGTTCCTTTGGCCAATGCTGTGGAGCTAAATATTTTATGATTCTTGTAGAGGTTAAGGTATGTACATATAGCATGTTATCCATCAGTGGCAATTTGAGGTTTAGTGTAAACGTAAATTGCTCTTTAGGGAAGAGTAAGGATCTGTGATGGCTTGTTCCTGGAACTGGCTGATCTTTATCAGCTTTGTGACAGTCCCACAGGGATGACTGGCTGTAATTAGCTCATTTATTATTGATTCGATCTTTGGACAATTAATCAGAATTAATCAGGGTTCAGCTGTGTTTTAGAGGTCTTGAAATATATACATAAGAGCTACGGATGCCTGAGCATGTTAAAAGAAGCATGAGGTGAACATTGTCTCATGAAACAAGTGCAGTTCTGCCTCTTTCAAAGTTTGGAAACAGGTAGCAAATTTTTGAAGATCTCTTGTGCTTCCTCTCCCTCATCTTCACTTCCCTGTACAATGTAACTCCGGGAGAGGCTGAGTCTAAATCATGAAGCACACTGAGAGAAACGGTTTTTAAAAATTTTCCAGCTTAATCTTAGATCTTCCTTCCTTGGTCACTCCCTCTGCAGACAAAGTCCTGCCCCCCAGAAGCTGTAAGGCACTAGAGCCTGAAATTACCTGTGTGATCTTATTANTTTTTTTTTTTTTTTTAATAAAGCATGAACTGTAGTATGTAGATGCTAGGCAAGAAAGTTGGTGTAGTGTAAGGACTAAATATAAACATGTTGTAAAATCCTTTAGCACTTTTAATGTCTATTAAAAGCGGTCCAAAAATTTGACTGGAAAATGAAAGTCTTTGGCATAACTGGGATCTGGTTAGAAATATTTTTTCACAAAAAAATGTGGGGTTTTCCCTCTGTGGAGCTTCTGAATATTTTATTTTATATTTATTTATATTTATAACTATACTACGTAATATAGTATATAATATATTTTGTTTCCTCTGATATCCATATGTTTCAAAAATGAAACTTTTTTTTCAAGGTTTTTGAGTTAGGAAAATAAGTCATCTTCTATCTTCATTTTAGAGTGTTTCTTGCTGAAGTTTGTAATGTACATTTTTCATTTAAGAAATCACCTCATCTTCTCCCCACTCCCAACTATTTTTGACTAACTTACACTTGGAATGGAAAAATCCTGAAAAAAAATATTTGTGATTGTGCAGGGAGTGATAGATAATTTGGACAGGAAAAATACAGACAGCTGATTAATGCAATAAAAATTAGATAAGGCAAAATGCTGAATATCTCCTGGTTGTGCATTAATTCTGATTACATTAGATCTAAGTTAAGTACTAATTTTATTAGTAGCAGCAAGTCTAAAATTCAAATATATAGTAATGTGGAGCAAGTCAATGTCAATGTCTGTTATTGGAACAAGTAATTAGCTGAACAATTAATTGAACCATGCTTGAGTTTTTTTTCAGTCAAGGTATTTAAACTGAATACATTGTTCTTTATCTCATCATAACGAATTGTTCACAGAATGTATATGTTACATTCTGCCACTGACGTATGGATTCTACCTCATGTATCTAATACAATGGTTAACATCCCCAATTAATTAGTTTTGGCACACCATCCTGTCCAAGTCAATGAGCAGAACCAGATATAATTTGAAGATTCTATACATTCTCCTGTGTGTTTGAATTTTCCTATGAAGGAGGTGGAGACACCTGGGTGAAGAGGCAAAAGTTTTGTTCAACTTCTCCAATTTTT
Organism: Jacana jacana; assembly: GCA_013400555.1. Lineage (NCBI taxonomy): Eukaryota > Metazoa > Chordata > Aves > Charadriiformes > Jacanidae > Jacana > Jacana jacana. The sequence goes on along the minus strand of VZTM01003390.1, from coordinate 268,075 downwards.
AAGTTAAAGTACCCTGGCATGTAATTAAGACTGAAGCATTGGTGCTTTATAAAATTATTGCCAATGACATGTAGTATTTGAGATTAATTTAGCTGTAAGTCTTGTTGTCTGAAAGATTTAAGAGTAACATTTTAAATTAGAGTCCCAACTATGCATTTAATTTGGATTTAATATGATGGTTATTTGTTCTGCTAATAAAAGCCCCATTGCATATTAAAAACATATTAATTGAGGATTAACACAGATGTAGTAGATTTAGAAATATTTGATGAAAGCATTTTAAAGCATCAGTTGGCATTTATGATTACTGTAAATATATTAACAGCATTAATGTGACCATCTACTTATAAATCTAGCAGATTTTGTTAAATTCTGACAAGAATATTTCTGGTGCTATGGCAGCCATCCCAATTGAGCTTTTTTATATGGTGCTTAAGTTGTGGCCTTTTCACTACTGTTTGTAGGTGCAGCCACTGCAGACATGCAGTCACTTTGCTGGTCTGTGAATGGAAAGCAGTAACTGTGCACTGTGAGGATCACACACATCGAGTGATGTCTTTTTGAAAAACAAAGATCTTTCAAAACTGACATTTCAGTCTCTCCTGGAGACTGGGAGCCTCCAGTTAGGGGGTGTTTGTATATTTGGGTGTGCATAGTGATTGTATCACTCAACTGGAGTGGTCCTATGCAGAAAGTTTCAGGTCAGCCTGGGACTGGGTCCCACTGTCCTGCCTCAGCAGCATCCTCTGTGCTCTGGAGGGGACATAATTAATCCTGGGGATAGCTGTCAATGTTGTGTAGTTCACAATTTTCTAGGAAGTATCTGCTGGGGAAAGCCTCAGGCTGTGCTAATTGACAAGGTAAGGACAACTGGAGCTGCTGGTGGAGTCTTTTTGTGGACTGTGCTAAGCTGGTGTCCTATGCTCCCATTCTCAGGCTTTTGGACAATGTGTTTTTTGACCCAGAGTGCAGAGGAGTGGCTGACAAGTTTAACTTTGCAGGCTTCTCACTGAGGGATACCTTAGCTTGAAGCCTGTTGGAAGGAAGGAAGGAGAGGAAAGACTTACAGCTTTCCTCCAGGAAGCCTTTTCATGGAAGATCAGAGAAGCATTGGGAAGTGTGGGGTAATGTTTTCCTTCTGTTTGTGTATGTGCAATTTTTTCAGTTGGTTGTTTTTTTTTCGTGAGATGGCGGTCATTGTGAAGGAGAATATGCTTTGCCAGCGCAACAGTCTTCTGCTTTTCTTTTAACTTCTTGGGAGATAAGACAAGAGCGGACTATATGTCTGTGCTGCTCTGTGGCTCCAACCAAACTTGGCTTCTGCTTTCTGCCTTATGCAAAAAGTAGCCCTCTCTGGCACTGCTTCTCAGTTAATGCCTCAGCAACACCCTGTCCTGTTATTCTCCTGCCACTCCTGCTCGACAAGCTGCGAGCTGATATCAGGAAGGCACCAGATTTGATCTGATGACAGCTGCATTCCCTGGCGTCCTGCAAGACACTGGGCAGGCAGTACACATGGTCTTGCCTTGAGGGCTGTAATGCAACCTTGTAGTAGGATCTAGTAAGGATGTATTATTATAAATCCGTATCATGTTTATTTCACTTTTCATTCGTATTCCTTCCAATCTTTTGATATTTAGCCTCGGGGCAGATTCAGCTATATATCCAAAGATGCAACTTTACATTGAATTAATGTGTATCTCTTTGCCAGTTAAGAAGTTAACAAAAAAGGAGTAGGTGTCACTATTTTGCTTATGGTGGGAATTTGACGACGCACTGAACCAAGCACAACACACTTCCAGAATCTTAACTAGTTTGATTGCACCATTGACACTGTTATTTCGACAGCCCCACTCTCCGGCATCTGGCATAATTGGAAGCAGCAGCCAGCAGGTATCAGATGTCAGTATGAATTGTCTCCTGCTGCGTGAGCACTGACTATGAAATTGATTTGCTGTCTTTTTTACGCAGTTTTGTAATGAAAGTAATGTTAAGTCCCAAACAGACAAATTCTGTATTTGTGTATGTAAAGTTAAAATGGGCATATGTATAAAAATTAGAGAAAAATTAGAGAAGCAGTGTACCACCATCAGGTCCTGCATTCTTACAGGCCATTGTGATGGCAGCTCTCCCTGTGATGCTGAAGAAGCTGAGCTAAACCAATAGCTGGAAACCAATTTCTTTGGGTACTTGCATGGATCAAAAGCATAAAACATAAGAAAGTAGAACCCTTCAGTGAGTGAATTTATATCTCTATTTTACTCACTGGTAATAATAAGGCAAGAGACAGACACTGCAGAAAACAAGTCTCCAACCTGGAGCAAATTTTCCCCTGATTCGTCATCAGGATGATCAAGTCCCCTAAGATGAAAAGACTGGCCTGAGCAAAGTCTATGGCAAATTTCTGTTGATTTACTATAGCCAGGATGTTGCCTTAGGGCACATCAGGAATAAATGACTGTCTCTCAGCCCCTTCAAGATGCTGTCATAGAGAACAATTTCACACATATAAAGATAATGTCTGTGAAACTGGGATCTTGACCACCAATTTGAGAAACTATAACGGAGGATTAGACCAGGTATAAAAGCCATGCCATCATCATGAGCCTTGACAAAAGCCTTTGAGCACTCCTTAAAGATTGATGACATCTAGGTGATGGCAGAAGGAGCACGGGAGACCTTTGCTGGCAAGAACCAGCGCCTCTTCTCAAGCAGGATTACAACTGGCTGCAGAACAACTGTGTTTATGGGCCTCTTCCTGAGCTTGCGGCGATACTTGGCTTGGATACAAAAAGGCTTAATCAGCTTCTACTGTAATCAAATTATCTAAGATTTTTCAAAGACAAAATTGCATCAGGTTCGCTTCCTAAGAAGTCAGGGTCAAAAACCTTTCTAGTAAAATCAGCTTGAGCATTGATTACTGAGTGTGGCCACTTTTTAGACAAACGCAGTGGAGAAAAACGTTCCCAACATCTGGTTCAGTGAGGCCCACATCCAGTGTTTAATTGTGTTTTTGCTCTGACACCCAGTTGCATAGCAATAAGGGGGAGCATATGATAGAATAATCTATATATAGGATAGGTGGGGCCAAACCTTTGACTGGAGGCCAGATAGTCTGGTATTCCAATCTTGGTGCTGACAAGAAGGCAGCCAGTAACCTTCGGCGGGTTACTTGAAGTTCTTCCTAAATTTCAGAACCTCTGTTGATGAGGGACTGGTCTGTAACTGTCTTGGGATTGATGGTTGTCATAACATGATTCAACAGGCCATTTCATACACAGCCAGACCATGGGTGCTGAGAAAAACTTGCCCCTCATCCTGGATAAGCACAAGATAATTTATAGGGAGCTGTCTCCTCTACTCAGAGGGCAGTTTCCCCCCTAGAAGCAGCAATATACTACAGTTTTCTTCCCTGCAGAAATAACCAACCTGATTTGAATCTGATCTCAGGGGAAGATGGAGGACAGTCATTTGAGCATCTGTCCCCCTTTGTTTTCCCCACATAAGGCACAAGCAATGGCGCTGTGGCTCCTCAGGGTGCCTGAACTGCTTACTTTCCTCAGCCACTTTCTGCCCTAGGCAACACCTCACTTTTCCCTATTTTGGAGGCTAGATCTGATTCCAACAGATCAGATGCTTACCCCATCGGACAGACTTAGGTCCTTTTCCATGCAGCCAGAGTTTCTACCAGCTTTTAACCATGTAGTTTGATCCCCAGGATGAGTTGTAATTCCACCTGCAAGAGGGTGCTGTTGTAGGGAAGTTCTCTGCAGCTCACTCCCCAGAGGTATGTGCTAGATAGAAATTCTCCCACCTCCATGCCTAAGAGCCATGTGGGTGTGCTCAAAGACAGGATGTTGTTGATTCAGCCAGCCTACTTTGTCATTATGTTCTTCCCCTCATTTTTCTTGGGAAGCTTCCCTAAGGTGTGCATGCCTTCAATGGTGAGGAGGAGGAATCCACTGTTCTTCCTGCATCTGCAAAAAATTGTGAGTTGTACTAAAGAAGCTGTTACCTACTGCTCTGTCTGCCATTGAAATCAGGAGAGAAACAGGGATGGGACCCAACACAATTTCCTCTCCTGCATTTGGGAGGAAAAGTCGCATAATTTATTTAAAGGGTGCTGTTACTGAAGTCAATAAAATTTTTAATATTGATGCATTCATTAGTGGAGTAAAGAGGATTGCTGCAAGAATGAAACACAAATCTGGATAAATTAAACAACAGTCTTACAGCAGTCCATTTTATAATGCGTTTAACAGGTTTTTCCAAGCTGGACCCTTCCAGTGTGTTTCCTTCCCTTCATTGTTGTGCTGTGGAGGTGAGTGAACAGTAATGTTAGGCATCAGGGTTTCTGAGAGCCTGCTCCCACTTCTCTGCCCAACACATCACTGTCATTTTACAGTGTCTTTTCTTCTTTTCCAGCTTCATCACACCCTTATGGGGATTCAATAACCCGTATTTCTCAATGAAGTTGAATAGCGAAATCCAGTATGGTGGCTAAAATCTGTTTCGGAAGTGACCTAGGAGGATCCTAATGTCCCAAGTCCCTTATTTCTCTCAAGCAACTGTTCAATTTTTGCTGCTCTTCCCCTGGTTTATTTTTCTGAAATGGAATAGGTCAGTTCAGCTCTCCACTCCTGAATTCTTTTAGAGACATTTCAGGGGGATTAGTGTAAGCAGCATGGTTAAATTCCTGGCTACTTATCGCTGAAAACTTACCCTTCAGCTATTGTTTCAGCAGTAGTAAAACTTTTGCAACTGCATGACTTTTTTTTGTATGTTTTACTGTTTTTAATGTTTCCTTTATAGCAAATGTTGCAGCATGCATATTTGATGTCAAGTTCCTCTTGTAAGCATTTGATTTTTAGTGACATGAATATGACACAGATGGACATGAGAACCCAGCTGTTGACTCTGTTTCTCAGTGCCCTTTTGTTTATGTCTGTGACCTGGTCACATAGTACAAAGAGTTTCCTGCTGAACTACATGCAGCTGCTTGGCCAAAAAGTGTGTGAGAGCTTTATTTGTCCTGCCTGAAGCCCTAGATCTTCTTGGAATCAGCTTCTGGATCCCTCCTGGCGTGGAGGAGGGTGATGTCACCGCACAGCCTTCCCAAGGATCCTGGCCTGTCTGGAATCTGTTGTCATGGATCTGTGGGGAATTACAGCCTGTGTTTCAGTGCACTGCTCCAAATAAACTGCCCCAGTAAAGCTCTGGGCTCCCAGGGGGCTTCAGAGCAGCACCACCCACGTTTTTGGAGGAGAACAAATGCAAGTGACAGGCGGGGAACAGAAACTGAGCTTTGACCGGTTCAAGTTCTCTTTCTGAATTTAACAGATTTATGCAACCCCACCCCTCAAACTTCCCCCACCCTATCCCTCCTTGGAATCCCACATGCTGTCAGGAAAACTGTTTTCCCATTGTTTTGCTGATCCAAAAGACCTAAAGAACTGACTTGGTCTAGAGGCTTCTCGAGGCAGCTGCACCGCATTGCATCCCACCCAGAGCACAGTAGGCACAACAGCCTGTGGGCCAAAGAAATCAGAAACGTTTGGGTCGTGCAATGGTCCTCAGGTCTGGGGCACTGGCAGGCGAACAGAGGATTTTGCCTACAAGCAAAAATGCAGCTTGCTCTGCAGCTGCCCAGCACAACCTCAGGCGTCCCGATGGCAAAATGAGATGTTGCTCAGATGGCACAGATATTTATTAACTAGTCTGTCAGGAATTGCATATTCTAAAGTGAGACCTGTACCACTGGGTGTCTGACAGCACACCCCCGGGCCCAGCCCTCACCGTGTTAGGTGAGCAGTCACACTCCTTGGTACAGTGTATGTAGTCACAAGATAAGACGAGGATGAGGTTACAAATAGAGACAGAAGAAAATGTAAAAAACCACCAAACCATAAAAACAATTTACACCCTTCTCAGCAGCCTGAACTGAAATGATATAGTTTCCTAGGATATCCAATTGTTTCGCATATCTACATTCTTTCTTAAGCGGGAATTTGGTTTTGCAGCTCATATTCCTTCAAAGTGATCCATGCCTCCCTTTACCATCTCCTGACGTGCGGAGCACCACTCTCTCACCTCTCATGTCTTCAGTTTTCTTACATCCCCATTTCAACACTAGCTAGTGATCACATGAGAATGCAGTATTAGGAAACCATTTGTTATATTTTTAGCGGTGCTCGGGCTGAAGTAGCAATGAGAAGGCAGGAGTGCCAGCCACATGTGACCAACCAGCTGTCTGTGGCCCACATTTTGGAAATCACTGATTCAAGTAACTGGCAATAGATTATGGAAAGTTTCCCTTTTAGATTGCTATTTCACATTGACCCCAAACTAAACAAGGTAGGAAGGTCATTTTGGCTGTAAACAACTTTACGATGTGTGAGCAGTCTTCATCCAGTTTCTTTGCCTTTTAATGGAAGAGAAATAATTTAATTGGAAGTGAGTCTCTTTTGTTCATCCTTAGCTACAGGAGCAGCTGAAACACTGCTATGGCTGGGACAGACAGACTTTGTGGCTGCTGTGTTCTTGTCCACTCTTGGGCACTTCATCACACTGTGATAAGTGCTGAGGCCTTGTCCTCATGTGGAGAGAGGGGAAACCATCAGGCATATTCAGCTCCATAAATCTTAATGTGACAGCCATGTAACAAAAAATCACCATATTAAACATGTGAATCTTCTTTCTTCTCCAGTCTGCTCTCACATATCTCTTGGCTGTGACTTCCAACTCACCTCCTTTCCTGTGTTCTTAATCCATGAGTATTTTAGGAGCCAATAACTCCTTGTCAGCTGGCACCTATTGCTATATATGCATCAAAGGCAGCCGCCTGCTAGAGTTCTGCATGCTTCTGGGATTATTTAACTGCACATATGAATAGATCTTGCATTCCTTGTATGTCACCCATCTGTGAAATCCCCTGCACCAATTTCAGCCAGGCTTGCTTTATCACTTTCCCTCCTTGCCAGCCTAGCAACCTGCTTCAGTCTGTTCCCTGTCCCACTGGGGAAGGGACAGGGAACTGAAGGGACTGGATTTTTAATGTGTGTTGCCTGGCTTCTTATGGTTTTCAGCTTGATTTCTCTTGCTGTACCTCAGACGATCTCTGAGCACAGCAGAAAGTGGCATCAGAACCCTTCCAGCACCACCCACCTCACCCCCCCTACATAGGGTAGGGTGAAGAATGACTTCTATGTGCTAGCCACCCCCAAATGCTAAAACAAATAATCAGCCTGGTCAGTTTATGGGAACAAGACCCCAAGCTCCAGCTGATATGAAGAAGCAACCAATGCAGTCGAGTGTGCACCCTGTGAGGGCCACTCCATCCCGGTGAGATTCAATCCTCCTTGCAGAGTTGAAGCCTTTGCCAAGCTCCCTGCTCCACATTGCCTGCTGAGGAGGTGACAACCACCACACACCAGCCGTGATGGACATTGTGGGACTGAGTTCCTATATGTTTTGACTGGAGCTATTTTGATTCCAAAGAAATGCCACCAGCAACAATCTTTCAACCTCCAGGGGGACTATTTATTTTATCTTTTTAGAAATGCATTTTGTAAATCACTCAGGTGATGGCAAGTTTATGTATTTGGATGGCAAATTTATGTTGCGCTATTAGTTTCAAGGAAATCCAATTGAGTGTGTGGATTTTGGACTCTTGACCTTTAAGCAGAATGATTTTTTTGAAGCGTGAAGTAACCTGTTCATCTCCACGAGGTGTACTTTGCTGAATGAAAATACCCTCTGCAGGGACATGGGAGGTGTGAGGGGTGTGAACTCCTGCATTCATCTCAGTCAATGGTGCCTCCCTTCCCAACCCCTTGCCAGCACTTGGGACACTGCTAAGCACTGACCTGGTGCATTTTCACTCTTTCAGTCTGGATTTTACAAAAGCTACCAGGAAAGTGGAAAGGGCTGCCCTACTGCTGGCTCCCATGAGGAATGATGGAGCCTCCTCCTTTACTAGATAGGACTTAGGGCAAGGGTTGCCCAGGTCCCACTGAGGATGGGGAAGAGGCAGGGAGGTGTTCGTTTTCTTGCCTTGGATCTCAGTAGGGCTGTGAGCATGGTTGTGCTGGTCCAAGTCCTGTCTCTCTTCTCCTCCCCTGCCACTCCACTGCCTTTTCCCCAGACCTCCCCTGCCTTCCTGCACAGCTCCTGTCTTCTCCTCGCCTTCCTGGCACACATGCTATTTATTTAGCTTCAGTGCTATCTGAGCTTTCTGCTCTGCTGGTTTGATATCTCTCAAACTACAAACTCCTTTGACAGAGGCAGACCATGACAACATGCTCTGCTCCTCTTTCCTTTTTTTCCTCGTTTTCTGCCAACGGTCAGGTTTGAACTGACATTGGCTGGTTGTAGGTCAGGTTCAAAGGCATCAAGCACTGTCTGAACATCCCCTTGAGCTATCAGCTCATGTGAAAATGAGTAGTCTAGAAAACCTCTGTGACTGCACAGAGTAATCCACATTATGAGTGAGCTCCTAGGATTGGCAGACTTCTCATTCAGTATGGGGTTTCCCATATTTTAGCTTGAATTCCTGCATCCTATGGTAAAAGACAGGCTTGTTAACCTACCTGGTATATTTTCAATAAATCATGTAGATTTCTAGGCTGAAATATGGAAAATAGTCCTACTTTACCCTTTTCTTCGCAATTTCCTTGGCTGTCTTAGAGCTGCTAGCTTGTCCTGCATGCAGTGGTGGTTATAAGGAGGCAACGGGGAAGACTGGGTACATGGATAATACATGGAGAGCTGCACAGAGGACAAGTGCTGTGTCAGTGGAGTGGGAACATACCATATTACTAAAATGCTGATTTTAAGGATACTGCTTCCCATTTTATTTCTTGAAAATGAATGGATGCCATAGAGCAACTTGTGGATGTGTTAAGTGATTAAGACCCAAACACAGAGGGAGACATGAGAAACAATAGCTGCAACTTGTGGCCACTGAAACTCTACTCACCCCTCACCCCAACTTGTTGTACACGCTTAGGAGCCACTTTCATGAATGTCCCCATCTGTCCCCACAACCTGTGTGTGTGTAGATTTTAAAACTGAATGTTTAAACAAAGATGAGCTTTTCCACTGTAACTGTGGGGGAGAGACTGGTCTCCTTGAGTAAGGGCACACATCTTTAGCCTGTTCAATTCAGCATTAGCTTGAATGAGACTCTGCAAATTGACAGGAGATGAGGATCTGGCCTTTTTTCTTTAAAGGAACTTGAGGTAAAGGGAAATGATGAGCAGTGGTTTAGAATTCGCAATACCTAGCTTCTGTGTATTTTCAGGATGCAGCACTCATAAGCCATCACTTGATGAATATGGCCTGAAGTGATGCAAGCAACTTATTGTAATTTTTTGCTGTGCTCTGTTTGGATTTATTTCCTAGTCAGTCAGGTGGGATACCCTGTAGATTAAGACTTAGCACATGCATTTTGAATCTGTAGACTAGTACTTGAGGTGAAATAGGAATTGCTTTATGTTTTGGAGCAGTAATGGCCTGAATTGCCAGAAATAACCATAATAACAAACTGCTTGTTTCCTGACTCAGGCACATAGTGCAAACAGCCGTAGTCTCAGTGCACCAGTGCTCTCCCTGTTTTTTAATGAAAATAACAGGGATGGGAAACAGTCCAAGAAGAGCTTGTTCCCTTGGCTTGTCTAATATTCTTTTCAAACCTGTCTGCTGCTATGAAGAAATATAATTACAGAACAATTTAAATGTGTGGGTCTTCTAAGGAGAAGAGTAGATGGGTTGTATGTAAACATGGAGCCATACACAGCACACAGGCAAACCAAAAAGCATGTGGATGCTGAAATTTCTGGTTTTTTTTGGGAGATCTTTGGGTAACTCTCCTAATTTTATTAGTGCCTTTATATAGAATCAGACTTTCCAGCTGACAGTCCCTTCCTTGCTTGTGTGTTTCTGTCAGACATCCTCCCCTTTTGTAAGGTGGTTTATCCTGTCATTTGGTTCACAAGGACTTTTCAGGGTGTTCTGTTCAGACCAGCAGCCTGGGTGGGTTTGAAGAAGCCTGCCAGCCTTCTGAAGAAGAGTTCACATCACAGGATTTTGCTTCATCGCTGTTCAAAGTCCTCACCTTATGAGAAAGTCTTCTCTGACTCTGTGGCTTTCCTTTCTTTGTGGGACTTTCTGTCTTGTGTCATGTGTTGGCTGTGCGATTTCCCTCTTTGAACCAATAAAAATGTCTAGAGTGGTCTGCTTAAAAAGCAGGGGGCTCATGAAGGCACTAATAAAATACAGGCCCTGCATGTCTGTTGGCTAATGCAGGGCCTAAAATTGTGGCAGCAATGGTGCCACAATGCAGATGGGCATGGTAATGCAGAGATGTGATGTCAGATGCTTTTATTGCCATGGGGTAATGGCCATGTGTCAAAGCACCACTCGATCACAGCAGAAGCGGGGCAGACATACCCACATTCCCCAAACACCTATAGACTAGCTCAGGGTGCATGTTGGGATGTGGGTATTTTGACTTCACTGGTTTCTGGCAGCTTAAAACAGAAATTTTGTCTTGCCTCATGGTGGACTGTGCCAAAAGATAGGTCTGATTGCCCAGGAATGTGAGTTTGTGTCACGCAAGCGTGTACCGCAGGGCCTCATGACAGGAGTGGCAGCTTATGTCGACTGAGACTGAGGGAGGGAGGAACCTGAAGAATGAGCCCTCTTGTCAGCCGTCCTGTCAATCGTGATCAGTCAGCTGCTGCTTATGATGAAACTGGTCTTTGGGGGATTTTATTCCGCATGGCTGGCCAGCTGGTATGTGTTTCTGTCTGGGCTCTGCAGCCCTGGCCCTCATTTGAGGAGGCAAGCCTTTTGTTCTGTATCAGGCTTCAAATAGTTTGGCATCTGTTGGTTTGTGTTGTCTGGTTGACCATTTGTTGCGTTAGCCAAGCTTCCTTCTAATCACAGTTCCTAAGGATTCTCTACCCTGTGACAGTTTCTGTTTTAAAAAAGTAAAGGTAGATGTGTGCTGGCTGTGAACTCCCAAACCTGCTCTTCTTGAAGAGGTGCGGATATTTGCACAAAGGAGAGTAAAAGTAGCTATTATGGTTTGCTTCTGATTAACTGTTTGGTCACACTAACGTTTTTTACCATCAGGGCATATCAGTGGCAAAAAGTACAAGCCAGGTGTAATCCACTCTTCCACTGCTTCACAAACGGCAGAGCTGGTGGACAGAAAAGAGTGGTAGTGATTAGATCCGCAGCAGTGATTCACAGCCTGGGATTATGGTTTCTGCAATTTGCTTGAGTTTGTACAACCCAAATATCAGATAACATTACGATTTACATTTTCCATGGAACGCCGTCTCAAGAACATATTGATTTGTGCTGCATCAGATTACTCAGGGGCTAGAGAAAGCCAAAAGGAGAATTTTACTTTTTTCCTGCTGACATTTGAAAAAAAGGATTATACAACTTCACATCTAGCCCTGCATAACCTTCAGTGACCAGCCTCAGAAAGTCACTTAGGAATTACTATTTTTTAAGTTTTCTTTAAATAGTTAAGAACTCTCTTCAAATCCCTTGAAGGCATGCATTAGTCTGTTCCTGACACCTTAGCCACAAGGAAAATGCAGAGCAAAGCAGAGGGAAAAGAAGGTATTAGATGACTACAATTCACCTTTTGGGTTCAACATCACCCTCTTTTGCCTCACATGGATCCACAGTCCAGTGGGGGTTTCCTCATTAACATCCCTGGCCTTCTGAATGACCAGCCCTGACTCAAAAACTGCTGTCAGTGACCTCCCTGGAGAAAGGTTTTTGAGAGTCAAGTGGGTTCTAGTATCAGTGTTGCCCATTGGAGCACATGGTCTGTGTCACATGATGGGACAGTGGTCTTGCCACTGCACAGCCTGCCATTCCCCCCTTTGTACTGTAATACCAGCCCCAGCATTGGCAGTCAGCATGGCTAATGCTACAGAAACCAGACATTCAATATTAGAGGTCTTTTTTTATTTTATTATTTATTTTATTTATTATTTTTATTATTTAAACTGTTTCCAGAAGAACAAATTAAGAGATTTAACCATTAAAAAGCCTCCTAATGTTAAGATGCCTACTCAAGTGTACCAAATTTTCAGAGGAACTGAGCCTATGTGCTCCCCAAGAAACAGTATTCTGAAGCAGTAAAGTCCCTGGACAATTCAAATGCTCAGTACCTCCCCAAAATCAAGTTACTCTTCCCTATATGCCTACTTTATTCATCAGATTTTGGCCTTAGATCCAACATGTGTGTGTGAAAATGAGTGGGGAGGGGGAGCTGAGATTTTTTGTTTTTTTAACTTCTCAGCTGCTTTGCTTAGAAGCCACAGACTGCTCTTTGTAAGCGTGCAGCTGTGGCTAGTCCGTCACACAGTATTTTATGTTAGGATGAGACAAGCACCGACTCAACGTAGCTCCTATTGTTACTTGTCTGTCATCCTATGTTAGCAGAATTCAATGCAGGCAGTGTTTGCCAAGGAGATGTGGCATTAGAGCTGCATATGTAGATGATAGCTCTCCAGATGTGTTGTACTGAAAAGTTCAGAGCCCCAAGCATGCAGCGGTTACTTTTTCTCCCCTTGGTATCTGTATAATTCGATGAGGCACCACAGACTTGATAGTCTCATAGGAAGTAATAGCCTTTGCCACAGCGGGTCACTCTCTGATGCAATGCGAGGAGACATCTTTGCAGTGCTGCACCAGGAGTTATGCAATCTAAAATGTCAACTTGAAACATGTCCAAGCACTGCTCAAGAGATAGCTGTAGCGCTGAATGCTCAGGTGCTGGAGATGCTTGGGTACTTGGAAAGTATGGAAGTTCAGCAAAATGACTTTCAACATGCTTGAGAAAACAATGGGACCTGCAGAAATTGAGCTATTGAGAGATTCAATTTGTAGGGAAGCGAATTACCTAATTGTTTCAATGCACCAGAAGAGGAATACACTTATTGGTAGGGGGAACTCTCCTTGACGTAACAGTACTGTTAAAGCCCTAGTCTCTGTTCAAGAAGGAGGGATGACATGAGTCTGTCTGGGATCATTGAACTTTCCACTCCCTTCCTGGTGTTATTGTGGGGTATATTTGCCTTCCTTCATGGAGGTCAGTGATGTGTGGGCTCTTGGAACAGTTATTCGCGTTTCTTTTCTTGCTCCCCAGTTCACTTCTGTGACATACTCCATTGCAAGGGCAATCGGTGAGGAACCTGCATGAAGAATGATTATAGGGCAAGGTGATGGCTATAACCAGCCCAAATTTGATGCTCTCATAATATAGGTCTCTCTTAGTTTTGTTGTATAGGCATTTTTGTGGCTTCAAAGGATTTGCTAGGGTAATGAAACTGCTCCATGGGGAAAAAATATTTCTGTGATATTTTCTTCTCTCTACCAGATATTACAGCAACATCTCTCACTAGAGTAACTATATCCAAGTATTTAATTTCAGGCATTTAAGTCACCCTTCACCAGTTCTTTTGCAGGGTTCACAGAAGCATAGGCAACATTGAATTGCTAAAGAGCAGGGTATGGAGACAAGTCACGGAAAGGTCAGCAAAAGCCAAGGGTTAAAGAAAAAGGCCTAAACTAAGCTGGATAGGGCTGGCTGAGGCAGTCAGAACAAAAGCCTCAGAAAGCCTGGACTACAGCTTCACATGCCATCAAAGGGGTGAAATTGTAAAAATACTGGCACACACTGTGGCTGCTCCTCCACACACTAGTGCCTCATTCTGGGTGTAATTGCAACAGAAAGTCCAATTTTCCTTGGGTTTCCTTGGGCCCACTCCCAGGAGGTTTGCAGACCAGAGAGTTGGCCTTCTTTGGAAGAGCCCTGTCTCTTACATTCAACATCTTCTTTACCAAGCATGCCTCAGAGTTAAAAGCAACTCAAGCCGTCACAAAACCAATTACTAAAGGGGATTTCTGGAGACGGTAGATGGTGGAGGAGGAAGACCACTGAGGTCAGTTCACACTGTTCACAAACAAATGTGTGAAGCTGTCTGTGGTGCTGCACGTTATGGGATGGGCAGGGGTAGATCTCCCAGTGTCCTTCCATAGCTCGGGCACAGGAAGGAACCTGAGTAAATAAACACACCAGAGGAGAGGCAGGTTACATCCCTGGCAGACAGGTGCTCACCAGTACAAATGACTTGGGAAGGATATAAGTGGAAACGAGATACAGAACTCACTAGTCCATAAATGTGATGTGTTTCTTCTCCCTCGGTGAATGATAAAGGAATGCTCTGCTTGGGGCTCAGATAGCAGGTAATGGGCTGAGTGGTGAGGGGCTGTGGTGCTTGTGTGGAAGGAGGACATGAAAAGACATGAAGTGACATTTAATTCTTCACTTTCCCTTATCTTTATCCAGAGTGATCTTAAGAACTACAAAACTCTGCTAGATAATTTTCTTTTTTTCTTTTTTTTTTTTTTTCCAGGCACTTGAATTTGCAAAATTGGGAGTGAATTATAAAGTAAAAATAATACATAGGATTTTTAATGCCAAGTGATTGGCAACTCACAGTAGCTAAACATTTTGAATGATCAGTTTGTAAATTCATTGTCTAAAATTTGTTTTCACAAACCATCCCTGGGGCAATTAGGAACATAGGCATGAATTCATAGTGAGAATGACTGGTTTGTCAATAATTTCTTCAAATAAAAAAAACACCTGAGTTGATTTAAAGAGAAAGGAACTATCCTGAAGTGAATTATTTGCTCATATCTGTATCTGAGATGTGTCTCATCTCCTCCCGTAGATTTCTCAGGCCTTATGCATGAGTCACTAGCAATATGATGAAACAAGAGATTTGCATGAAAAAAAAATAAATCCTCCATCTTTTTAAAACGCATTTCATCACTTCTTCTGTGCTTCAGCTTTCCTCTCTACACCAAATCAGGATAGAAAAAAACCACATATGGGCTATATACCTAATGATATCCTGTGCAGTTGGTTTTTTCCACGAAATGTGCATAATGTTCATGCTGTTATTTTTGAATCTGTTTCTGATTGAGAGATTTTTAAACAATTTTTCATCAGCAACGTGAACAATGTTTTAGGGACATGTTTTGGAGAGCTTCCTTTCTACCTCAAGGTTTCTCATCAGCAGATCTTTTTTTAAAATTATGGTATGTGTTTTTTGGTGTTTGCCAAAGTAGCTTTTTTTTCCCCACAAAAGACTGACAGTAACTCGTTTGGCAGTTATCTGTTTATAGAGGTTCTAACTGCATTTCTTTTCTAATGATGTGCTGTGTGTGCATGCATGGATACAAAAATACAACAATAAAACAACACAGTAAATTAGAGGAAGAAGATGATTGATTTAAGAGGCCTATTATTTTTACCACACTCTTCTACTGGCATACTGGGACTGCAGTTTTAACCAGGCTTCCACCGCTATCAGTACCTTTTAGATAAGCTTTAAATAACCACTGGAAAAACACTCTGGACAGCTTTATGAAGATAATAACAGCAATTAAATTGTGATTCTTTGGGGAGATACCCTTAGAAAACCACCAAGGAAAATTTCTGAGTGGCGTGTCCCAAGGCGGGTGAGCAGAGGCAGGGAAACCCATGGTGTGGGCAGGATCAATGGGGACCTTGTTGGGCTGCAGCTGGTGTCACACCCCAGCAGGTGGGCAGGATTTGGGCCACTTGTCTCCGTCAGATCCTTGTGCTCCTGCCTGCCTCTCACCCCATCCTTCTGGCAGCTGGAGGGATGCTGCCCCACTGCTCCCGCCTGCATAGCCCTGCCACACCCCTCCTCAAGTACTGCCTGGCAGCTGAGCAAGGGCTGTGAGGAGCCCTGTTCCCCTGGCACAGAGAACCTTATTTATGGGAAAGGCAGAGAGCAGCAGTCCAGGGATGGACAATAACGCCATGTGCCATGTGCAGGGGTGCTTCTGGGCTGGGGAGGGAGAGCAGCCCCATCTCTCCAGCAAGACAAACAGCAGAGCCCTCCCCAGGCGCAGCACGCCCTGCTGCACTGATTGAGAGGGTGTGGGCGAATTTCCTCCTTTCACGGTTTTCTTTCTTTTACGAATGGATTGAATATCAAACAGCTACTAATGCCTCACTGCAATGGTCTGCCACCTGTTTTCTGGTGGGTTATGCTGGACTTAAGGGATGAGAGGCTCTGAGTTGCAGGCACAGGGACTCTGCACTGGGAACCACAGTGTTGTAGGAGGCTTCTACAACATATGAGGATGGGCACTGACATTTAGCTGTGGTGGGGTTAGAGATTTACTCTCTTTTTTCCTCCTCTGCACTCCTTGGAGGGTTGCCCCTGCTGAGAGCAAACAGCAGTGAATGTGTGGTGGTTCCTCACTGGTGGCAGGTCGTGGCTTGGAGTGACACTGCAGGTGGCTGGGCTGGCACTGACTGGTACCCTGGGGCAACAGCTGTGGAGGAGGCAACATCTCCTTACTCTGCCCACCCAACCCCTGTGGCTTTCTCTTGGAAGAAACTTGCTGTGGATGGCAGGGGCTATGCGCCTCCTAAAAAGCCCACTGCAGAGACAGTGGTGAGGAACGGTGGAGTCCTGTCCCTGTCAGGACTGATAACCTGAGGGCTTTACCGGTGGTGAAGATCTAAGCACTGTCCCTCCAGTGATGGGTGAGCCCTGTCATTTCCTCTTTACTCTTTTTAGGACAATAGTGGAAGTGGGGCCACAAAAGTAGGCATCCCAGATGGGGTTACCCACCATCTGGGTAATCCCCTGGGTTTCTGTGCCTCTGTGTCCCCTGCTGCTTATTGCAGACACTGAATAAGATCCAAGTCCATCCATATTTCTGAGTGGTGGCATTCAAATATGTCTTCTGCAGGCAAAAGCTGATATTGAGTGCAGGCCCTGGACAGGAGCAGGTTCCCTCTTTGTGTGTAGGTCCTGCTGTTCTCCAACAATTTATTGAGAGATGCTACTTATCCCAGCTGCAGCCCACCTGCCAGGGGCACAGACCGCTTTCTCACAGCTGCCACTAGAGCAGAGAGTAGAGAGAGCAAGCAACAGCCGTGGGAGTGGATCCCTGGCTCTTCCTGCTCTGGATACTGTAGCCCTACAGAGACAGGAAAAGCAATGAGAAACTACAGTCCTGTTTCAGACCTCATGGGTACACTGATATACAGAGCTCTGCAAAGCGGGTTTGTGAACCAGAAAAGCTTTGGCAGAGCAGGAAGAGAGGAGATCAGAGGTGGAGTGGGAATATCCCAAAAGCATGAATTCCTGGTGGATACAATTGTCTAAGTCATTGCTTCATTTATATTCCTCCCATACCTAGCTGAGTGCTCACTGACTTTGTGATGGCTTCCCAAATGTCCTGAGAGTTGTCCCTTTGCTAGCTTCCTCCGGGAATAAATAAAACCGAGGAGTTAACCTGGAGCTGTGGCTATCTGAGGACTGCTACTTTTGTGGGAAAAAAGCTTGGCATTATGCAGGTGGACATTGAGCCAGCAGTGAAGCCGAAGTGAGGAATAATGGTGCTTTTAGAGCTTCTTTTCCAAATGCCTGCCATTAAGACTTAAATTCTGAAAGGAGCTTATTGCTTTCAGGCAGGACTGTTTTACCACAAGAAAATTGGAAAGAGGAGGAAGAAAGAAGAGGGGAGGGGGAGAGAAAAAAAGGAGTCCTGTATTGTATAAAAACAATTGGGACTTAGTGGAAAGTGGAATTGGTTGCTAATGATCTGTGGCTAAGAAAGCATTAAACACATTCAGACTCCAGCCTCTGTGATGATAATACTCAGTGGGAGAGTGGAAGGCAACATGAATGTCAGGGAAGTAGGAAAGGGCTATAGTCCTGCCGCAGCGCACTGTGACTGCTGCCCTGGTTTCACTGCTCAGCTGGAGCCTGACTGCCTGATGCCCACTGGGTACCAGTGATGCGGCCCTACATTAGACATTAGCAACACCCTTTCCTGCTGCTCTTTTTGGAAAAACAAACAAACAAGTTTTTGTCTAATATCTGTCCATTCACCTCAGAGTCCTGTTGAGAGTTAATTTGAAACAGGTTTGTAAGGACCCCTCCCTGCAGAAGTGAAGAGTAGGTGCTACCACTGCAGGAACTGCTGGATAAAATCCTATGGTGTGCGTTACACAGAAGGTCAGGCTATACGGTTAGTGTTGCAGTTTTTGATAACCTTAAAATAAACGTCATTCTCTGCTTCAGCAGGGCTGATTTACCACCTAGAGGCTGTAACTTAGGTTGTTTTTTTGTGAAACGCTAATGTTCGACTATCCCTGCTGCCCACTACCTGTGACTTTAATGCCTGCTACTCAGAATAATTAATCTTATGCACCAGGTTCATACAATCTACTTTAGTTTTCATTTTGTTTTAAATATGTGTAATGCCAGGTATTTTTGTTGTGGCCACAGCCTCTGTAGGCAGAGAACACCTGACATCTGTGGGACAGCTTCTCCCTCTAAGTGGACCATTTGCCCTGCACATCCCTCCCAAGAAGGGGATCCTTAGAGCTTCCCCTCCTGGTGTCCCCGAACTGCTTACCCCTGCAGCTAGTACCAGGACAGTGGGGAGAGCAATTTTTCTGGCGTTATAATGGTGCAGATGTGTTAGGCAGCAGTGAGGTAGGTGTCTGTCTCTTTTCCTGGTTCTGCAGGAGGGCATGGCTGCCCCAGTGATGGACAGGGCTAAGTGCAAGATATAGCTCATGTTACCGTGGCAGTCACTGCACCTTCAGGTAAGGGAAAAAAGCTCATGGGTAGGTCTCAGTGTCTCAGTATCACTTCACAGTTAACATAGTGATGCACTGCCAGATAAACAGCTTTTGTGTCAAAACCTCAATCCAGTCCCAAGAAGTGGACTTCTGGAGTAACTGCTGTCTTTCTCTCTGTGTGCATGTCCAAGGCTCAGTCCTGCAAGATGGTGAGGTTGGCTATATATTGTGAATCAAAAGGGAAAAAATACAGGGTTTAGGTAACCAGGTTCTATTTGGAGACTCTTGTTTTATTACTTTGCTAGAATATGTTCTACTTTGATGACTTCAGTCACAGGCTTTGTTTATTTGCTCTGCTGCTAAATTGTGATTTCTGAAATCACTCCCTGTTGACCCTTTTATAATTCTCAGCTTCCCTAATAACCCTAATTTTCTGTCCCAATTTTCTTCTCCATTGTTAACACCTGCTATTTTATTTTTCTTTGTAAACTGGAAACTCTTACGGCAGAGCTCTCTTTCGTAGAGTGGTTATGGTGAACTGACATATCCTAATAAAATTCTGTGCTCATGTGGAGCTCAGATACCAAAGAGATTTGAAAGACGTGTAAAGCACTTCTTGATTCAAACAATGAAAAATCATTTGTCTTCTCTAATATTGCCTGGGAAATTCAACAGAAGCAAACGGTATGGTCGTGCAGTAAGATTATAGCTTTTAATCTTGCTTGTATACCTGAATTATTAGGGCAGGAAAGGAAGAATCCATTGCATACAATTTTAAACATAATTAATGTAAAAATTACATAATTTTTAACGTGTTGAACACAGCCATCTAAAACAGTAGACACTGAACTGCTTTTCACTCATCAGGAAAGCACTGTTGCTGGGAAGTCTCTTCTTTATGCTGTTGCAGATATATGAGACTTAGCTGTGCTAGTTCTTACGATCACACCAGAGGAACTGCAAAAGACAAATTTATCTTTCTTCAACAGATCTGACATGTTTTGTGTTGCAGATAAAACCACCCTCTGCTTACGTACCTCATTAGCTTTCTGCTTGGAATTGTCACCTAATCTTTGTCTCATTTATTTCTGTGCAAATGAAGTGAAAACTGCCTGACAGTCCCCAGTATCACCCAGTTTGCAGAGAGGGTACATCAGTCAGAACTAGGTCTTAAGACTGAATCCTGCATCAGGGTTTTTATCCTGTTCAGAGACTACCCTGGCGTGACATCATTGTCGTGACTCTGGATCTGCATCAGTGGCTGTGAGAGGGTATTTTCCTTTTTTGTTATGAGTTCTCTCAGTCTTCAACAATAGCACAATCCCACAGAGCACCTGGAAATGTTTAACTTCTTGTTAGCTCTGAGTCAGTTCTGAGTCAGTTATCTCGTATAGGTAGGGATTGCATCTGGAGTGGAGTCCCACTTTCAGTTGTGCTGGACCACAGCTGGTAGAGGAAGAGACTTCCCACATTATCTTCCATAAGAAAAAGATGATACAAGAAATTAGATTGCAGAGGATAATGAAAAAACAGAACGTAATGAAAGTAGCCTCTGAACAGGATGAAAACAGAAGTCTTCCTCCAAGCAGGAACCCTGGAAATGTCACATGCTTATTCTTCATGTTCACTGTTCAGTCACTGATATGTGTGCATTTCTTGCAATATAAGGTTTTATAGCTTGTCTTCTTAGCATTTTTTCTACACTTGCACAGTCCTCCTCTGAACTGAAACAAATTCCTGAAGACCAATAGTATTATGATGATTTTGAATTCATGCAAAGAGGGAACTGGAAACTATGAATTGGTCTAGTGCTTTACTCAAGTGAAGTTTCCTATTATGGACTGACGCCTAATTCTGTAATCAACACAATCATGAATTAGGCTGAATATATACGATTAATTATTTTTAGCAATAACTCCAAAAAGTCCAATTCAAGCACTGTGGATTTGAAGAGGTAGATACAGAATAATATGAAGTCATTGCTCCAGAAAAAAGGCAGCTTAGATATTGAACAAAATGTGCCAAGTGGTACAGAGGCTGTTTCTGGGAGGGCCATCTCTCTTTGTTTAAGTCTGTCTCTTTTAAGCTTCATTTGACACCCTGTTTCTTGCAGCAGACAGACAGTGAACACTCATTTCCTATCCACTGTTCACATCATTCGTGAGTTTTCAGAGCTCTAGGAACTATACCATAGTTTACCATAGTTGATCTTTCTCTAAGCTTTTTATGCCTTTTTTGGGGTGAGGGGACCCCAACTGAAAAAATATTAAAGCTGCAGATGAACAGAGCCATAATTATGTTTTTGGTTTGCTTTTTATTCCTTTCATTTTAGTTGGATTTTTGACTGCTGCTAAGCAATGAGCATCAGCTTCTGCAGAGCTGTAACCTTAAGCTCTCACTCTAAAATGATAATTGTCAGCTTGGAGTCCGTCATTTTATTTCACTGTGAAGGGTATTTGCTCTGCTTCAAGGACAGACCTCCAGTTTCATGTCTTTTGGCCAATTATCTATTCTAACTAGGTCCTTCCCTCTTATTCCATGGATGCTAAGTTTCTTTAGAAATCATTCATGGGAGACTTTGTCAAGCATTTTCAAAATCCAGTTGTACTTTGCTTGACTGTTTCACCTGACCCATATGCTTGTCAACTTCAAAAACTCTAATGGATTTTATAAGGCAGGTTTTCCTTTTACCGAACTGGCATTGGCTCTTTCATGCAGATTGCATTTAGACATGTATCTTAGGTAAAGTCTGTCCTTGATTGTAGGTTTTACAAATTTGTGCATTAGTGTTACTCTTTGCAGTCCTGTTTCATGACTTGTTCAATGTTGAGGACTCCAGAGCTGGATACAGTACTTCAGGTGGGGTCTCATGAGAGCAGAGCGGTAGAATCACCTGCTGTGACCGGCTGATTATGCTTCTTTTGATGCAGCCCAGTTTGTGGTTGGCTTTCTGGGCTGCCAGTGTGCACTACCACCTCATGCTGAGTTTCTTATCCACCATCACTCCCAAGTCCTTCACTGGACTAGCCTTCAGTGTTCATGGTGCCCAAAAAGTTAAATAGTGGGAGATCACATATCCCTATTAGTGATTCAGCTATTACTTCTTTGGGTTTTCTGATATCCCTTGGCTAAATACCATTCAGTCCAGACAATTCATTAGTGTTTCTCTTAATGTTACGATAGCCTTTTCACAGCCATTTATGTTTTAGATGGATCCTCTGCAGTATTCCCTTTGAAAAAGGCTGATAGTTACGAAATATTCCCAGTTTCTTCTACAGCAAGCAGTGATGCAAGCATTCATTCTGCTTTTCTGCAACAGTCTTGCCCCCTCTGAGAACTCAACCTGGCTGTCAATGAGCCCCACAGACTGCCTGGCAGGCGTCTTGCTCTGATGCGCTAAAAGAGAAACAGCCAACTGTTCCTCAAACTCTTTTTTGTTTGTTTGTTTGGGTTGTGGGTTTTTTGGTTGTTTTGTTTTTTTTTTTTTTTTTGGCCTGCCTAATTGTATTTTTGCTTTTAATCTGGCAGAGTTTATGGTCCTTTTTATTTTCTTCATTTGAATACAGCTTCTGCTTTTTGAATGATGCCATCTCAATTCGAATAAACTCTTTTTCTTCCCAAATCTTTATCTCACTGCTCCACCACACTTGGTTCTTTTTATTGTTTCACAAGTTTTTCCCAAAAGACAGTATGCACTGAAGCTCTCCTTTGAATAAGATGTGTTTTGGTAGTCCCTGTGCTGCCCATAAGCATTTAATTCTCTTAGCTACCTCTTTTATCTTCTTTTTTAACAAGTTTCTTCATTTCCCTATACTTCCATTGCTCAAAGGTTAGCACAATTGTAGTGGATTTCTGAATTTTGCTGCTCCAGTGAGGATATTGGATCTAAGCACGGTCACTACTCTTGAATGTTGCTTTTTCTGCAAAATTTGTTCAGAGAACCTCTAGTCTTTAGTACCATGACAGAAAGTATTTTCAAAACCTGAGATGAACAGAATTTAAGGTAAAAAGGAGACAGCTCAGGTACTTGTGTCAGTATCAATGGGACCTATTTGAAGGCAAAATGGTAGAAGAGGTTTAAGAAATTTTGGAATATTAAACTGTTATGGAATTTATCATGGACCAGGAAAGAGGGCAGTGTGGACATGGACTGCCTTAGGCTAATGTCACTGGAGAAGCATAGCTGAGGTCTAGATGTTGATGGTCAACTAGGTGGCTATAGCAAAGAAATTGTGGGGTTGATTGACAGGGCTTTAAGCTAGATATGGGGGGAGTGGGGGGTGTAATAGTAGCAGGTTTGTCTATGACAAATTGTGGGGTATCTGATCAGGGTTGCTGAGAGAGGGGGATATTGTCTGGCTAGCCCTTGACAGGTCTTATGGGGACAAATGAGGGGATCCTGAGACAAAAGGATTTATGGGACATAGATAAAACACTTCAAATGAAGGCCATCTGAAGAGCAACATGAAGGGAATGCAGACACTCCAGCAGGAAGTTATGCCTATTGGGCGCCCAGCTGAAGTGCCTCTATGCAAATGCACGTGGCATGGGGAACAAGCAAGAGAAGTTAGAGATCTGTGCACACCTCCGGGGCTAAGATCTTATTGGCATCACAGAAATGTGGTGGGATGGCTGTCATGACTGGAGTGCTGGAATGGAGGGATACAGACTCTTCAGGAAGGACAGGCTGGGGAGATGAGGAGGAGGTGTTGCCCTCTATGTCAAAGACCAGTTGCAGTGCATGGAGCTCCATCTGGGGATGGATGAAGACTCAGCAAAGAAGTTATGGGTCAGGATTAAAAGAAGCACAGGGGCAGGTGACATTACAGTAGGGGTCTGCTATAGACCACCTGCCCAGGGTAACAGGGAGGATGAGGCCTTCTGTAGACAGATAGGAACAGCATTGTGTTGGCAGACCCTGGTCCTCATGGGGGACTTCAACCACCCTGATATGTTAACACAAGGATTGCTTCTTCCAAGTTCAAGATCAGAGCATCCCAACAGGTAGGAAGTTGAGAAAGGGGGTCACAAGACCTACATGGTTAAACAGGGACCAGTGTTGTTTAACATTTTTGTTGGAGACATGGACAGTGGGATAGAGTGCACCCTCAGCAAGTTTGCCAATGACACCAAGCTGTGTGGTGCGGTGGGCAATCTGGAGGGAAGGGACACCATCCAGAAGGACCTGGACAGGCTCAAGACGTGGGCTTGTGCAAATATAATGAAGTTCAACCAATCCAAGAGCAGGGTCCTGCACCTGGCAATCCCAAGCACAAATACAGGTTGGGCGGAGAATAGCTGGAGAGTAGCCCCTTCCAATCCCTGATATTCTGTGATTCTTGGATTCTGCGATTCTGTGATTCTGTGAAGAGGACTTGGGAGTGATTGTGGATGAAAAGCTCAACATGAGCTGGCAGTACACACTGGCAGCCCAGGAAGCCAACCACAAACTGGGCTGCATCAAAAGAAGCAGGGCGTGGGAGGTGATTCTACCCCTCTGCTCTGTGCTCGTGAGATCCCACCTGAAGTACTGCATCCAGCTCTGGAGTCCTCAGCATAGAAAGGACATGGAACTGTTGAAATGGGTCCAGCGGAGGGCCACAAAGATGATCAGAGAGCTGGAGCACCTCTCCTATGAAGACAGGCTGAGAGAGCTGGGGTTGTTCAGCCTGGAGAAGAGAAGGCTCCAGGGAGACCTTATAGCAGCCTTCCAGTACCTGAAGGGAGCCTACAGGAGAATGGAGAGGGACTTTTTGTCAGGGAGTATAGTGATAGGGCAAGGGGTAATGGTTTTAAATTGAAAAGGAGAGATTTAAACTAAAGGGGAGATTTAAACTAGATACCAGAAAGAAGTTCTTTACTGTGAGGGTGCTGAGACTACTGGAAGAGGTTGCCCAAGGAAGTTGTGGAATCCCCATCCCTGGGAGTGTTCAAGGCCAGGCTGGATGGGGCTTTAAGCAACCTGCTCTAGTGGGAGGTGTCCCTGCCCATGGCATGGGGGTTGGAACTCAATGATCTTTAAGGTCCCTTCTAAGTTTAACCCTAACCATTCTATGATTCTACGATTCTATGTGATAGACTGGTGGCAGGCAGTATCAGGAACAGGCAGAGGAAAGGAAATGATGGATCAGGAAAATAATTTTGGTTTTGAATAATTTGGATTTGAAGGGTGATCAAGAAATAGTATTGTTGCAGGGTGTGACACAAGGAAATAAATGGCTTTTCTCCATACTAATTCCTTTATTCAAACAAAGCTTCCTCTATGCAACCTGGATCAACATCCTGAATGTCTTTTGGCAACTGGGCCACTACCTGAACCAATTCATGTCTTAGAACCTGATTCAAATCTTATAAAATGTTAACCTGATCAGTACATGACAGAAAGTAAGGATTAGAAGTTGTGAGTAGAACTCATGGCCTTGAAAACATACCAGAGTGCTGCAATGCTATGAGATTACTTGTGCCATATTGCCTAGAAGATCTTCTAGTAAAAGGAAAATTAGCAGAAAAACCTCAGGTCAGAAATGGTTGCAGAAGGCTAATCCTTCAATTAATCAAATCATCGCAGATGAACCATCTTTATGCAAAGGGAGCGGGTAATTTTGCTTTGCTGTTTTGCACATGTGGGCTTTATTCACTGAGGAAATGTAATCATCAGTCCAGGTAGTGCTTTTCTCCTTACCTCTCAGCCCCTGGCTTAGAGAAGAATGTGTGCAGAATGGATGTGTGTGGTAGTAGCTATATTCTTTTCCCCTGATTTATCTGGTCTCATACACACTGAATACATCAGGCGTTTGTTTAAGTGTGCCTTTCTGGGTAACTGGACTGGAGGAGTATTGAACTTGGTATAATACGAATCTTTCAATAAATAAAAAATCTCCTACTAAATCTCCCTTTATAAAGGCTGAGAAGAGAGATCTGTAGCATTCCACCTGTGTATGAATCGATTTCAATCAGCCTTTAGGAGGTTTCAGGCTGCATTAGCTGTAGGATAGCATAGCACAGCAACGAAACTGCCCTCACCTCCCTTATTGACAGATTTGTTATGAAACATGGAATATTTAGATTGAGGAGATTCATCCCAGTACTGCAGACACCCAGCCCTGTTGTCTTCACTTCATGTCTATTGTAATGCTATTCACAAGCACACCAGCTTCCCCATCACATGCTACAGGCCTTTTCTGGAAACTAATTAGCTCTTTAAAGGGTGGGGAGGGGTGGAAAGGGAGATATTTTCTGAGTATTTTTTTTAGAGCAATTTCTGTGTTTAGGAAAATGGGCCAACTTTCCTATTTCAGAATTCTCTGATTCAGATATGGGCAAGGTGAGAGGTTAGAGGCCTCGTTGTTAATGAGAGAGGCAGCCTCTGATTTTTACACTAATTGAAGCATTTACATTTTTCAGCAGAACTAAAATGCAAAACTAACACATTCCTCAGAGATTTATAACCCCACGATGGATTCTCCTATCCTCTCTCCCTTAATTATCCCAAATTATCTGAACTCTCATGAAGAAGAAAGAAATTAATATTAATATTCCATTTAGAATATACTCTAAAATGCAGTAGAAAATGGAGGCAATAATAATGATAAAGAGGGTAGCTGAGATGATTTGGAATATATAATCTCTCTTCTCTTTACTGCAGCTTTCTTATACTAGAGTAAGCCAGGAAAACTCTGTCTAACATTCATTTAGCAGATCAATTTTTGTGCTGCATTGACTTCCAGTATATAAGTAAAAGCTTGGTAAAATATTGCTCTGTCTGTTAAATGTAGTATTTTGGCTTTGTGCCTTGATCTGAAAAAGAAAACAAAAAAAGGGATAAAAGAAATTGGATAAGTTTTTCTGAAAAGTGTTTGTACATGGGGGGCAAATAGGCAGGTAAGGTCCATCACAGGAGAGCAGAAAAGAAAACCAGCAAGAAGAAAAGAACAGCTATAAACTACACATGAAATGAAGCAGAAATTATAGTTTATGTTGAAAGAAAGGAGGGGATTACAGTTATCTGAAGAGCAAACAGTGGGGTCAAATTAATCATAAGCTGCAAATGTCACATCTGTATATATGGGCTGTAGGCCAGAGGAGACGATCTACTTGCATGAAAGAAACATGCCACTGGGAGGGTGGAAGAGGAAAAGGAAGAATATCTCTTCATTTGGATGATGAGACCAAAGTAAATGATAAGCCTCCAGTTAACCACTCACTAATGACTGATGGTGAGCTACAGATTTGCAACTGGCCTTTGCCACTGAGACGGCTCCCAGCTGCTGCCACATATTCCTTGCTCCCAACTCTAGGGCACTGGCTTTGGGCTCCCAGTTCCGTGGAAGTTGGTAGTTACAAGAGATGAGTGAAGCAGAGGCTTAGTTTTGTTTTATAAGTGCCCTAAGAT
Organism: Jacana jacana; assembly: GCA_013400555.1. Classification (NCBI taxonomy): domain Eukaryota; kingdom Metazoa; phylum Chordata; class Aves; order Charadriiformes; family Jacanidae; genus Jacana; species Jacana jacana. The sequence goes on along the minus strand of VZTM01003390.1, from coordinate 241,004 downwards.
GGAAAAAAGCCTCAAGAACAGTCCTGAGTGGTGGGATACTATTCACACTGAAGGCAAATATGTGCCCAAGTTCAGCTTTAAAGCTGCAGGCAGTTATATTTATATGAATTATAAATCTGAGTCCCATAACCACTTGTTCACCTTGTTCTGTGTAAATTTGTTCTATGTTTCCATTAGCAGACGCTCACTGAGAGGAGCCAGAGACTTTCCAAGGACACATCACCTGTTTGCATCTTGGCTTACAACTGCCTCAGTGTTATGCTGTCAGCTGTATTTGGAACCATGTTATGCCATGGAAGTAATTTTTGATTTCTCAAACAATATATTGTGGCCAAAATGTAACATTTTAAAGGCAGAAGAGATATAGAATAATCCCCTCCTCTCCTGTTTTTTTAAGGCCTTTCTTTCTCACTGTCTTAGTATGATGTTGGCGGGTTGCTGTAAGGGTCGAAGACTTCAACCAAAGTGAAGCCCATCAGTTTCACATATTGGGCTTGAGGACAAACAACCCAACAACAGAGAATGATATTAAAATCAGTGAACAGACCTGAGATCAGTTGTGAACTAAAAAAAGCCATCTTGCTGATGCTTTTCAGCTCAAAAATAGCCTTTACTGTCTTTGTAGCACTATGCCTGCTCTGTTTACTCAGCTTTCAGAGGCTGGAGATGTGTTTGTTATGAAGTCTAGACATATATAGAAGATGCTCATGTTCAACATCCAATACAAGTGGGGGGTCTACGGTACACGGGACCAGGCATACTTACCATTGCAGGTGGCTTTATCTCAACACTATCTCAAGGTGGTAATACAAAGAAACTAGAGGGAAGATGCTGTGGACCTGCTGGGGATAGGTGCTGCAGCACCACATGTTGCAATGCTGTATGTGCAGTGGAGCCAGCCCCTGCACTGCGTGTGGCAGGACGTCCCCAATGCATGTGCAGAATTGCACCCGGGGCAGTGCTGCACAGGGCGATGCTCTGCTGGCACAACCGCCCCACTGTACGTGGGTTCTCTGAGTTACCATACGCAGGTACACTTGTGGTATAGCTAAGGAATGCTGTGGGTCAGATGGTTTGGGTTTATTTTCAGCCTGGGGCATTTGTGAAAGGACCTTGTGTTTCTCAGCCTTCTCCAATAGCAAAAAATATTTGGAAAGGTACACTACGTCTAAATGCAGTGCTTTGTTGTTCTGTTCAGGATAGTGACATTCCACCTCAGACAAAGCAATTTTGTGATCCTGCTTCCTCAGAGTTAAAGTGAGAATGAAAACCAAACCAAACCAAAACTCACTGCTAAGGATGTTAGTAAGTAGCTACAGGATTTTGGTGTGAATGTGTGTTTTGAATAGTTACTACTGAATATGTGACCTTTAAACATAATGGAATGGGGAAACCAGATTTTATTTAATTTAGTCTGATGTAACAATTTCCATGTTATGCATTGCAAGAACATTTGCAATTTACCATTGAGAAATAGTAATGTGATGGATAAAGCACTGGACTGGGATTTTGTTCCAGGCATAGAAGTAGACTTTCTATGTCAATTTGTCTGAGAAAATTAACTGCCCCCCCCCCAGCCAGGGCTCTCTTATCTGTGAAATGAGAATGATAATCCCAAAATACCAGTCGGTGACAAATACATGAATATTACTCACATTTACTAAGCAGAAGTTTTTCTCTTGTCCAGCTATTTCAGAAAACAACTATCAAGAAAACATGACTAAAGAAATGAAAGCTGTTGCATTAAATGTCTAATGGGACTTGGCTGACACATGCTAGACTGTTGGATGTCCCAGGATGAGAAAGTAAAATAATTAGTTTATATTATCGAACAACTGATTGCTAAAAGTATCCTGTGACCAAAGGCACCTTTTACTGACTTTATAATCACTGAAAATTTCTGCAGCAGTCATAAATAATGATGCATCTTAATTACATTCCTCATTAATTTTGTTCATTAAGCAAGAGATATGAGACTAAAATGAGACAATTTTATTATTAAAACTATTATTTGATTTCCAAATATCTTTTTGATCTGCTCTGCAGCAAACATTTTATGGATTGCTTTCTTGTTCATCATTTAAATGAGCAGCAAACTGCTGCAAACTGTCACAGAAGAAAATGACACATATGAGAGGATGCGGAAAGAAATAAGGCAGTGCATGCTATAAACTGAACAAAATAAATACAAGGTATCTATGCATGCTTTTATTGTATGTCTTTTTCTATATTGCTCTGCATGTAAAGAAGTATTCTACTTTTCTTCGTGTGAATTACGATCACACACTGAATTCCAGAAGTTGCCTGGTACCTTTTCTTAATTCAGAAAAACAGGACTGTTTTTCTTTATTCATTCTTGTTTTCATTTCCTCACAACTATCTCCTATGCATCACATGTAGAGTCCACAGTGGTGCTCATTTACAAGACAAGTGCCACATGTGTGTGCATGATGGTCTGACTGTGAAAGACTTGCCTTCCCTTTGCTGGAGATCCCAAAGGCCACATTTGTCATATGGTCACTTTGCTATGAGCATATAATTAAATGTAAAGCACTTTGGGATGTTCAGCTGCATAAACTATTGCTATTGAAATGCAAGCTGTTTTTCTGCAGCTCAACACAAAAAGTAAAAACCAAATAAACAGCAACAAAGAACAAATGAAAAGGTTTCTAGGGATAAAAATGTGAGCACTGTTAGATAAATAAAACATTAGAAAGAAAGGAAAATACTTCCGGAAAACAAATCAATAAGATAAAAAAAAGATTTATTTGAGAAAGTTGACAGGCTTGCAGAAATTTCTAGCTTACAAGCTATTTACAGAGAGAAAATATGATGAATCAAGACACAATCATCAAAGTAAAAACCCCAGGTATTAAAATTTTAACTCTAACTTGTAGAGAGTCCAGATCTTTTCCTCTGTGACATAAATTTGCACAGGCAGTAGAAGCTTCCAATTACAGAGTTTCTTCTATATTTTACATCCTTGCAGATAATGTTTGTCCTTTTGTAAAATGAGTGTGAGATTCTGTCCTCCCCAATTTATGACTGCTACATGACATGTTAAAAACTGGAATTATTTATAAAAACAGGAAAAAAAATAAGGCTTAACAAGCTCATTGGAGGATAGTTCTATTTATTCACTGCAAAATGACATTTTTGCCATAAAGAAAAAGTGGCAAGATTTATCCTGAGTTGTGGTTTGGCCATGGACTAAACCCTAGGTATTTCCCCTTTCAGGTAAATGCCCTGACCACAAGGTTGTGGAATTATAGGCATAATCATGTATATTTTTCTTTCAATTAGTTCTGGTGCTTCATATCTGATACAACAGATGGGCGAGCTGCATGGAACTCTACCCTTCCAGGGGAGCACCCCAGCCCTCACATTGCTACACAGGCAGTCAAAGAACAAATACGACCACATCCTACTCTTCCTTGCTGTGTTTGGAAAGGGACCCTGTGTCTAAAACCAAGGACACTCAACCTGCCCCTTCTTCCATCCAGGCTGTTTTAGGATGTTAGTGCTCTACCCTCCTCATAACTCTCCTCAGTGGAGTTTACCATCCCTGCAAGATCTCCCAAGGGAGCTTCTATGTTGAGGAGATGGGGGGGCAGTTTTTGAAGCAGGGCAGAGGCACACATTGTCTTCTGGATCCAGCTGTGCTAAGCCCCTCATATTTTTGCATTGAAAGTGTCTGAAAAATAAGTGAAACTAAGCAAAACAATTTTGGTTAGCTATTTTGGCATTAAGATAATGTTCATAACCAAAACAATTACCAATAAACGCTTTTCATTAGACTCCTAGCTTTGTTTCAGCCTTCAGTGATGACTTCTCATCAAAAGTCATGTTCTGAAGGTCCTAGCTTTCTTGTACTTGACCATATTAGATTCTCATTATCTCCCAGTGGGTGCGTGCTGAATTGAAACTAATGGGATGATGGTGGCTCTCTCTAGAAAATATTCAGGCTCTCAGTTTTGGATTGTTATACATTGAAGGCCAAAAAATAAGAGAAGTGGGAATTGTCTTTCAATTTTCTAATTCTCCTCTGCACTTTTTGTTATTTCTGATAAAATGTCTCAAATGTGTCAATTTTCCTAGTCTTAGAACTATGTTTCATGAAAACTGAGTCTTCTTCCTCGTTTACAGAATGCCAGTAGGACTTCAGAGCAAGAAGTTGGACTACCCTTTTATGTTTTACTTTAACTTACTTGCTTTGGGCTAAAGTGACTCTCCTGGAATTTTATAGTTAGCTCGAGTAATGCTGTGCAATCTCACTTTCTTACTAGGTATCAAATTGTTTTGGTTAGACCCAGCAAACTCCAAATGTTAGCTTTATGCTTCCCCTTTGCTTGGAGAAAAAATCCAGTGTATTTGGTTTCCTGAAACACATAAGTATAACCTATTAAGAAAAAATGTCTTGCTGGTTGCTTTGCTTCTGCTCTAGATTTAAATGCAGTGGGAAGATGGGGAAAGGCCTCAGCCGAGTTGCAATTAGAGAGAGAGAAAGAAAGAAACATACTTGCACTATTGAAACTTGGATCCGTAGAAGGCAGTTTTTATGGTAGCTTTATTGTTCATGTGTTTCTAATAACCTTTTCATTTCATCTTATTGTGAGTAAGGGGAGATGATGTACTGCCATGAACGCTAGCACATGGTCTGAGCTCCGTCTTTCATTATTGCTTCCATTATCACAATGGATCTTCATTGGCCTGAATTGCTAACGTTCTTATAGGAACGATAAGAATAAAATGGCTCTACCTGTCTTTCACTGATGTGTGAATCGACAATCAAATGATTGATCAATTTTTTCTGTGCTTCAATAGCTTCTTTCAAGCCACACATCCCGAGTTACTGTATAAAATGCTGCAGGTTCAGCTAAGTTTTCTAAGGGATAGGCGAAGTAAATTAGGCAATTAGACCTAATCTAAGATTTAAAAATTGGAAATCCATCAGTGTCTCTATCTTGAAGGAGAAAATACATTTCCAAATCTGAATGGGAAAAGTATCTGTACAAAAGAAAACTCCTGTAGTCCTTATAGCCTGCCTATGAATGGCTTTCATGAATTTCTAATATTTTTTTTTTTGTTCATTTTTAAAAAAAATTTTGGACCCTAGAAGCTTTTAAGAACGAGGAGTTTTGAAAGTGGAGCAATAGGAAGTGCTAAATATTTTATTAGTGACTTATGAAAACATGCTTTTGCTTTATTCCTTTAATAGAAAAAAATCATGACAGTTAGCAAAATGATGAGGATTAATGTATGAAAATGTATTGCATGGCAGCTTCTGAGTAATGGATTTATAAACAGTTTCTTTTTTTTAAACCTTATGTCAAAATGGATTACAAGAAGAGCAGCAAATTATTGTAGTCAGATCAAACAGAATACACAGTCCATGAATTTTTCTGCAACGTCTGCTGCATCCTGACTGAGATCGCCCTGCCTTCACCTCGTTCCCTCTCTAACAGGAATGTCATGTTACTTTTGTTCACTTCCTTGGTTTAAAGAAAAGAGTAAAGCAGGTGAACCTCTGAAGAGTTTAATGTCAGAAAAACTGTTTCTTGATTTAAGTTAGGTTTAATCCAAAATCTATTTTCAGTCTATTCAGTTCTTTTTGCAGTTGTTGGTGAACCTGTGTCCTTCATGGTGTACAAGTAACAATTCACTTTTAAATGCTAATATAACCAGAGTTGTATGTTCTACACAGCCCGTCAGTCAAAACTAAGAAGCAATGAAGAGCTGCAGAAGAGAAAAAAACAACTCCAAAGACAAAGGACAAAAGAGACAGAGGCCATCAAAATGGAAAAGTTGAGGCAGACAAAGGCTGGGTAACCATTTTGACAAGCTGACTGGAAGCTACTGTGCATTATGCTGTGAGGACTTCATCCAAGTTTCACTGGTGGCAGTAGAAAGGCTTCAGTGGGCTTTGATGCAAACCTAATTCAGCCAATTTATTGAATGATTTCTTCATTTTTGTGTCACCAGTCTTGTTGCTGAGCAGGGATGAGGAGGAAGGGTACCAAGGGAGGCCAAAGGAAAGTTGACCGCACAAATGTAATGTTGGAGGTATTAGACTGCATGGGGCTGTTCAGTCTCCACAAAGAACCAAACTTATTCCCATGGAAACCAATGTTCAAAGATGAATACGTAGCCTGGCTCTAAGCAGCTCCCTTCCCCTTTTCTCTTTTCTTCTCCCTTGGGATGTTTTGTTGTTGTTTTTGGTAAAGAGAAAGAAAGAGGCTCTTCACCTCCAAGCAGCTTGAGAAAAGACTGGCAACATTCATTCCGCTAATAAGCTGGCAATTAATGCAAAGAGGAATGTCCTGGATTTCTCAAAGAGAAGTATTTTTCAACAAGAGCTGGTCAAGATGTTGACGGGATCTTGTTTCTTTTTCTTTCTTTTTTTTTTCTTTTTTTTATCTTTTTAAATGGAACATACACTTCCTGGAAAAGGGGGGCTAAACTGGTGTTGTAAGTCTGCCCTCACGTGTTGGATTTTAACTCTTCAGAAGAGAAAGTACAAGTGAGCTCAATGGAATCCACCAGACATATTGTGGCACCACCCAGGTACAGATCCTCAGGTCTGCTAGGTTTTTTTATTTTTGGTTTTTAGGTGCTGATGTACATGTAGCGATGGGTTATGCAGCAGGAATACAGAGAGGCAAGCACTATCCATTTGATGTAGCAGATATGGGTCATTATCATTCCTGCGCTAAGTAGATAATGAATTCAAAGGGAATGTTACAAAGGTGTTGCTGATGGTATCAGTGTTATAATGTGTTGCAACTATCGACTGACATAAAAAGAGACAGCCAAAGGTGGGCTGAAAAACAGGAGAATTATGAACTACCTCTCAGTAAGTAAGATACTTGCAGTCTCAGTCTGTGTTTGGCTTCTGGTGAGGAGAGTTTCGGAGAATAGGAAATGTCATAGGGAATAGTGTCATATGGGAAATTTCCAGTGTGAGTCATCATGAAACTGTGCTTAGATAGGGCACGGGTGGTTCTGCAGGCTTTGAAACTAATGAAGCCAGGTCTCCTGTAGGCTTGCATCTGGGGCTGACTGGTGTCTGTCATGGTTTTGGCCAGATTGGCCAATCAGAATGACAGTGACTGTCTAGAAGTCCAGTGCCTGCTGGACTTTTAGTGCAACAAGCATTTACAGCGGAACTTTTCTGTCCTAAGGAAGACCTATTCTGTCTGGATCCTCCGATACCTAAATGATGTCATGCTGCAGCTTTTTCTTTAGCAGGGAATAAATTTTGGTTGCTCTCCCTTTTGCCTCACCAGACATCTGTTTTTACAAAACTTGTAGGAACATAATTGTCTTTGAGAGCTCTGTCCCTCTATTCCACTTGGCTGACATCAGTCAGTAGGCTCAAAATTATTAGGGAAACCAGCCAGAAAAAATGATTGCCTAAGCCTCATTTCCTTAGGAAACTAGGCTAAAAAGTTAATATTAGCACTAACTCCTGAATTGGAGCCACCACTGGGGGAATGCAGTGGGGCACTGAAGCTGTGTATGCCAAAGTACAGTCTGATGTGTTGCTCCCATTGTGCTCTCACTGTACACTTTCTCCTGGGCCCTGTTAGCAAGAAAACCTTACTCTAGCTGCTGTGTGGGAGAATGGTCATAGCAGTGTCCTCAGCAGTGGCGTGTCACAGCCTCTTCTCTCCTTGGCTTCACTCACCCACTCTTGTTTTTGGGATGTAGATCCCTGCTCACCAGGAAGTGATGGAAATCACACATCCATTTAATCCTGACATTCCCTGGCCACCTAAACATCACTCAGATCAACTGGGTTTCCTGTTGCTGAGTAATTCATTTTCATGATGATTTAAAAAAAAAATAGATTTCAAAAGACCTACATATTTTTCTCGACCGAAGTATGTGAGTGACAGTTTGGTTTACTGTATCTACTTGCAGTCCTTAAATTGTTTCTGAATTCACCTTTTTGAAGTTTTACACTGTCCTTCTAGATAATGATTTACGGATGTGCAGTGTCAGAAATGTATTTTGTGCTGCAATGGATAGAAACCTGGGTATCCATTGCTGCCTAGGGTCTGCATTTTTATCTGCACTGTATTGTTCATGGTATGTATCCTCTCTTTCTTCCTTCCCCTTTCTCAGAGCAGTGCTTAAGAAGTTGCATTTATCTTTGTAGAAAACTGAGATGCTCAAAAAAAAAAAAGGAAACCCCACATTTTGCAGCAGACTCTAACATCTTCATCACATATGGTCAGCGACAGTCGCTTTGCTGAGATCTGTTCAACTCCCAGTGCGTTTTAAGGAGTTCTTTATATACTAAGGAAGGCATATGGCCAAAGCTGCTTGTGCTGAGATTTTTACTGTGTGATTATGAAATTGGGCAATGGCATTGTCACTGCTTTCCAGCGTGAGCTTATCTTCAGTATTTTGTTTTATACTGAGGCATTGACCTTTCTATTATCAGCCTCTCTGAAAGGAAGGAGTAGAACCATGTCTTGTCTGTATTGTCTTGTTTATGGTTTATATGTGGCTCAAAGTTCTGCCAGAAACTTAGTGTCATTTTACTGCCTGGTTTTACATTCTGCCTGTGATGTACTAATTATCAGGGTGTGACAGAGCACTTATTTCCTGTCATAAACCAGGGCTGTTAACCAGGAATGAAATTTTGTTCGCGTCATGAAAGGATGTAACAATATGAAATATTCTCTGAGGGCCATATTCTGATCCTGTTGACATTGATGGGATTGTTACTTTTGTCTTCACTGGGAGAGCTGCATAATGAAAGATGATGGCATTACAATGCCTGCTTTTATTTTTTATTATTTTTTTTTAAAAAGCATGTGCTGTGGGCACTGGACAGTTGTATACCTCAGCCGAGTACCTGATGCAGCAACAGCATAGTTTATTTAGTATTCCAGAGAGCCACAACCATTCTGGATGTAAATCAGCGTAGTTCCTTTCACACCAGGGCCAGTGTACTGTTTTACATTAAGGGGAAATCTTGCTCGTAGCGTCAAGCTGACGTTTCCTTCCCCTTTTAGAACAGAAAAAGCAAAGAAACTGCACTTTTAATCCATTCCTAGTAAGGGGAGGATGGGAGGAAAGAAATAAAACAATTTGGAGACTGTGTAGTACTTTCCTAGTTCCCTACCAGTGGTGCACAGTTAATGCACATGACTTAATGGGAATACACTTGTGCTCAGCAGCATTTGCCTACGGCAGGAGAGATAATGAAGTATTTCTGCTTATACCATCACAAGCCCTCACTTGAACAGCAGAAGCACAAGTTCAAACCAGATTCAAAGCACGAGCAAGGGTGAACAGAGTGCAACCTCCAGCCCAGGCAGGGCGGCTCAACACCACTCTTGGAGACACTGGGTGTTGTTGGACATCATGTTAGAGCCTCAGGTTGCTGACGGTATCAGTGTGTTGTATATTCACAGACTGACTGCTATTTCTTCATCCTCTTGGGAAGAGATTGCAATATTTAAGGAGAAGTACAAATGTTGGTCTTTTTAGCCAAATTCAAGCAGATTAGACAGCCCACACTGTTCAGAACATGTCTGATATTATATTACAGACATTTCTGATTATGAGAGAAGAATTCGACCCTGAACTCATTTACATGATTAAAATGAAGCCAGAATGTCCTACCATGCTTTTATGACACTGGAATGCAAATTTTGATTTACATTCCAATTCTGTTCCTTTTCTTACTGATATTCCCATGTCCCTTTACCCTCCTCCTGAAAAAAAAAAAAAAAAAAAAGTCTTTGCATCTTTTTTTAGGGAGAACTTTGTAGAGTAGGGCTGATGGTTGGACTCAATGATCCCAAGGGTCTCTTCCAACCTAACTGATTCTATGATCTTTTACTTCTGTCTTAACCATCTCTTTCTGATCTTCTACAGACTGAACCCTGACAGTTTTGGAAGGAAATAGATGGATCTTCGTTCTACATATCCCATAATTTATTGGCTTCTTGCACCTGTCAAATGACACATTTTCTCCCTCTGGGAGTATGTCCTCATTTGTGTATCCCTCTTTCCCCTGTAACTAGAGAAAGCGATAAAGTTACATGTGTCAGTTAAGCCACCACTGCTTCTTTGATCTTTCCTAGACTGTTTTATTTTTTATATTGGTATGATTCTTCCTAGGTGTTTTTCCTGTGCAACTTTACTTTCAAATAGAGCAGCATTTGTTTGGTTTTCAGTATGCCTGGAGCCCCAATTCTGCTTGTGTGCCAGTGAAAAATGGAAGTGATTCTCCTGATCTCATCCATACAAAGAATTCTGGTCTCCCTGTCACCTTGTTCAGAAATTCCCTGCTTGTGAATAACCTTTCAGTGTGTGCTTCAAATCCATCCCCTATTTGAGAAAACACTCAAATACTTTCCTGAATCAGGAATATAGAAAATATTCACCTTTTTAAGAGGACAAATTCACGATAAAAAAAATAATCAGGTATATTAAAGGAAAAACAGATCTGTACTTATTTTCTATGGAAGTGGTATATCCTTTGTCAGGACTGGGTCTTTTTCTAACTGATGTTCTCTCTCTGAAATAGCAGATAAAAGCATGAAGTAGACATTACTGGGGAGGTCATTTTCCAGTACTGTTCAAGAGCTTGGACATGGCCACTGCTAGCTTTCTCTGCATCACTTAAATGGAAACAGTTGGGCTCACCTCTGTGCCCTCCAGCCCAGACACCTTATTAGTATTAAATTCTAAAAAGTACATCTTTAAAAGTAATGCTACTAGCCAAGGCAGGCGTTTTGCACAGCTGGAATTGGGCATCTAACCTGACCACTTTCGGTTTTGATTGTGATCTTTCTTTCTCCCTCTGGTTCTTCTGTCCTTGCAAGGAGGGAGGTGCCGCTGCCTGGGTGAAATGGCAGGAGACTGTCTGTCTTTCAAAAATAGAATCATAGAATCAGAGAATGGTTTAGGTTGGACAGGACCTTAAAGATTATCTACTGTCAACCCCCCTGCCATGGCCAGGGACATCTATCACAAGGCCAAAATAAATCACTACTTGTCAGGTTTTCAAAAACCCTGAAAGCATTTCCACATACACCTTTTTTCTTTCTTCTTGGTAATTCCCTTTCTTTTCCATGTCGAAGCCCTCACTTCGGGGCAGAGCCCACCCCGGGTTTATTCGGGCTTCCTTTTGCTACAGCTTTGTCCGGTGCGCCCTGCCCGGTTGAAAACGCTCCCGGAGGATGCCGCACACCCGGCACAACCCCCTAGGGGCCCCCCAGCCCCCGGTGTGTCCCCCTCCTCCCAGCCCCCGCCTGTGTGTCCCCTTCGAGCCCCCTGTCACCCCCGTCAGGGCCGAGTCCGACGGCGCAGCGACACCTGCTGGTGGCGGCCACCAGCGTGGGAGCGCACCCCGCGCTCCTGCCCCTAATAGATATACGTGTGTGTGTATATATATATCTGTATGGGGGTATTTCAACCCTCTGTGAAATAATTTTCCACCTCTCAGCGCGACGTGACAGAATTTAGAAAATTTCCAACTCCCCAGTGGGGCTGCATTTCCCTGGTTTTTAACACCCCTACCCCAGGCGAGATGGCTGGGTGACACACGCGCACCAGAGGGGCTTGGTACCGTATGTTTTCTCATCTGAGCCTATTGAACTATTGCCTTTAAAATGTTTCTTGTAATATCTCAGTGGAAGCACATTACTTAAAAATGTAAGGAGGATCTGTGAGCTTTCTGCAATGTTTATTCAATCTTCAAACCTCCAAACACTTGAGAATTCGAATTATTCAGCTAGGCTTAATGAGGCTGACTCAGAGTAAAGTTATGTGCATAAAAGTCAAGGATAGGAGGCCTTGATGTTATGCATTCTTAGGTGGCTATGGGGTTTTCAATATTAATGTTTATCACTGAACAGTTTAAAGGAGAACTCAGGCTGCACCTTTTCATCAATGCTGGTTACTTCTTGCCTTGCTGCAAAGGAGCTCTTTGTAGGGGGGTCTGGGATGTGGAAATTTGTTTGTGGAGGCACTACCACCTGCCAGTGAAAACCTGGGGGCTCCATGTCAGCCATTCCAAGCTCAAACCTTGCTAACAGCTGCAATTGCTTGCTCTGTAGGTTCATGCTGCTAACCACCAAGCTTTTAGGTCAATGACTTTCCCTTTACCTTCATTTTCCAGCTGATAAAATGGGGAAAACCACTTTAGATGTCTCAAATGACCAGCATGAAGCATCACCATGGGCTGTACTGTGATCCCTAACACAAAACATGAAAAAATAGGTAAGAAAATTTGATTAAACTAAGAGCCTGCCCATTTCCACATCACAATGTGTTTGGGCTCTGCAAGTTTTTTTATTTGTTTGTTTGTTTGTTTGTTTGTTTGTTTTTGGTTGGTTGTTTTGTTTTGTTTTGTTTTGTTTTTTTTCCTCTTCATTTCCTTTTGACCCTCCTTTTTCTGTTCCTGAAGAGTACAAGGAGACCAATTGGCTTGTGGCCTTAGTGGTTCTGGGCAATGGGGCTGTGGGAAGGACTGCTGGCCTTGTGATGGAGGCCTGAAGAGGACAAGGCTCTATGCAGCTCTGGAGGGGAAATTGTTCGGTCTGCAGAGCTGCACATGAGCATGGGAACTTTTTGGTGCTGGTCTGAACTAAACCTCTGGGGCCTCCTTGCAATTAATCTTAACAAGTTTCTCCAGGGTTTTCCCCTGACCTCATCCCTGCTCCCATTCACACATATAGTAAGAAAAATTCCTGTTGAGTCACCCTTAAGAAATGTGAAGAAGAAAATGCATCTTTTTTTCCCTAGATGTACTTTCTGCTTTGCTAAAGCAGCCTCTGGACAAAGCCAGGTGCCTTCCTAGATGTGCTGTGTGGAGGATTTTGTGAACACATGTAGAGTCAAGAGTCCCTTATGGCTTATCACAGGTGTACAAGGGCGCAACCCTCTTCATTTCATTAATACAGTATGGGAAAGGCCTTAGCACCTCTGCTGTGAGAGCAGAGGAACAGGTACTTTTTATTTTTCAAATTATTTTTGTACTGGTTTACTCAGACTGTCAGATGTATTTTTGCATATATGTCTTGATAATTTTGAGCTGGTAAAGGAATTCGGTCAGAAAATGCTGACTGCAGGAGCTGGAAAATTTTTGCAGAAAAATCTCACTTTAATGAGGTAAACATCATGTTATACACAGATCACTTTAATGAAATTGAGTATTTGTCCTCCGCAGCATGATTTTGGGTTTTACACTGTGTTGCAATATTCATACTACAATTATAAAAAATGCATAAACATAGAATTGCTTTTGGAATACTTTCTTTCAGAGAAAAGCTATAAAACTATTGGCTTCTTATCCCCATTCTACTTGAAGGAAAACTGAAGAATCTGAGATTTCCCCACAAAACAGAAATTACAAATTTTAATTAGCTTTACTGAAATGACTGTCCTATCCCCCTTGTTTCTTCACAGCATGTTGGAGAAGAATGGAAAGTAGAAGGACAGAAGAGGGAGGTGTGGTCTGCTGGTGATTTGAAACATAAGCAGAAGCCTCCATTCCAGTTTTATCTATAAAACCCTTTCTGGTGTGAGACAAGCTGCTGCCTCTGAAGCCTTCTACATATCTCTTGAAATCCCAAGGATCCTTCTTTTTTTAACCTGTATTGTATCCCCATTGCCCTTGAGATCCTATATTACAGCTGCTTTCCTCAGAAGGGTTTGATAAGAATATCTCTTTTGGACCATGTCAGTGTTACAGAATTGCTGTCAAGCATCAAGAGATGCTCCCTCTCTTCCCCTGAGGCTTTAAAGATGCTATTCTAAAATTAAAGTGTTTGGTATAGATAAGATGCTTAGGGTTATAATGAGGTCAAGAGTTACTGGCATTTTCCAACGAGATTTTTTTTTTAAGTTGATCAGATCTCTTGCTGTGTTATTTCCCTTGTTACACAGATAAATATAGACAGACCAGGTAGAGAAACAGTCAGGAACAGGAAGCTTTTGAAAAATATTTGGAAATTATTCTGATTGCATTGTCTAAGTCAAGTTGCCCCATTTGATTATGCTGGCATCCTCTGCAATGCAATGTGACATGGAATATGTGATGTAATGAGATATGTCCGCCAAAACGCAATGTGCTTTGTTTTAGTCAGAATGTATTAATCCACTTACTGAATAATTGACCCAAAGAGATTCTGTCAAACAGTATTAAATTATTCACTGGATTTCCAAACCAGCAGACAGTGTCTTTTAAATATTTAAGAATAATGTCAAATAATTTTCCACACCAAAAATATTCTTTTTTTTTATGTGTTTGTGGAGGTTCCCTGGCTCTTCTCCATTGTTTAAGGAGGGAGGGATAATTAAATAAAAAGCCAGTATGCTCTTCAGAGGTGCCATGTGAGTGGGAGGGCAGAGGGTCTCCCCAGCTTCCAGTACCCCCAGAAGGAGAAGCAAATGCTCACCTGGTTCGCCTGTCAGACCTGACCAGATGCCATACCATTAGTGCATTTTCACTGCCTTGCCCGTGCATCTGAAAGCATATTCTCCATATATATATACATACATATATTTCACCAGGCAGCTTGTGCCTCGGCAGTGAGTTCCCCCAGAGAGGGTGCAGCATTGCAGGCTGCGTGGCCAAGGCTGTGAAGTGCCCTGCTATTCCCTAGCCTCAGGCCTCGCAGTACCGCTCTAGGTGTGCATTATGAGATAACAACCTTGCCGGATCAATTTTGGTGTGGAAAATAGGTTTCCTTAAAAAAGGGACACCAGTATAGCAGCATTCAAGTTCTACCAATTACAGTGTCTGACACCTTTCCCCTTGAAGGTTGTATGCTGAACGAGTGCAGGGTATATTTCTGGCTTGTTTAAAAAGGATGAGGACAGGCATCTGATAGCTTACCTTAATTATTCCATTTCCTCCTCCCTATATACATTTCCAAAATCTAATTATAGTGCTTGTGGACCCTGCTATCAGCCAGTACCCAGAGATTAATATAAAGCCATGGGAAGGACAGCTACCTCCCTTCACGCTTCCCACCACGTTGCAAATACATTCCAGCAGTCTTTTGATACTAATATTTTGATACATTCATCATTGTGTTAGCATCAGAAGTAAGCAATATTTACAGTTTATAAGCCCTTCCAGGACCAACTGTTCATATTACTCCTATTAAGTCCATTCAGTTTTCCACCTGAAATACCACATTTGTCTAGTCAGTTTGACAATTTTTTTTTTTTTTTGGAAGAGTGGGGCTGGGAGATTTGTTTTTAATAATGAGTTTTATTTAATTGTATGTTTTGCTTCTTCCAAAGAATGTATTAGGCAATCGGATCTGTCAATCAACTAAGAAACACTTGGCTGCATTCTCAGGTTTATTATCTAGGTCCTGATAAAGGGACATTTTTGTGTGTATGCATCTGTGTGTGTTGAGGTACAATTGCTTATCTGTTCTTCTGCAGCTTTATTTAGACTGGAATTTGCTGCAATGTCCTCATGAGTGCAAGAATGCTGTCAAGGGGTGTGCTCTCTGCGCAGTCGGTGGGCAGCAGACAGCCCCTTCAATACGTTTGCTATTCTAAGCCACAAGTATTGTCACACTCCCTTTCTTTTGGTAAACAACCAGACTCCAAACCTATTAAATATTCTTTATTTGTAAAAATAATTAAATACAGCAATGATTCTCTTGTATCTGTTCTACCTGAAAGACATTTAGATCCGGCTTTAGGAGATAGCAAACCCTATGACTCTGCTCAGCCTCAGTTTAATAAGAAGAACCAAGCCCAAATGGAACAACAATCTATAGGATATTCCTCTTCATATTCTTCTCACTAGTATTATTATTGCTATTTGAGTGGGATAAATTATACCAGCTTTGAAAGTAAACTTTGCAAATCCCGTAAAGACTAAAACTCAAGATTTACACTGGTCTCCAAGCTTTTATTACTAGAGTTGTCACGGACATCATGCAATTCAATATTTTGGCACTTCGGAATGGCAACAGCAACAGCAAACCAAGACTTGGACAAAGAATGCACTGGTCCATCAATTTGCCTGACAATTGCCATTCTGTGGGTTTCTCTGCTATAGCTCCTACAGGAAAAATCACGCCCAGAGCGAGAACTTTTGAGAAACGTCTTTCTGCATTTAGCTTCCCTCTTTTTCTCATACTTTCTGTGTACAGAAACGTCAGGATTCGTGCCTGGTCGCAGTGTGCGAAGAGCATGTCCAAGACCCCTGTTAGCAGTCACTGCATGCAGCAGAGGTAATGGATGGAGCTGGTTGGGAAATAAGTTGCTGTTTTATGAGGAATTGTGTAGTTGCAAGGATGTTTCTGTTACGTGGAGCAGGAGCACACAAGCAAAGCCATTGTGATTTCTAGGGAGTGGGGGGGAAGGAGGTAAGAAAAGGAAATTAGGATCATATGAAAGGATTGACAGAATAAAAATCTTTGATTCTAATTTCAGCCTTTAAAAATTCTGTATAGTAAATGTACACATATAAAGGAATTAAAAGCCATAATATTGAAACAGAAAATCTAAGTGTCTTTCGGAAATTACTCAGAAGAACTCTGGTGTTCCTTGCATGGTGAATTTCTCTGTGCTTTGGGTTTCACTCTTTGCAGCCTTTTTCCTTGCTGGTCTACTAATACCTCAGGTGGTTCAAACCCAGGCTTCTCCCTCAGCACGCTGCTCATACTGTACCTGTTGAATGGGGCAGCACAGAGCTATGGCAATGACTCTGCAGTTTTGAGAGGGAACTCCTCGAGCAATACCAGCACTGTGGAAGATTGAGCAGACAGGACGGGAGGGGAAGGCAGTATCCCAGGGACCTACCCCAAAAAGTATATCTTCCTGCAGGAGCATGCCCAGGTAGGTGGAGGCATTCCTCCAGTCCCAGCATGAAAGACAAAAGGAAGAGCAGGGGTGGTGAAGGTCAGGCCGTGGATCTGCTTGCCATTCCCTTGAGCAGAGGATCACAGGTGCTGTGTAGGCATCCTGCCACTCTGACAGATCTGAAGGAGAATTTCTCCCCTCAGCACCAGGGGGAAAGTCCCGGGACTAACAGACATCTCCTGTAACCCTGATGAGGGTCTTGCAAGTGTAATCCTCAGTCTGTATCTGAATACAGAGAAGTGGAATGATTTTCCCCAATCGTGCAGCTAATGGCCATTGGTGCTGGGGTAAAAACCTCATCCTTCAATTTCCAGTCTGAAGCAATAAACCGCACGTTGTTCCTAGTATAGGCTATGAGTGGTGTGCATTCTATAGGTAACGTTCATTGCGCTGATGGACATATACTGTATAGCTTGCATAAAACCAATTAAAGGAGTTTGGAAGTCTTTGCCTTACCTCGCCTCACCTGCCATGCCAGTAGGATGCTGAGATGTTGCTGGCTGGAAGGAAGTCCTGCAAACCAAGCTTTTCAGGAGAAAGGCTGCTGACACTTTACAGTGGAGCACCTTAAACCTCAGGTGCCGCAGCATGAGCAGGCAAGACAGTGATACGCTGGGATGTGCTCTATGTGTGTGTGTGCTGGTGGGCTAACACCAGCATGAAACAAACGTCTTTTGAATGGCTTGGTGCCAGAGGGGACATGCACAGCATCCTGAGGCAGCCTCAGCGAGACATCAGGCTGATTAGATATTGAGGTCAGGCGCTGAGATACCAAGGTCATGCCACGTCCTGCTTTCCTCATCCAGCTGGGCCCTGATAAAGTAGCAGCTGGTATGGCCACCAATCAGATAAGATGGCAATTTTCAACAGTCTCAAATTATTGTTGCAGCAAGGGAGGTCCAGATAAGATCAATCAGACGCTTGAACAATTTAGCCATTCCTGATTCCCCCCACCCTACCCCCACACCTTCTTTTTCTCTTTCTTCTTTCTCAAAACACAGCCTGTCTTGTGAATGAGAACACAGGGAGCACTCGTGGAGTCCCACATCATCCTTGGAACAAAACACGGGGGATGATTTATGGGCTGGATTACCGGATAACGGTAATTCTTTGCTCTTTATGATGTTTTGTTGGAAAGTACAGTACCCTCCAGTCAGAGCAGCGGGATTGCAATGAGGTTTTTACAAAAGGGGTGAGAGAAGGAGGGGGTGGTGAGTAAGGCAGCTCCTCTAACACAGCAGTTAATAAGACACCAGCACATTAATCATGTGACAGGTATTGAGTCTAACAGGGCAAGGCAATAGTTTTTAAAAACAGCCAGTTAAGTTACTACCTGGTAGAAAAAGGCTGACTGAATGCCACAGCTTTTTTGCCACTATTTGCAATTAAAGTTATTTTTTATCCCCTTTTATCTTTTTTTTTTTTCTTTTCCTATTTGGAATTTTTAAAATGAATTTTTGGACCTGCAAGAAAATAAGAAAAGCCATGCAGGGCTGTAAAAGATGGCTGCACAGTCCCTTTCCTCTTGACCTGCTGTACTCTGGGCTTTACCTTGGGCCTTTGCAGAGGACCACATGGTGATCGTCTCCTGCACTGTTACCCCAAATGCTAGATACAACTGAATTACTTCTGAAGTTCATGGCACAGAAGATGGACTCCGGTGCTGTGATACAACCAGGATATGTTCCTTCTATTGGACTTGATCACAGCAGACCTGATTCTCAGCAGCAGCCTAGAGATGTGGCTCCTCTCTTTCGTGTGACTCTCCAGGCAGCTTTATCGTACCAGACCATGTATACCTCTGCCTCTTTTATCACCACCTGCCTGATTAGAAGTGGCAAAGTCAAAGGGGAGAAAGAGTTGGGGTAATCCTAATGCACAACTACAGGTGAGCCCATGCCTCCTTAGTGTCCTTTATTCAAAGGAGCTCCAGTCACTTTAATCTTGCATTTACTCATGTCCTAGCACAACTTATTTTCCATTGCTAAAACCCTAAATCTTGTTCATGATCAGAAACACTATAAAACAAAAAAAGCAAATATTACTAATGAAACGTTCCCCAAATTTTGTAGGCTTTCTGCATGTTCACATACCCTTCCTTTTGAGCCTTTGTCAAACACCACTTGCCACAAGAAGTTGGGAGCACTGGGAAAATCAAAGCAGGCAGATTAGTCATATCTGACTAAGTTTTGTCTTGCTTTCCATATGACAAATAAAGATTTCCAGGACCATTTCTTGGACACTACTGTGTGATGAAATAGACCTTTAAGGTAAGATATAAACAGATGTCACCATTGAAAAAGAATCACAAGAATTGCCTTCCCAGAGGACATCGGAAGTCCATCTTGCTCATTAATTGGTCCCTGCTGGTGGTAAAAGCCTGATGTTTCAAGGGAAGATAAAATAATTTTTATACTAACCAGAGAGAAAAATGCACCTTGCTCTGAGGCGGTGCTATGGAGAAAAATGTTGTCTTGACGCCGTACCAGTCATCAGCAAATGCCAAGCAACAAAAGGTGAACAGGATAATTTTGTGGCTCTGCTGCTGAGAAACATAAAATGGAGTTTCAGGGTCAGTGCTGGCAGTGCCTGCAGTAAGTACAGCTTCCAGGCAGGTGACTATTTTTGCAAGATGCAACCCATAAATTTGGGAGCAAATCATATAGGTAAGACAGCTGACTTTCCTGAGAATCATCAGTTTCAGGATGGCTTATTGTCTTGGCTGAGGAACTGCCTTTACTCCAGTAGATATGATGGCTGGTGCAACTCAGTACAGTTTTTTCTGAGCTAATGTGTGCGAGCATTGCTCATCTGGAGCCAAGGAAACCATAGCAATTCTCAGCAGGTGAAGACCTGACCCACAGTTTTCAGATGTTGGTTTAGTTTATTTTGCCTTTTAAAGGTTGCAGATTGCATTTGGAGGTCTTTGTGTTTGGCTTTACAGACTCAAGAAGGTATTTGACAGTAGGAATCCTGAAAAATGGCTGCACAGATTTGATTATGGTAATCAGATAATCAGATGAATTCTTTTTCTTTTTTTTTTTTTTCCTTTTACATATTTTTTGTGACAAAGAGTTGAACTGAGACTAAGAAAGGTACTCCTAGGAAATAATTTCTCTAGCAAGTTCTGATATATTTTTCTGAAAAATAATTTTAAATTTATTTTATGTTGTCTCAGCTGTTGCAGCCCTGCAATTTCTCTTCACATCATTGCTTCAGTATATGGTGTAGGCTACAAGGTAAACGAGGGAGATGCCTGAGCTAGTTTTAACTGAGTGGTAGTTTGAAATAGCACTGCTGCAGATGTATTTCTTCTTGCATCTAAGCCAGTTTAAAGCAGTTGACTATCTCTATTTCACACTGCTGTCTGGGATCTAGATATACACTTCCAACCCTTAGCCAATTAACAGAAAATATTGACAAACACTCTCACACTTAATATTTGTTTCTCAGTGAAAAACCTTTCCCTGAGTACATTATGGTGTAATTTCACTTGGAGCTGAACAAATACGAATATAACTCATGCAGTCGTGTTTGCCGCCCACCTCTGTCCCTGGAGAGCTCTATGGGCAACTCTATGGGCAATCTGAGTGTGGTCAGCTGAAGCTGCTGCTGCTGCCCCAGCCACCCCCATCCTAGCCAAAGGGAGATCTTGGCCCCATTGAACTCAGTGACAAATCTCCCACCAATTATTTGTGGGACCAAAATATGTATTGCAGCAAACACTCAGAATGCCCAAAGAGCAAGACTGCCTGTTTTCTTTTTCTCCTAAACAACTGGACTTTGCAGCCAGACTGTAACTTTGAGCTTTCGTGCTAAACAATCACTCTGTCATCTTCACACTCCTGCCAACATAGCTCTTTTTTCACTGTGTTTTTCTGAGCATATGATATAATTATCAAAATTAAGGAAGGTTTTGTTTCTTTTTTTCCATACTTAGTATTTGGATTATGTTTGCTTTGGGATGGTTTGTTCTTTTTTTTTTTTTCAACAGAATACAGAAACATAGGAAGCATACAGTTATCCTGTCATTGCCAGACTACAGATAACTTGTGAAGGGTTTAAGCCCACCTAACTCCTACTCAGACTGGCTCCATCTCACCTAGAGGCCTGCAGTCCAGCCCACTGACTTTCCAAGAGTTCTTTCCCTGCAGACACTTGCAAGGGTTAGATAATGTCCTAATTAACCTTAATGTGCTCTGATGTCTCTGTTTTAGTTGAGTATCCATGCTTGGAAGCAGCCACTCTGGTGCAACAGGCACATTTCTCTGAGCCAGATCTGCAGTGCAGTGGAAGCAGAGATCGACAGACAGATCATCTCCACCTCCTTCCACAGGGGTGTCTGCCAAATTTCCCAAGGGTCTGTGCTGTGACACCACATAGGAAGGCAGAGCCCCACTCCTTCAGGGCTGATCCCAAGGGCAGCAGGTACACTAACAGCTCCTACTCCTTCAGTCTGTTCTCTATTGCAGAGGAACATTTGTGGCTTAAACATCTGGAATACCTGGAGTTTAATATGGTCAGTGGAGACTAAAGGGGTAATTAAGTTATATGGATAGATCACCCTCTGGAGACCTGCAAAGGTATCTACTTATTTGCACTTGTTAGAAAATATAGGAATAATCTGGCAGCAGAAAGCTAGAATTTTCTGAGGCAGCACCTAAATAAGACACTCAAAGTAGATGGACTGTGTTCCACTTCTGGTTAGTAAGCTAACAAATGGTCTATAAAGAAATGAAAGAAATAAAATAAAATTTAAAGGAAAAAAAAAAAAAGAGGAAGAAAATGAAATCTTTTGGCAACACAAGCCACTTTTTCTTTTGTCATTCTCAGCTCTTTGAAAATGCCTCAAACTTTCTTTTTGGTAATTGCTATGCAAACATTTTTGATGTCTGTGCAAAAACATCTGGAAGATTGCAGTGGCATCTGGACATAAATATTAAAAGATCAACAAAAACCCGATGTGAATTAGCCATGTGGATAGCCATAAAAACCACAACCACAAAAACATGCTTCAAGTTTGGCTGCAAAAGTGAATGCCTTCTCACTTGATTTTAGTGTGTTTATGAACTGACATTCATAAAATGAGTGGTCATGACTAATGGTTGGGTTTTCTTTCATTTTGACCACTCAACCAGATTAGAAACTCCCTGGCCTGATTGAATGGGTGGGAAAAGTCCCTTACTCCCTCTTGAAACCCCGTGCCAAGGTTTTGGCATTCTATGTGAAAGTTATGATTCAGGTTGTGAAATGTGTGCTTGCAAGGCTGCTTCTTCTACTGGACACAGCCTGGAGTCCCACTGAATTTGTGCTGTTGAACGCAGCACCACAGGCAGAGCTACCTGATAGCAATTGTGGTGGGCGCTCGCTGACCTGTGTTACGAGAATGGTGGTTTTGGTGTGCTCAGCTCTTGTTCTAGTGTTCCCACTGGGGAGATGTGCCATGAGGAAAGCAATGTTAATCTAAGGGCCATCTCACATTGGGCCGCTGAAGGAAAACAGCAGGCCTATCCTGACATCACAATGTCAAAAAGTAAGCTAAACCAGTAATTCCATGACTATTTTTACAGTTTATGGGGTCCAGTCTCACGACTTTTGAGTCACAAGATGATGCCCTCAGGGTGGCATCATTGCAAGTCACTTTTTAACAAGTGGCAAGAACATGAAGACCCCTAAATCTCTTTGTTTTTTAATGAGTCTGCAGTGCAGATAATCAAAGGTTTTAGAAGCTGACAGGAGTCAAGTATGTAAATGGATTTGATAACCCAGGTCTTATTACCTTGATTTTCTCTTGGTAAAAACAGAAATAATAGCTTTCCCCCTCCAGAAGTGAATACATGAAAGATTGAGCAGTGCTAGTATAATAGAGATCCTTCACATTTTCTAAAGAGAACTGGAAAATGCACAGTTCAGCGGATATGGATCAACTAAGCAATACTGGATCCTCTAGGTGCCATCACTTCGTCTCATCTCATTTTTTCTCACTATTACTCTTTTCTTCCTGGACTTTTAGCTTTGCTTGCTCTTTCACTGCAGGCTTCAGTGCTACTCATCTCATTCTCAGGAGTGGTCAACTGCAAGCTGTATATATCTCACCCCCCAAGCTGGACTGCTTATGGAGCGGACTTGTTTTTATAAAGGTATTTCTGTTTCTTTGTTTTCTGAAGACATATCTAATATTTTACAATGGAAAAAGAAATGCTGTAGCTGGCTTTTGCCCTCTGGAGTTGCTAACCCACTGGGATATTCTGGAGAGGATCAATGACAAGGTGAACATATTGTTCTAAAAGACTTTCAAGAATAGAAACACACAGATGTTTGTATTTGATTTCTGCCCTAATATTTGGTGAGGACTCTATAATCTAAATAAAAGTGCTCAATTTTCCCCAATTTAATGTCTTTTTAACAGTGTGGGAGTTATAAACATTATAATAATTTTACCACTTTCATATTTAAAAATATGCCCTCTAAGCATTTACATTCAAGATTTGTTTTTCTTCAGATGTGTAAATAATGCATAGTAATTTGCATCTCATGCATAATTCTTTCTCCTGTTGAATGCAAATTAAAAAAATAATAATAATCCAGCCCCCAACCCCTTTCATTTGCCTTTTTTCCCTCCTCCTCATATTAATGGCAAGTGAGCTGTCTAATTCTTCCAAGGAGAATTTCGGGGGTTTATGTGTGTTTAAAAAATTATCCGACTGAAGTTTTCTTCCACTGAGTAATAAGAAGCCTAGAGCTGATTAATAGTGTTTCCTTTTCCAGTCCTAATGAATGCTTTTCAGGTTTTATGCATCCCAGATGAACCTATTTTAAATAGCATGTGTGTATGCGTACACGAGTGTTGCTCTTTCTTGGGATTTATCCAAAATGAATTTAGTTTCTCAGTACCTTGTAGGACAATATCGATGCTGGCTTAATCAATTTCAATTTGCTGTTAAACCAGAAACGAAGCATTTATCAGGATGAGCCAGGAAGGGCTGAATGGACATTTCATGTTGCTGAGGATGCTTTGCGAAACTTGCTCCAGGAAGATGCTGAAGCTCCGAATTTACAAGAAGTTCTTCTCTGACTTGCACTTACCACTGTGTCTGGATGATATACCCTTAGGGTGGTTTTACTCTACAAGTTTCCTGCCCTGGCAATTTCTGTGCCTGCTGATCAGTCTTGCAGGCCCAAGCCCACTAAAAATACCTTCTCTGGAGAGTCTTGCTGCCTTCATAAAATTGGGACCAAAATATCTCATTGAATCATCTTCCGCAGCTCAGACCAACTCAGCTATTTATGTCTGTAGAGCTGCTTCTGCCTCCCCGACTCCTTCACTCCAAGAGCTGGAGCCAGCCTAGGCAGACGTGCTGTGGTGCCAGCAGCAGCAGGATCTCTCCTGGTGGGCGAGAGCCTTCTGCTGGTGCTACAAGCCCCAGCCCTGGGTGTTGCAAACTCCCTAGCTCCTGGAGGCAGGTGGTGTTTCAGTGATCAACTCTAAACGCTGCTGTGGCAAGCGGTGGGTGAGCATTTCCTCCACTGCCGCCTGATCACAGTGATACTAATTTTAAGACAGTAAGGAAGAGCAGGGAGGTGACAGCAGGATGGTCCCAGCTGTTCAGCCCAGGGAGGCACAAACTGCACTTTTATTTGGAGAGGGAAGGCAAGAACTCCTGTTTCACTGCACAGGCTGGGGAGTGGGGAGAGGAGAGGAAAACTTTCCCTAGATTCCTGTTTCATTTCAGAAAAGTGTTTTCAAAGACTCATCCTCTTGTCCCCTCCTGCAAGTTATATTTAGTTATAAGTTCTCTTGGCTGCTGCATTGATAGCTCCTTACCATTTGCACCGCAATTAATCAGAGCAGGTTTGATTATGATTTTGTCTCTGATTCAGTAAATCAGGATCCTTCTGTCTAAGATGATAAGACCTTTGCTGCCTGGGCACCCTGCTGCCCAACCCATCCCACTCCATCCCATCCCATCCATTCCCATCCCATCTCTCCAGCACTGCCATGCAGCCAGGCATGGCCAGATTCACCCAGGGGTCATCACTTCCCTGCTGAAAGCATGTGGAGGAGGGCTGAGGCGAAGGACAAGGCAAGCACTGTGAGAAGTGTGAGATGGATGAAACCACTGTTTTAGGGAGCCTGTTACCTGGCGGCATGAAGGAAGATGTGAGGGGCTGACTGCTTTGTGGCACAGGCAGCTTCATCGCTTACAGTAGGCTTCTTCAAAAATTGTTCGAATACAGCATAGGGTAGCACCTGTGAAATGCAAACTGAGAAGAATGAGTAGTTTGGGATAGAAAAAAGTATTCACAGTAAAAAAGTGGGAGTCCCAAAGAGCACCAGGTTCCAGCAGGTGCTTCAAACAGCCCACAGGCTGCTTTCTTCCCTGTTTCACGAGGAGCGGCAGGCATGGGAGCTCAAGGAGAAAGCGTAAGGGCTTTGGCCCTTGCCACGGGCCTGCTGGGTCATCCTGAGGCAGCCAGGCTCTGCCTGAGATCAGTGGTCATTTTGGGAGAGCGTGAGCACAGGAACAGCTGTGAGGATGTGTGACCCCTTCTGTGTATTTGGAGAGGTTATTTGAAAGAACAAACTGTAATTTTGTCCCCAGCACGAGTAGGCTTATAGATACTAGATTTACTGGCTTTTCAGCATTTGCTCTTTTTCTTAATACTTCAACAGCCCGTGAATCTGGATAGAAGATACCTGCCATTTTAGAGTAAGGTGTACCTGCAAATCTCAAAGCTCTTTAAAAATAAGTATTTTAACTCAGCTCTCATGTGGGAGTGCCTGCTTCACCAGTTTGTAGGCTGAAGTGCACAGGGGTTAAAGTTTATTGCCCAAAGACTTAAGATGCAGAGCTGAGCAGGCAGCAGAGCTGAGGGGCTGCAGTTCTTAATATGCCACTCCAAGCACTTGTCATAATCCCTCCTTTTCAGCTAGTAGTAAATGATAATTTATAACATTGCCTCTTAGAACGAGTGTGGCATTGCTCTCCAAAGCAACCTAGGTCAGAAATCTCCCAGTTAAACTACCTAAAACTGCAGAAAATATTTCTGAAGGACAAACACACTATGAATCTTTTTCTTCCATCTGCTTAAATACTGGGCTGTGTGGTCTTGTTCTGGTTTTAAACAGGACTGATGAGTTGCAACTTCAGTTCAGCTTGCAGAGTGTAATACTTGATTTTGCTGTATCTGTAGTTAGCAGATCACATCCCTAATACACCCTTACTTTTCAAGCAGTAGTTCTGTAGGCAGAGGTGAAAATAGCCAGGGAGAACACGTTTCCTTTGCTCATATAGGAGAAGATGAGAAGTAACATGATCTTGACCTCGGAAAGTCAGGGACAGCTCTGAGGGTGGGTGACTTGAGCCAGGATTTCTGCTGATAATATAACAACAACACATGCTGGTGCCATAACATAGGCATGGATTAACTCTTCAGATGGGGATGTGTTTTCCCAGTTGGCACTAAATTGCATGGAGTCCTCACCCCTGTAAAGCTGGAATTAACTGCAGAAAGCTATCCTGTATTGTTTGTAATGTTAACTTTTATTTATTTATTTATTTTTCTTAATAGGAAAAAAGGCAAGCTGATTCTTGGTGGATTGCATTGCTAAATTTTTGGGTGGAGAAGAAGCAACTCCTTGAGTGAATTACATCTTCAGATGATGTCACAAGGGCCATCACTTCAGGGTTTTATTGCTCCCTAACTAATGTACCATCTGCCCTTTCCCAGGAATCTAGTTTTATTCCATCGACAAAAAGCAGGGAGCAAAAAAAATCATTTGCAGGACATTGTAAACTCACACAAGTAAATGTGGCAAAAAATTAGAAGTTAGCTAGTGCACTTACAGATGTTCATTCTCATCCCAATAGAGCTACTGTATCTCAGAGGTCTTGCAAACATAGTGCAGAGGCTGTTTTGCCATGTTGCATGGAGAAGTAATAAAATCACATGTTGCTGTTGTTTCCATCTTTTTTTTTCTCCCCAGCTGCTAAATTATATTATAAAGCACTAAATAGACGCTCAATATTTTCCTTATATAAATTTATCACGTAGCAATTAGTGCAGTTAAACTCAGTGCAGATATGTGATTGTAAATGGGAGGTGGCAATCAGCATAATTAGAAAAGGAAAAGATGTGCCTACAAAACAGCCTCTGCACTGCAATATTGCCCACACTATAAACACCTTACCACGTGGTGCGTCCCTTCTTGGTTACACAGTGTAAGTCCTGTGTTGATTCAGGCTTGAATTACACAGTAAATCTTGTTTGTGAATTTATAGACTGTCCCTTTGAAGGCAGGATTGTGCCAGCCTATTTATTTAGAGTCCTTTTTTCACTGCAGCAGCATGCTTCTCAGATGTAATACCTTAGCACAAAATCCCTGAGTGACAGCAGCTCTGCAGGCTCATGATACTTATAATACATTATATATTATCAATAAAATGTTGCAAGACATGTCATTGATCTTATTAACATAACTTTAAACTATGGATACAAGTTTGACCTATCTGTTGATGGATTAGAAGCAAAACTTGAATTGTTAAACAGAAGTAAAAGGCTCAGGGCTTCATTAAACCAACTGTTTCAAGTAAAATGTCTGTATTTCACCATAAAAAGTCAAAGCATACCTGAAAAGTTAGCTGTCCCCAAGGCAACTTACAAAGTTTAAAGAAAATCAGAAATGGCTTTCAANTGGGTTTTAAGTTTTTTTTTTTTTTTTTTTTTTTTATTTTCAATTCCATTTGCCGTTGCCCTGCTATTAATTATGATCCAAATTGCTCCCAGAGACCTTGACTGCCCTAAAATTGTTTGCTCTGTGCCTCCCCCCATCCTGCAAAGCAAACTGGAGAAAATAAGCTCTGAACTGCCAGGAAAAGCAGACGGTAACTGAACCTTTGGATGTGGGTGATGCATAGATTGCCTGCTCGTTGTGTCCCATTTCAGAGCTGAAATTCATGATGGCAAGACTAGAGAGTGCAGTGACAAGGAGGGTCCAAACAGAGATTTAGAAGTGACTCCTCAGACAGGCAGGAGTCTGTGCTGACAGATTCAGCTGCAGAATATGGATGCCAGGTCACAAAAGGATCTTTTACAGATTTTCTGAGAAATATCTAGGACGTTTGCACATGTTTAAGTAGCTTGACTAGTTTTAATTTATAGACCGGTTGGCTGTTTTTTCAAGTGTGGATCCTTTGCCACATTTCTGTGTTGCTCTCTTTGTGTTGGCACTGTTGTTCTCAGTTTGGCAACAGGGGAAAATTTAAGGCAAGCTATTTAAATTTCTTGCCTGAAATAATGTAGAAGGACACAGATAAGGCCAAAACCAGCTCATAGATCTCCTGTGTCCTGACTCCTTTTCTTCTGAGTGCCACTAGGAGTGACCTTCTATACAAGGATAAATAAGGCTTCCCCTCCCCACTCCTCCTGCCACCAGCTTTAACTCCTTAAAACATTGAATTTTATTTTTAGGATGTGAACTTCTGGCTTAGGGTGGTGGTCATGTTTCCTTAGTGTGATAAAGATGGCAGCTAGAAGGCAAGAGGCCCAGAAATGACTGCCTTTTTGCATTTTTTCTATAACATCATTTCTGGACAAAGTACAAATCCATGACTGAGAGAGACCTCTTCCATTGACTTGGGAAGGAATGGAGAGAGACATTTAAAAGAAATGTGTCCAGCTGGTGAGTAAGCTGGCACGCACCACTGAGTCGTTAGTGATGTTTATTCTATTAGAGTGGACAGTCTTTTGCTGTTGACGAAAAAGCTAACTCAGTCCATTACACATTAAATTAAGAGAGCACACACATGCACCGTAATCACAATTCTCTCTCCCTGAGCACTGATCAGTAATAATTACCTTTTGGGTAGGGGGTGGAAAGAGATAACCTAAATACTTTCAGGTTAATTATTACTCTCCTGTGCTCAGAAAAATCCTAACATTTTAACAGCAGCAACTTTTCTGTGCCTGAGGTCCTTAGAGACCTGAAATTGGCAAAAACAAAAGAACATATATCTTTGGGCAAGAATGTTATAAGTCACTCTGCTTCTTTGGTGGTGGTTTTATTTTTTTTTTTTAATCTCTCCTGTAGTGATGTAAAAAGCTTTCTCTGATGAGTTTAAAAATGTTAGTTTTCACTGCTATAGTCTTGTATACTGAATAAATAAAGGCACAAATAAGAGCAGTTTGAGCCCTGCACTGGACTTCCCTGTCTCTTTCTGTTAACCTTAAAGTTCACTGTGCTGAAAACTAATAGCGTCTAGTTGTCAAGAAGCCAGAATAATGACATTTTATGCCATTATTCTAATGTGTTTTTCACTGTGCATTTTCTTTAATTATTTGCATGAGTAATATCATTATGCATTCATGCCAATACAATTCTGATAATTAATTTACATGGTGGCAATTTCTTAATGATTTTGATGTCAAAGTTAATAGCAACATCTGATAGTTGATCTGTCGGTACTAACATAAATTTAACTTTTAATGTATTAATGCCAACAGCATCATCATCAAATTGTATTGCAGAAAAATAAACAACCACTAAGTAAAACTTCAGAGGAAGTCTTGATCCTTACCCAAGGTTTTTAGGTTCAAAATAAAACCAATGCCCCAAGACATTATAACATGTCAGACTTTTACTTTATCTTCTTATATTTATGTATTTGCATCAATAATATTATAGATGATGATATTTAAAAGATCAAATTATATGATAGCATAAGAGAGATGATGTTCTCTTGCGTCCAGCTTGGTACATGCAAAAATGCATTAATTAAACTTTTATCTTTCTGGTCCTTTAAGCATGAACTCTAAAAATTCTCTGCAGTGGGGGGAATTAGGGCTGGTATGTAAACCTGAATTTGTATCTTGGCCTTTGATTCCAGTTTGCATTGTAGGGTAATAATACCAGCAAAAGAGACTTTATGTGGAGACAAATATTGTTAATATCAAAAAAACCCCAAGAAACAGAGCAATGAATAATAAAGCTAAATTTTTAGTACATTTTTGCTATGGAAGTAATGTACAGATAAAGACATAATTGCATGTGTAACTACACATGTATATATCTTTTCATAGAGACTCATGTAAGTATTACAAGCCAATTAACACAAGATAAAACCCCATTCTTCAGTCTTTGTCCAGGTGCTGTGATGATCTCTTTAGAAGTTTATAGGCCTTTTTATTTACCAGTTAAATATTTTACACACCTTAGTATTGAAAAAAAGTATGATAACCATAAAATTGATGGTTGCTTTCCTTTTATTTTTTTAATCAAAAGCAAAGCTTCACTCCATGACACCGTAGCTACCATAATATTTATTTCCAGCCACCTCAGCCAGTTAAATGTATAGATGAAATTTTAAAAAACATTACAAATAAAATTGATCCTGTGGTCTACTTCAACCTTTTCCCAAAATCACTTTTCATCAATGATATCCACCGAGGGACTGCACATTTCATACTATATAGTGAGGAGATGATTATACCACCTCAACTAGACCTTCCATTGCTGGGCTATGAAGAGCTGCTGCTGCAGACCCAGATCATTTGCCTCTGAAATGTATTACCTCTCCTTCTTCAGTGTCCACAGGCAGGTTGTCCGTCTGTACTGCAGAGCAAGAAGCCTGTGTGTCTGACTGGTTTTAGTCTATCTAATCCTCACTCTCATAACTGTAAGGACACATGCCAACAGCCCCAAAATTCAGACCTGTCAGTAGGGACCTTTTGCCGTGCCTGTCCTGTGGACACCAATGTTGCTCCACCCAGAGACCCACTGGGGATAGTGAAGGTTCAAAGAAGTGAGAAAAAGAGGCCAAGGGAGGCAGATTGCTTTTTAAATGGCTGCTTAAAACAGTTTGCAATGAAAAGCTAACTTTGACCCTGGAGCACAGCTGTCCTGAGGCACGTAAAGCATGCAACTGCGTGGGAGACCTTCCACACAAGCAGAGCTCATCTCTGGGAGCTGGTGGCAGCACAGCTGCTCCCCTCCTGCCCCACTGGTTCCCTGCTGCTGCCCAGCCAGTGTCCAAAAAGCAATGGCTGGCTCCTGGATCAGGGAAGGACCTGATGGCAGGGGCTTAGGTCCCAAGGAGATGGGAATGGGAATGGAGAGGAGAGGCAGCAGGCAGGGGCAGATGTGGGAGCAGTAGGTGCCCCTGTTGGGAAGAAATTGTCATGTGTAAGGACCTTCCAATAATGAAAGGAGATAGTTTACTGGAGGGTGTCCCAAGACCAAATCTGAATGGCTATGTGTGGTGCTTGCACCTTTGCAAGTGTGTATAGATCTTTGCCCGTGCAAGCGCCATCTGTGGATGCACACCAACAGTATACCCATGGGCTGCAGTCCTCCCCTTCTGCCTCTGCCCTTCACTCCTGGAGACTGTGCTGGAAGGTAGTGGTTTCCAGAGAGAAATGGGAGACCATGCTTAATTCCTCACAGATACTTCTGGGGAGCTGCACATTGGAAGAGGCCTGTGACACATGCACTTCTCTTCTTTGAACTAACCGGACATTGGTCCAGTAGATAGTCAGCAAGTAGGCCCAAGCAAAGTTAATTGTCTTGTGTATGGCTATCAGTGAGAACTCAGCACCCAAACTAAAAGATCAGCTTGTCTGGAAACTGGGCTGAAAGCAGATGTAACAGCATGAACACAGCAGAAAATCTGACTACAAATGAGCCATTTTACCAATATCTGCAATCCTGTGGGCCCATGAAGCACTCCCTCCATGGCAGCTGGCTGAGCAACAGTGATCTGTCCTTGAGTAGGGGGACACCTTGCAGAGTTAACCCTCCAGGCTGACAGCTCTCTAACCTGACACCAGACATTGATGAGTTGGCACGTGACATTTTTTGCATGCATGTAACATTTAAAATACATATAGTAAGCCTAAGCAATAAACTTTGTATCCCATACTAATTTTAAGTTTAGTAAAATTACTGACCACCAATCCATCTGTGCATGTTTAGTTTGGAGAAGAAGAGGCTGAGGGGAGACCTCATTGCCTTCTACAACTGCCTGAAAGGAGGTTGTAGAGAAGTGGGTGTTGGCCTCTTCTCCCATGTGAGCAATGACAGGACCAGACGAAATGGTGTGAAGTTGCAGCAGGGGAGGTTTAGATTAGATCTTAGGAGGAATTACTTTACTGAAATAGTGGTCAGGCACTGGAACAACCTGCCCAGGGAGGTGGTGGAGTCACCATTTCTGGAGGTATTTAAGAAACGTGCAGACTCAATGATCCCAAGGGTCTCTTCCAGCCAAAATGATTCTATGATGCATCACTTCAGGGTATGATCTAGTGGCCAAGATTGTAGGGGTTTTATGTGTGTGTATGGTTGAACTCAATGATCTCAGAGGTCCTGTCTAACCATAATGCTTCTGTGATTCTAGAAAACTGAATAAACTAACTACTAGATCAAATCTGTCTGAGTGATCTCTGACTCTTCTCTTGCAACAGTGGGATAGGACTTTGCTCAGAATTTTAAGCTGCCCTATGCAATGTATCATGAATGTAGGTATGCAGCTACACAGCTGCAAACTCCTGTAAATGCAGTGCTCTGGTGGAGTACAGGAGAAGACCATGGATGAGAAGGGATGTCCAAGAGCCCTTGAACTTCAATCATCCTTTGTCAGGACATCTTGTAGCACATCCAGATGTTTACACATAAGCTGGGTCCACCTTCACCTTTTGCTCTTAAAATAATCGTTGGACTGAAGCAAATACTAGACATACAAGTAAGGATATTGAGAGAGAAGGTTAGAAAAGAGTCTGATTATGGAATGGAAATTTCTTTGTTACACAGCTTTTGTGAAACGTGCTTCCTCCGCACACATTTGCCTCTGGTGAAGATCTGGAGATGCTTCCACTACCATAATAATTTAATTTCAGAGCCTTTTTTTTTGGGGGGGGTGGTAGAGAAAAGGAAGATTTCTTTTGGTGTAAAATTATCCTGTATTAATTAAAGACTATTTTAATAATTGTTTAAAGTAATAGCATTTCACATTATGAGAATTTGAGAAGTGGATGGTCTGACGGGTCTTTTTTCTTTGCCCGCAGAAAGCATGTTTTGTAGCTGTTCAAGTTTCTTTTGGAAACAGGTTAGTCAAAAACATATCTTGGGTTTAAGAATAGCTTCTCAACAAGGAACAGCAGAGTAAATGTTATCTTTATTCCAGGTGAGTAGAAAATCTCTTAAAAGCATTTCTGAGGAGTGTTAGCTTTGTGGGTTGATGGCTGGAAGGTGTAAGAAATATGACTGTGATTGTGGTTTGCACACTGAGTGACTCTCCCCCACAATCCAAATGGCTTTCTCTCATGTGGCATTTCAGAAACCCCCCTCCCTTTTTTTTTTTAACTCCAAGCATGTGGAATGCCTGTGCAGAAAATATATTTTTTGTGCAGGGCTTGTCATGAGTTGGACACAACATGCCTGAAATGTAGTGTAGGAGTTCGAAAGGGAGATTTTAAAAATTCAGAGCTGTCTGATGACTGGGAGCATTACTAATGAAAATATGTTTGAGTTTAATGTTGAAACTAAATGTCCTGTAGAAGAGAATTACATTAATTTCTTCCCTCCCCAAAATTCAAGTTTCCATAGCCTTAAATCTGGCCCAGATAACTTAGTCTCTGAGTCAAAAACTGCTCCCTGTGCCTTACATAAACACCCACGCCCAGGCATCTCATATTATCTTCCATTTCTTCAGTCCGCCAATTATTTGCTACACCCGGTTATTGTGGGCTATCTTAAATTAGCTCCCCAGTGACTCAAACATTTATTAACTGATCAGGTGCCAGGAGATTGTTGTGTGCAAGAAAACCCAGGGTCTGGGATGTTGCAATAACAGTTTAGGATAGAAATGGTAGTCTTTCTGCACCCCAAAGCGTGGTAGAGGCAGCAGGGGTGCCACCTGGGGATAGGAATGTGACTGGGATGTCCATGCCACCCTGAGGTCTTTGGCCATGTGGCCACGGGGCTACAGACAGCTTGGGCCATGGGGCTACTGACAGCTGCCTTAATACCGGCCTGGCACCTAGACGATTTTGGGAAAAATGGGTCCCACTGAAGACAGCAAATCCCTTGCCCATTTCCCCATGCCCATCTCCCCTTGCCCATGTTGGCCACCTATTCCCCCCAGAGCTGTAGACTACTCCACAGGAGGTTGGATGCATCTTGCTAGCAGTGTCCCTTCAAATCATGAAGGCTGACGGAGATGACATCAACAGTTCACTATTGACTTTCTTGAATCTGTTGCAAGCTCAGAGGTGTGACTGTGGATATGATCTAACTGCGTTGGTCCTTAGCACAGAAGTTGATTTCTGCAAAGGCAGTAATTAGTCAGTAGGCAGCCTAGCTGCTAAGTACAATGCTCATTGTTTCTCTCCCTGACAGCTAGCTCAGGCTAGTTATTAACACCAAAAAGAGGCTTTCACTTTAAAAGTCTTTTTGCTCCCTCCATCCTCCACCACTACATTTCTTTTGTGGAAACCATGCTGGGTTTGTGGAGCCTCTTTAAGGTGCCTTTTGACACGCTGGTCCAGAAGCTTCAGATTAGAGTAAGACCAGAAGAAGCAAGCAGTGTGTTTTGGTGGAAGTAACCTCTCAGTTCTCATTGCATGCACTGCTGCACATTGAGCTGGGAAAAACGTTTTGCAGGAGAAGCACCACATCATGTTATGTGGCACCTTTGTAACAACAGGAAGATTATGTCCTCTGGTACTTGTTGAACTGGAATTGATTATGCTGACTGAGTTCTGAAACTGTTTGGATGTCTTAAGTCCGCAAACCACAAAGAGGTTTCACTCTCTGTAACTGTAACTGGACAGTCATAAATGTCCATTTATTCCACTCTCTTTGTCACCCAAAGCTTTCTGTCATACAGTTTACTGACTAACTGTACTGAGCAATATGTTATTAATACAATGTGTATTTACAGTCTGTAGTACTGGAATACAAAAAGCCTTAAAAATATGCTATGTTTGACTCCTAAATCATGTGATTTTACAAGGGGTTGTGTATATTTTTGCATCCACTTTAGACTTACACACATACAGTATTTCCAATTGTTTACATATGTTAGAATCTCTTGCATTTAAATAGCTCATTATGCAAATATTTACAAAATTCATGGGTATTTATTGTTACTGTACCCTCTATTCAATCACTGAACTGAGATTTAATGTCCAAACATTGTCTGCTGAGTTGCATGTGCAGTAATGAATTATGAGTAATTATGTAGTATATACAATTATACAACAAAAATTGCAGATTCAAAAAATATTAAGGTTGTAAAGCCAAGCTCTCAAATTTATGGGGCATCAGAGGTAAGGTGCAATCCTAATTCAACCCCCAGTTACGAATGTGTGCCTTATAACATGGCCTTTACTAGCCACACTCCGGTTGTCCCCCAGCTGCCGTCAGCTGTGACGGGTGCATAACCGTGTCGCAGGTCAAGGCTCCAGGCTCCAGGCTCCAGCCAAGCCTTTGGGATCAGACCAAAGCCAAATTTGCAATGTTTCTCAGACAAGAACTTTTCCCTGGATTTGGTCACCTAAGCAACTGACCTGGCTCAGTGAGCATGTTTCTGATTTTCCCACCCCAACAGCAAGAGCTTGCAGCAAGAGAACACCCTGCACTAATTCACCTCACAGTCTACAGCCATGCACTGAGCAGGGCTAATTTTGCATTTGAGACATTTGAAAGAGCGCTGTGTTCTTGTATAATCAAAGACGGAGCCTGAAGTACATTTTGTTGAAAGGTTTTTTTGACCAGAATATCTTCCACCAGGAAATGTTGCTTTGTCGGAATTGAAATGTTTCGTAGGAACATTTTGTTTGTGATGGTATTTTTGACAGAAAAAAATGTGAGCAATTCAAAATCTGAAGAAGGTATTTCTCACTGCCAGTTGTTTCACTGCAGACCTGATTTCTTTTATTTTGGTTTCAGAGCATGTATTATTTGTATCAAATCACCTGCTCAAGCACCTCTAAATGTTTCAACCCTGGTAATTCTGATATTGCCTGATTTGATTGTTAGAAGATTCAATTAGTTTGGGGTTTAATAAGTGTGCTCTTTAATGGCCTCTGTGTATGCAGGCTTTCCTGTATTTTAAGAAAGCAAGCAAATCCCAAAAACTTAGTTTCAGGAGAATTTATAACTGCTACGAGAAGACACCCATTCAAAAAAAATTGTGGAAAAAGTGGATAAAGTTTGCTCAAGTTATAATCAGCCAAAATAAATGTACAGATTAAGTTGACTGATCTCAAAAGTAGGTGGCATCCTTAGTTCTATTACATTGCAAACAATTTGTCCTTGGATTTTTTTTCTCTGAAAATAGTTACTGTATTTAATTTTTAAACTGAAATCACTTACAGAGAATTGTAACACAGAAAGGGGATATTTGAAGCCAGTTTTTTTACTGTTAGCTGCATCAGTGATGAAAATGAAGTATGCAGCTGTCTACAGGCAAAAAATATTTCTTAAGCTAATTTGTAGCGCTGTGCACCTTGTCTTTTATAAAAGCCAGCCTAAAAAGAAGGGATCTTAAACTTGGGACAGGTTGGAGTACAATAATACCATTGGGATAAAGATTTCTCAGGTTGCTAAAATGAATCAGATCCCAAATTTTTTCTTTCTTTTTTTCTAGTTCACAAAAGATTTTATAACTTCCTGGGGTGGTTTTGTTAATTGACTTGTAGCTTAGCACATTCTGACTATAGAAAAAGGTAAAGCAAAACAGTGATGAAGGAGACTTTCATTTAGGCAAGCTCCAGGAAATATTAGGAAGCTTATTAAAAGGCAATACTTTCATAACATTTCCTGCTAAATAAATAGTATTTGGCTAGTGTCTGACATAACAGATAGGGATGCTCCAATCCATTACTCAGGTGCTGTCTCTGGAGGCATTTGGAAATAGGAGCACTCACAGAAGGCTACTCAGAAGTATAACCTGGGTGGTAAGAGATCCACTTCCATCCAGGACATTGCAGCAAGGACTTGTTTGGCTGTAGGCTTGACTGTTTTTTCTGTGAAATATAAATTGGCTGGGTAAAAGACATCACGCTTGTTTTCCACAGACCCTTAGCCTGAGCTGGCTACAACCCCTTTCAAGCTTTTTTACATTCACTTCTCGCTAGGTGTTTGTTGTGGATCGTAATAGAGAAATTAGCTTCTGATCTTCCAAATACTGAGATTCTTGAACAACTTTCCAACTTTCCAACATAGTGAGGGAGAAGAAAGCAAGAGGGATTGAGAGATGAATTTCAATGCCCTTATGAAAGGGGTTATAGATCAGCTATCTTTGCAATAACAGCCAGCTGTGGTTGGTGGTTCAGAAGTATCCTTTGCTTGTCCAAGCAGACTTGTCCAAACTCAAAAGGACTAATGTATTTTCAAAAGCTTCATGTTCTTTCTGGAGACCAGCAAAAGCTAGCTGGGATGTGGTTCTTGCTGCTGAGAAGCAGGCCCAGAGCTCAGACATGTCAGCCTTCACTCCAAAGTTATCGGGACCCTACGTCTTCTCCTAGACATATAGCAGTCTCACAGAGTGGTCTTGGGAGAGCCAAGCCATGTACACATCACATTTTCTCAACTAAAACATTGGGAAAAGCATACCATAAAGTACTGTTAAGAAGGTAACTGTTAAGATAGCTAACAGCTCCAAGATAGCTTGAGTAAAGTGCAGTAGATGTGAAAATTGTTACGCCAGTAAGCACTGCAACACAGAGTCTACCATTTGGAAGGGTTCAGACCAAGCATTTTTCCAACCTCATCTTGCCTTTCTTAAGAGTTTGCCTTTCTTGCCAACTTAAGGGTCTCATTCTGCTCCCCTGGCCCCCTCTCCTGTCACCACCCCACAAAGCCTCTGTTTCAACTGGGAAGCAGAATGCCTTTAAAAAGAAAGAGAAAAGGGAAGGCAAAAGAACAGATACACCTGTACATTTCACGTGTGATTTCCACCTACCTCTTGCCATATAGCTAAAAAAAAAGTGTTGTGTTTATTTATATATAAATAAATACACTTTTTTATCACTGCAACTTGTAAATAGGAAATGAAGTCACAATCCTCGAAATTATAATGGCAGGCACACAAAGACACAGTTGCTGGCATGGAATTCAATTAACAGATAGCAATCACCCTTGGGTGACTGTGTGAGGTGGAAATATACAGGCATGCTAATAAGTAATATCTTAAAGCCAAGGCGTTTATCAGCCAGCAGCCAGACATAGGCATAAGTGTGGGGAGACAGCACTGCTCTGGGATATTTAATAAAACCCTCTCTCTTCATTTGAGGATTTGTGTTTAATCATTTGGTAACATTTTAGAAACATCCAGGCTGGGAAGCTTCTCAAACGGAACTGCTTAGGTCAGAAAACGTAGAGAATTATTTACTGATACTAAAATAGCCAAAGGAACAGAGTGG
The DNA here is from genome assembly GCA_013400555.1 of Jacana jacana. Taxonomy (NCBI): domain Eukaryota; kingdom Metazoa; phylum Chordata; class Aves; order Charadriiformes; family Jacanidae; genus Jacana; species Jacana jacana. The sequence continues at coordinate 202,721 of VZTM01003390.1, read as the reverse complement.
ATTCTAGGTAATATTAACAAAATTCTTTGTTGCCATCTTTTTGACCTTTTGAGTTTCTGGGATATGCCTGCTACGTGAATCACAGCCTTATCTGGGGAAACATGCAGAAGGCGTTCATTAACACTGGGAAAGCAAATGATAGAACTGCTGTTTAAAATAAAATTTTTAACTCTCTTTTGCTTGGTTGAAAGCCTAAAGCTAAGATAGTTTTCTTCCAGGCCCCATGAACTTTAATTTGCATTGCATTTGGGGCTTTCAAAGGCCTCAGGCAGGCCAAGATTTGTCATCCACTGAAAGATGTTCAAGCTTTATCATCAGGGCTCTTTTTGTGCCACAGCAGTCGGTTGAGTTTGCAGGACTGTTTTGCCTGTCTAAATACTGCTACTTGGAGGAAAGGCAAATCCAGAAGCAAAGATGTGGGTTTCTTTAAAGGAAGGCAGTTGAACTTAGTAAGATATTTGTTAGGATCTTCATGCAGTAGAAATGTAAGGTGTCAGTCAGTACATTCTTGGGTAACTCTCTAGGGTTGAAGCGTTCATCAAATGAAAGGGGTTTGGAGCAGGACAAATGGAGCCCAGCCAGCCTAGTCGTGGAACAGGCAAAAAACAGCATATGTCAGCCATTACCAAGGCAGGCTGGAAGCTTTTGGCTGGGAAGCAGATGGTAGTGCTGGTAGACGCTATCACTGCTTTTGGTTTTACCTCTGCTCTAAGTAAGCAGTCATGACTTTTGTGGTCATCAGCTCTGCCCCCGCAGCTGGGTTGGTGGCAGCAGGAAGGCTGTGATGCTTCCACTCCTGCCCCAGGAGTAGGGAGCCCTGCTCTGAATGTGCCACCTCAGGACACTCTCGTTGGTACAGCTGCTTCCATTTGCTTTGGTTTGAACATTTCTGGTGTCCATGCAGGCTCCAGTGGTCATCAAAAGCTACATAGCAGGGAAAGAAGCAGGGTGACTGTCTGATTTGCACTGAGTCTTAGCAATTTTGCTTTGTCAAAGGAATCGTAAAAGGCACAGGTGGGCTGAAACAATTGTTAAAGACGGGCTGCAGACATGCTACAAGCACCCTCAGGCAGGTACTCTCAGTACCTGCTTCTTTTCCCTGTGTGATTCATGTGGTCTCCAAGTTGGTGGCCAGAGCCTCCTCTGCCAGCCATTTTCCAAGCTGCTGGCATGCAGCCCAGCTTCGGCTGTGCTCAGGAAGCTGTAAAGTGGCTCTGAATAGCGGCTGTGAAGACATCCCTGTGCTGCTCCTGTCACAAAGAGTTTTCAGTGCCCGCCTTGCTAATGGATGGGTTTCTCCTATACAGAGTGCTGAACAATGCGGTGATACATTCAGGTTTTATTAGTGTGAGTTTAGCGTGGCCACATTATTCATAATGGCAACACCACAAGAGAACCACACAGTTCATCCCAAACGGGAGCCCATAAATCCTGTAAGCCACGCAGCACCGTCAAGTGGTGTGTTTTCAACACTTATTTTGCAGGAAAGCTATTTGTATTCCCTCTGTATGTAAACCCAAGCTGTCTTAATATTGCAAAGCCCAAACTGTGTTGGAGGAGGTAATAACAACAAAAAAATTGCAACCAGTACATTTCAGAAAACTCAGGGGTAACTCAGCAATACCAAGGCTGGGTACCCGCTGCCAAGGAAGAGGGGAGCGGGTGCTATGGCAGGGCAGTGTGCCAGCCCCTGCGTGCTGCCCCAGGGGCTCAGCCCTTGCTCATCTGCGGGTTATGGACATGGAGCCCCACAGTCTCTGCAGGAATGAACATCAGTCTCCTTTTCTGTGAAGCATTAGCAGATCAGCATATGCAGGGGACAAGGAGAGACTTTGTGTTTCTTCTCACTTGGTTTCCTTTCAGAAACAGCAGCTGCCATAGCTGGGTGTGTGAAGCACTCTCAGTGGAGATACATTAGTCGGGAGAGTCTAGGTAAGTTGGTCACAAGTTCAAGACAATCGTAATTTCCTGTGAGGAGGACACATCACCTGCCTGACATAAATCAGGCTTCGCAGTCATCAGGAAGCAGTGCAAGCTATGTGTCGATTTGCTGTCCTGCTTTGCTCTGGATACTGTCACCAAGGGAGACACCCTGGTGTCACAACAAGAATCAGTGGCAGCTCAAGAGGAGCTGGACTGAAGCTACTGACTCACTTCACATAGGCCCCAGGTGACTGCTAGAGAGATGGAGCTAGAGAGATGGACTTTTGCATGCTTCTGCACTCAACCTAGTGACCCAGAAACGAAGGGCTACAGAAGTTATTACCAGTCTTTTCAGACACCACCTCTTGTAAAACTCCTATCCCTGCTCCAGCAGTCTTCCCAGGGCCTGGAAACTGGGTAGCACCCACCCCCTCATCACCCATAGCTTGAGCACTTTTTTCTATAACACTGCACAGCATTCATTAAAGCAAATGTTCATTAGAAGAATTGTCTATATTCCAGATGGTGACTTCTACTTCTATTAGTTGACTCAGACTCAATGCCCCAGGGGAAATGCAGAGTGGCCTCTTGTAACTTCTGTAGGAAATATTGCCTGAATTCCCCTTCCTCTCCTGCGTCTGCACCCTTTAGCGTATGGCCATTAAAGTAATTAACCCTGGGCTGAGAGAGGAACCTCTTATTTCTCAAGTCTTACATCTGAAGCAAGCTCTCCGCACTCCTTCAGTTACTTGGTTCGCTGTTGATACCGTAAGTGGAAATGCTGACAACAGCTACTAAAGGTTAAGCATGTTTGTAGACAATCAAGAGCATGTTGCCCCCTTCTCCCTCTCTCCTCAGCTTCTGAGGGGGAAAATGGCCTCTAGGTACATGGAGAATGTAAGCTAGCTCCAACTCAGAACACATGCATTTATCCAAGAGGCTTAAAGGATATCCAGCTGGCGGCTAGTCACAAGCGGAGTTCCTGAGGGCTCAGCATTGGCACCATTTCTGTTTAATGTCTTTACTGATGATCTCGACAATGATATAGAATGTACCATCAGTAAGTTTGCAGATGACACTAAGTTAGGTGGGAGTGTTGATCTGCATGAGGGCAGTAAAGCTCTACGGAGGGACTTGGATACATTGGATCGATGGGCTAATGTTAATGCCATGGTCTTCAACAAGGCCAAGTGCCAGGTCCTGTACTTGGACCACAACATCCCCATGCAGTGCTCAGGCTTGGAGAAGTGTGGCTGGAGAGCTGCCTGGCAGAAAAGGACCAGAGGGTTCTGGTTGACAAGCAGCTGAATATGAGCCAGAAGTGTACCCACATTGATTAGATGTGGTGTAGGGGAAAACTTTGTAGAGTAAGGCTGATGGTTGGACTCGATCCCAAGGGTCTCTTCCAACCTGAATGATTCTATGATTCTATGATCTTTTATGATCCTCCTACAGCCACGGTCCTCTTCATTCAGTGCTTGGAAGAGTGACTGAGGTTTCTGCAGCATTGGTTATTATGCAGCGCATGTTTTTTAAAACGTTAAGTACCTTGATTGTCTCTCACATAGCTAGTGCTGTCAGCAGTTTGCACAGGGCTTTTATATGTCTTTTTCCTCCCTGAGATACCTGTGTTCAGTTCAGAACTGATTCTGCTTCTGAAGCAATTCATTAAACAACTTCAGTGCACCACTTCTGTGAAGAGGTCAATTTGTTCCTTCTGCCTAGCGATGCAAAACTCTGGGCTTCGGTTGGTAAATGCAAGTATTAGAAGCATTTCTTGCTGTTTGACTTACACTTTCCTTCAATCTATCCTCTCTAGTGATCCCTTCCTTTAACATAGGCATTTATTATTCATGAAATGTGGAGACTGGTGCTGCCATATCAGTCCAGGGCAGGTGCAGTTGGGTAGTCTGGCACCCTCCCCTCCTCTGTTCACCCTGTTCTGGAGGGGATTTTTTTCAAGGGAGAGAAAGTAGTTTTTTCTTTCTCTTATGTCCCTTTGTCTTTCTTACAAGGTGCCAATGTTGTGTTATGTTGGTACACACTCATGTGAAGGGGCTCCTGGAACACAACCAGCCTGAAGGTGTTTCCCAATGCAGCTCATGCACAGGCTGCTGGATATCTGTGGGGTGTCTCTGGCTTTTGGTCCTCTCTCAGGTGGCCTCTCCCGTGGCTGAAAAAAAGAGTCCTCTCCCTGAAACCAATCTTGTATGTAAGTATTTGTCCTTGCCTTACTGCTTGAAGAGTGGATTTATCCATAAATATTCATGCAGGTGTCATTTATAATTATCCACCCTCCCAGTCTGCCACGTCCAAATGGCTCTCTGTATCCAATACAGAGATGGTTGTTATGTTATGTTTGGTTTTTTTATTTATTTTTTGTTTTGTTTTGTTGTTGTTTGTTTGTTGTTTTTTTGTTTGTTTGTTTGGGTTTTTTTTGTTGTGGGGTTTTTGGGGGGGGGTTTGTTGGGTTTTGTTGTTGTTTTGTTTTATTTTAAATCTGGATATTTCTACAATAGGTTTATTATCAAAAATCAATTTTTAGGATGGATGGAACTGGACCAAAAGTAAACTTTGCCTTGATCTTGCGAGGGTCCTAGATATACAGGGATTTTTGCTTTTTACCATAGTTCTTACCATTGTTCTGGGGTCCTGTTTTTTTGCTGTTGCATCTAGGAATATGGCTGCTGGTATTTGGCTAGCCTACCATTTCTGGCAGGAGCACATTTGTTGAAATAAAAATCAGTAGGTGTTCATAAAGTTATTCAGAAGACCTTGGTCAATATTTAATGAGTAGTCCTAGGACAGCAAATACTGAAGTAAATGGATATTTCTGTTGGAATGTCAATTATATTAATTAAACTGCCATCCAAAGACAAGTATGGACACGGGGAGTTGATATGTGCTCTGAACAGTGATTTCTTTGGTTAAATTCTTATATTGCTTATTGCAGCAGTTACAGCTTTTTTGGCAAGATATTTATTTAACGTAAGTGATTGACTATAATTTTTCTGGGCTGTATTTTGCATATGATGTAGTTTCTCTTTGGAAAGACCCTGGTGTTATTTTTCTTTTTCCTTTTTTTTTTTTTTTTTCCGACAAAGTCAACCTGTGAATTTAAGATGCAAAACTGATTTCAAAAAGTACCTGGAGAACATAAAACAGTGAAGCTTCAGCACTAACAGACTCTCAGAGATAGAAGCTTGTGAAAACTTCGCAATTATATTCCTCCTAATATAATAGTATTTTCTTTCTTTCTTTTATCATAGAAAGGGTCTGCAGAAGTATGTGCTTGAATCACTAAACATGTCCAGTTCTCAAGGGTGCCAACCAACTTGATACTCTTTGTTTTGATTCAGATGAAATATTTTCAGCCTGTGGTTCATTTCCAAACAAACAAAACCAAAAAAGCCCACACAGTAAGTGATGCCTCACATTTCCTGTCGGAGAAGATTTCAAAAGCTCATAAAATGTCTCCAGCCCATACAATATATCACGTCATATTAATTTATGGTAGTCAATGAACAGTCGGAAATGGTGGAGGAGAGAGATGGAGAGCCTATAATATTCTGCTTTATTCAGAACTGTATATCAGAGGGCTTTTTTTTTTCCCTTTACACAATTCTGGCACAGCTTCTCCTCTCCCTTGCTTCAGGAAAAAAAAAAAAAAAAGAAAGAAAGAAAGAAAGAAAGAGAGAAAAAAAATCCACATATTTGTATTATATTATGTTCTCCAAGTAGCAAATTCCCTCTGCCAACTATCTGTGGGTGTGCAGCCCTTCGTCGGGAACATGCTGTATCTTCTGAGTTCCTGTGTTTGCGATATCACAGTGCTTTTGCTCTGCAAAGCCATGAATGGACCCATTATGAGGGGCTGCTAGATAATTAAGATTCTGAGAGGGGTAGGCTGCTAAAAGCGTGTTTAGTGAGGAAATTACAAGGCCAATAAAAAAACCTGTCTTTGCAAGTTCCGATTGTATTCTTTTCTACTGTGGGTCTAATTTTTCAAGGTCTGGCTGGATCATGTTGTTTTCTTTCATCCCTTTTTTTCTCTCCACAACAGGAGCTGAGGCTGGAATCTAAGTCCAAGTTAATGAAGCTACCTCAAAGTTGAGAAGGAAGAGAATAAACCACAGCTCTGAGGCACAGACCACTGGAGATTCTTCTTTCAAATCCTGCCTCTGCTGCTCACTAGAGTTATTTGATTTGGGAACAAGATAAGAATTCACAACATCTGATTTGTAGAAATAACCTAGAGGAAGGAAAAACAGTCAGAAATACTAATTTCAAATATCATTTTCATCTCTTGGTTTCTAATAGTCTTTCCCAGCTCTAATAGCATTAACCAAATACAAAGCCCAGACTTCAGGGAAGTTGTGCACCAACTGACAAATGCATCTCCAAATAGCCCACAGTTCAACACTTCTTATTCTGTCAATACTCCATGACCAGGGAAGGTTTGGAGCATAATTCTCCCCCCGTTATTCATCTTGTCACTTTCTCCCTTCTCCTCTGCCTCACCACCTGTAAGAAATACACCTGGCAATTCACTGCTGATTTCCCAGGAGTGTTATTCATGCCAGTTTATTTATGTATTTGTTATTCAAGTGCAAACTATTGAAGTTCCTTGTGGTAACCTGCAAATCAAACTGATAGAGGCAGAGGGCTGGCTGTCACATGAAGTACTGTAAAGCCGAATGCAGGCATTGAGGCTGCTGTTGCTCCTAAGTGAGGGAATGTAAGGAACAATTCAGCCAGTCTGATACTCAGGACTGCTCAGTCCTTGGCTAGAGTCAGCAGAGAGAAGCATCCTTAAATTAAGCAAGGTCTCTGTTACAGATGCTTATCCATGGTAGTGGAGCAGCTTCTATTATCATCTGCAGAGGAGTCTTCTTTCTTCAGTGCTGGTGATGTATCATTGGCTGGCACTGGGTATATATTTATGGCTAACCCCTTCATGCACTCAAAATTTGGGCTCCAGATTTGTAGTGATTAAAGTTGGGGTGGTGTGTGTGAGGGCAGGGCCACTGTGCCATTTATCCGTTGCTTCCCCCCTTGGGCACAGTGGTGCAGTGAGGGGTTTCGGTGCAGCCCTTGATGGTGACCCCTTATGGCCAAGAGGGAGCAGGAGGCAGCAGCACATGGCCCTCAGTGCTGGACAATCACAGGAAAGTTTGTGGGTGGGTATCTGTCCTTTGAGTAATAGTGGAGGGTGGGACACAACAGGGATGGGGACGGCAGCCCCCCAAGCCAGACACATGATGGGTGTTGCTTACAGTGACCGTAGCCATGCTCTTTCTCTGAAACACAAGACAACATTCATCCTAAAAATGTTCAGACACAAGTGCCACCTTTGGCTACACACTCAACATTTGGGCTTCAAATTTTGTGTTGATTACAGCTATTTATTAGGATTGCATTTTAATATTTTTCTGCAGAATCTTGTTCTGCATGCCTTCACAAGGACTTAATTGTCTTCACCAGGCCATTTAATACAACTGTGCTTTAGCATGTCAGTGTAATAATATATTGTGTTAAAGTTTCAGAACTGCACCTAGGAAAATCCATATTAAGGCTGGTGAGAAAGGAGCAAATTCAACTTGAAATGGGGTCAACTGCAAAATAAAAAGTGTCTCTAATGCGGCCCATGTTTCTAAGCTCCCTTCTTCCTGTTCCCGACTATTTTCACTGGTAATTCTGATAATTTATACACATCCATGCCACATAGTCCTTTGTTACTGTGTGAAAAAAATACACAAATGAGGTTCATTGATTACACAGAAGAAGCAGCAAAATTCTTGTCAAATGGTTAAAGAAATCGAATCAAAAGAGTTGTCATTTTTCTTTATTGACTTAGTACTTTTCCCTTTCATAACAAAGGATAAAAATGCAATTTTGAAATTGCTGTGTTCCTTTGCATGGTATATTGGTTTCCATATGGTAGGAATCTCAGTGGGAATATGCTGACTTACACAAGCAGAAGTCCTAGCTACTTCTTTGAATGCCGTCTTGCTATGTTATCTTGATAGAAACAAAAAGTTCCTGTGTTTTTCATGTGACCTTGTCTCATCTGCAAAGCTCAAATGTCATTGCCACTCTGGGAAAGGTTACTGGTAGGTTACTGGTGAGAAATGTTTGAGCTTTAAATGGATTCTTAATTTTGAGTAGGATTCTTTATTTTTTTTATGTGTTGAAAACCAGGCTTAGATCCAAACATTTCTCAAAGTTGAGAAGGCTCAAACTTGTATCTGGAGTGAATTGTGCAATTTATGTTTCCAACATATAGATAATTCAGTGTGGAAAGAGCATACATGCACGTACATGTACACACACACAGATAAAACACACATGTATTTATATAAATACTCACAAAAACTGTATGTGTGTTGCTTCAGAGTTGTACTTGGAAATAGTAAGTGACATTTATCTTCCCCTGGAATTCTGTCTGTGTTGACTATGTTTCCTAAAAAAAGAGTTAAAATTTTAAAAGTTTTTAAAATAATTTCTTGACATCTAAAGAAGATACTAATGGGAAAAATCCAAAGAAATCAATTGCTTTTTTTTTTTTTTTTGGACAATATCCCTTATTGCCCATAATTTTGATTTTAGACTGGTCTAAATTGCTTGTGCACAATTAGGATATTTTTAAAATATTCATTGGTTCCTCATCATTGTTCTCTACTGATGTCAGTATAAAATTTGAGGTAGACCATAATAAAAAGGAGGATCCTTTTTATGTGGCTAATGCAAAATAAATAATTTAAATGCTGGAAGTGTGAAGGAGTGATTGGCAGGAGGAGGGAAAGAATGTTGCATGGTCTGGATGGCAAAGCAGGGAATCAAAATTTGGAAATGAAGTAGACGTAGAAACATTCCAGTTGTTTTGGAGAAAATCACTGTCTCATTTTTGGTTTTGCAGAAACAAACGCAGGGTGGCCTGGATTTGAATCCTGTTTTACCAGCAAATCCAGTGTTCAGGATCATTTGCATATCCAATTCCAGTTTTGGCTCACGTCTGTTCTGAATAAGCAGTTAAGCAGTTTGGGTATTTTTCAGTTCCCTGTGGGCTGGCAGAGAAAAGATATGCAGCACAGAGGACTGAAGCAGATGATTTGTTTAACTTCTGCTAGCCTGTATGTATGCATCTCCCTGAAGGTAGCAACGTTCAGCCACCCGCATTCCCAGTACTGAGCTGTGTACCAGGCAGAAAGCGCTGCTCTTGCAGAGGGAAGATGTTTGATGTTCGGTGCTTTGAACACCTATTTACAAAAATTTTAAGTAATTTAGGAACGGATTAATGCTGTCTCCTAAAAACCGGGAGCGCTCTGAACCTGGTGCAGGTTCCAGCTTGGCAAGGGGACCTCCAGCTGACACAGGAGAAACAGGGAAAGCAACCAAGCGTTATATGCCTCCCCAAACCCTCATCTATAAGCTGGTGCTAAACTCTGCTGTACTGCAGACTCTTCCTATGCGATTCCCCAAATGTATAGTCAGCACCCAAAAACACGAGAGCTAGTGCAACTGACTTTCATCAGCAGGTTTATGGCCACAGGGGTTTTTGGGTTTGTTCTTTTGTTCCATCTGGATGTGACTTTAGAGATGGACACAAGCTTTTAAAATTGAGAAAAACAACCATTGGATTCATTTTCTCTCTCGCACACGGACACAAACAAGTTTGGAAAAAAAGTTGACTCTGCTATTGAAGTACAGGGCACGCTTTTCACTGTTTAAAAAAGGCAGATATTTGGTTAATGCTAGCGCTCCAAAGACCCAAAAAAGGCTGCAAGCCTCTGGTGCAAAGTGCCACACAAACACAAGGTACAAGACAGCTCCTGCCCCCAGGGATTTGCCATCCCCTTTCAAAACTGACACAGAGGGAGGATATCGTGCCCAAGGCAATGGAGGGGACCAGCTGGAAAGCTGAGAGCAGAACCCAGATTTCTGGCCGGCATCTTGCAGGATGAGTTTCGTTCTGGATTCCTTTCTGTTTTGCCACAGCAGCACTCTGCTGCACTAATTAGGATTAGGTCCCCATTGTACTTAATGCTTCCTGAGCACAGAGGAGGAAGCAAACCCAGTCATGAAAAGCTCGACAGTTGTAGCTGCTTTAATTGATGGGGTTATTTTAAATCCAGTCAGTTAAACTGCTGCGGACACCCTTTATTATAGCCTAGGTAATTTTATTTCAAGTTAGCTTTAATCAATTAGGAATTGATTTTAGCTAAGTCAGTATAAGAACATCTGATCTGGTTTAACAAACTTGCTTTTAGAGAAGTGAAATGGGTGCAAATTCAGCATGGGCCCAAGGAAGGCTTTCTCTTTTCGCTTGCTAAAGATCAGGTAGAAGTTATCCTGGTAAAACCCTAGATCCTGCACAGACACAGCAGATCCTATTCTAATCTTAAGTCCTGGTGAAATAAAATATGCAGAAGGGGAGATAAAAGGGATTCCCTGAATGAAGGACTTCTTCCCCAGCAGCTTATCCCATGAGCGCACCCTCACCCCAAACGCACTGGAGAGTGGAGGGGTGTAGGAGCAGCCAGCAGGGTGCGAACTCAGAGCTTGCTAACTTTGCCCAGCCCAGGATGTGTTTCTCCAGGCCACAGAGGCAGCCAAACATCTCAGTCTTGCTCCATGTGTTTTAATGTGCTTGCTTTCTGTCAGGTAAGTGTTTTAAAGAGGTTTGTAAAAATGGCTTAAGCTGGAAGTGTGGCAAGTGAAGCGGCTGGGGAGTTTGGCAGGGAGCAGGTAGAGGAAGCAGGAGCTCCGCTTCTTGGCAGAGGCAAAGTGCTATATTGTGAAAATGGAAATGCCAGGAAAACTGGGGATTATCAGTGGAGAATTTTGAGATGTGACCAATCGCTAATGCTGTCTCACCCTCAGGACTATGAAACATATGTAAGGTTAAATTGTTTTGCTGGGTTTTTTCCCCCCCAACAAATTATTCTGATATTGTAACCATACTCTAAAATCGGTACTATGTTTAAGAAAACTCCTCCTGTTATCTTCGATTTGCTGCTGTTGTTTTTATCACGATCATCATGAGTTCTCATATGGGAACTTTTTATCACAGAATGGTGAAATCTTTCATTTCTGTTCTCAAAAATGGCAAGAACAAAGCTACTGCAATCAGTAGTACTCCTACTTCTGCTACTATCAGAAGAAAAAAGCAGGGTTTCTACCTAGGACTTGTTTACTTTGTGCCAGAGCTGTTCCCAAGTCTGGTTTCTTCTGTAGGCACAAGTAGTGTTAATGAGGTGTTAATGTGTATGTAGGCGATGCAGCTGTAGATTTGCCTTTGATCAGTCGCTGTTGTTTCCTTTTTTTTTGCCTTCACTTTTTTTTTCTTTTTTTTTTTTTAACCTCAAAAAGCTGTTTGCACCAAGAGCCTGTTGACTTAACAGAAATTTCTCCAGGAGCTGAAAGAACCTCTGAAAACAATGCACAGTAAAACTCCCACTGACTGCGGTGGGGTCAGTATTGTTCCTTTGATTATAATTGTTTGAAGAGCAAAAACATATTCCCAAGGGTTTGCCTACATGCAGTTTTTGTACTGTTTTAAATATAGGCTTGAAACTAGTATATTGAAAGCAGTATATAGAACCTAGTACAATGCAGTTGTTATTATCAGGATGTTTATGCCAAACTTGCCCGATCCCATAGATCCAGAGGAGCTCCTAGTGCCTTCCTACATATATCAATACCATAACTTCAGTGTTTTTTTTAAAACTGCACCCTTAAGGAGCTAACTTGGCACAAAGACTGGATGTATTGGGCTTGAGTTTCTTGGCTTATAATTAGTAACACACATGAAAAATGAAAGCAAGGCATCTAAAGTAGGAAAGATCTAGAAAGTAGAAAATTGATACTTTCATCCTACTGTTGTGGGCTTCCTTATCCTCTCACCTTTGTTATCACTCTTACTCACTCTTGCTGACAGAAAGCAGCATTGTCTCATGTTCATCTGAGTCTCGCAAAAAACCCAAACAATCAGGGAATGTGTGTGTTAGGTGTGTGGGACCTTTAAAAAATGAAAACATACAAAGGAGAGTTAAAAAGGTGTTCAGTTCAATGCTCATCTATCCATCCTCAGACTCCCCAGGCATCTCCTTAAGACTCTGACGCCTGGAACAATCACGTTTTCGAGCAGACGATTGCATGGGTTTCTGCATCTGCTGCTCTCGGGGGAGCCCATTTTGCCATGTTCGTGCTTTACAATCTGCCAAGCAAGGGCTCAACTGCCTCAGGCACTATACAACCAAGCCAGCAGACAGGTCCTGCCCTCCCCACTGCAGCCAGTGCAGATGTAACTGGTCTGGCCAGGCACGGCAGCAGGGAGATGGAAAGAGCACAGCAGGAGGACCCAGGGCGGTGGCAGCAGCCAGACTGCTGGTGGTGAGGCCTGTGGAAGGCTGTGGGTAGGAGGTTTCCTGAAGTAGAGGGGAAAAGTGAGGTGAGAAAGAGAAGCCAGGGAAGACGGATGCTCAGAAGAAAACAGTGCAGGAGGCTGGAGGAAGCAGCCCACCGGCACAAACTGACAACCCAGTCAAAACGGTATAAAAAGCTCCAGGAGCAGTTGGAGGCTCCCAGTGCTGGTACCTCTGTAGCTTTCCTTCCTGGCTGGGGTCTTGTTCTTATTGCAGTTTTCCCCCACAAGCCACATGGCAGGAAGAGGAATGAGTCCTGAATCATGGGGAAGTGATTTAAATCAGCCAAGTTGGGCTACTGTTCCAAATCCTACTTTAGAAGATGCCTGTCTCTCCCTTGTAACTATAGAAAGCCCTAGATAGACTATTCTTGACAGATTTAAGTCAACCTTTGGAAGTAGTCCTCTTCCTTCTCTCTCGTAATTCCCCCAAGAATGAGGTGGGAGGGAAGGAGAGGTGGCTCATTGTTATGTCCAAGTCATGTCCAACAGTTTTGGAATATAGAACAGCTGTGAGACTGAGTTCCCAGTCCACCCAACCCTTTGGGTTCAGAGCTGCTGCCTCATCTGCTTCTGATGACTCCAGTTCTGCCTGTTTCTTTTTGGATCTGTTGGTTGGTTGTGGTTTGGGGTTTGTTGGGTTTTTTTTGTTTGTTTTTTTTTTTTTCTTTTTTGGTTGGTAAGAACACAGGAGAGAGAAAGTTTAAACATACTGGCAAAGAAGAGGCCTAGTGAACGATCTACGTCTGTGTGAAATGCTTGTTTGTAAGCCTGAGTGAGGTGTCTGGGTTTGCCAACTGAGCCTGAGCGAGCCTGACGCAGCAGAGGCAGACGTCTCACAAGGTAGAATGGGTGGCCCTGGAAGCATTGGCTGTTTGCAGTGAGCAGCTCTGGCAACAGCTGCTATAAATTTCCTCATCTTCTATTTCTTCCTCCCCCGCTCTGGGTTTATGTTTTGTTGTTCCAGTTGGGCTTTAATGTGCTTTCCAGTTTCCTCTATTTTTCTTTTTGAGTGTGTTTTGATTTTTTCAATATGAAGTTGCTGCCGACAAAAGGTGCCAGCCTATTTAACAGCTGCCTGGAGATAAGTGCTCGGTGGATGCAGACAGCAGGCGCAGCATGGGTGGCAGTGTCGGAGGCCAGCTGAGACATCGCTTGGGCGGGCAGCACCGTGTCTTTTTGGCCTCCATGTTCATTTGCCCTTTCAGTTGCACTGCTGAGAGCGCATCATGGGTGATGCTGCTTTTTGGAATGGGGACCTGGTGCTTTGGATGTGAAAGTATGCCGTATGTTTTCACACCTGAAGCTTTTCAAGGAGAGATCTGAGAAGTTTCCCTTTATGTGCATGCATTGAACTTTCTTTGCCTGGCTTCAGACTTTCTGTTTTTTTTTCTTAACACATATGGTGATTGCTTCCAGTGTGTGCTTATAGAAACTGGAGACATTTGCATTCCTAGTTTAGGGAAAGATGGGAACTTGACAGATACTTGATTTGAGTTGGCTTGTTATTTCTAGTTCTGGCTTATTGCAACCATAGTCCTTACTACTGTATGTCTATTGATTGCAGACAGACATCCTGGGGGATAACTCTGTCTTCCCTTTCATTTGAAAAATAAATAAAAATAAGCATGTCTCCAGACCTGCTACTTGTGAAGAGAGACAGAAATATGTAATGCATACTGTTTGGTAGGACTGAAAGTGTGTCCCCGCGAGCTCTAAAAAGTAATCATTTATTCACCCTGTTTTCTCTGTCCTTCTCTGAAGTGCCCTTGGTAACCCATGGCACCAGTGCTCAGAGCTGTGCTGGGAAGGATGCAAAATATAAGTTCTCACCATGGCTTGTGTTAAACTAGCAAGAAAGTGATGAAGTGAAACCATGGAGGATAACTCATGAGAATTCAAAGGTTTCCCAATTCCCAAACCACACCTGACACCGCCCCTCGCCCCCCGCCCCCCCGCCCCCCTCCCCTCTTTATTTTTGTCCAGCCAGGCAAATGCTACCTTAACCCTGTGTATAGCAGGCTTGGGACAGTTTCCCTGGACCTTGTCCAGTGAGAAAATGGCTGAGGGGTTGGTTTACATTTGCATCTCTAGCACACCAAAGTTCCTGGGAGTTTCTCTGGCAGTCCAAACGTTGTTCCTAGCAGAGAAAGGCCCCGACCATGTGTCATATATAGGAGCATCTGCTGGCTCTCAAGAGCTCACCTCTGTCATTACAGAAACTGAATCAAGCATTCTGCTCCAGTTCTTCAGCCTTGCTTTCTTGGACTGCTGACTTCCCTTTAAGGCACTTCAGGGTTTGAATGCTCTGAAAGTGAAGTCAAAATTTGGGACAGATGAAACCTCACCACAATTTCAGGAGCTTTCAAAAAATCAAGGGGAGCCAAAAGTTCATCAGTTCATTAAATAATTGTTTCTGCTTTCAAACCTATGTGTCACCCAATAGGACACAAGACTCCTTAATAGTAAGGAAAAAGTGCTAAAAGTGTCACCTTTAGATAGTATTAAAAGATGAAAATGCAATGACCAGAAGTTCATATATACAGAAACATATGGAACACAAAATGGATGGTAAAAGTGGGCTAGATTAAAATCCTGTATCGTGTATACCTGTGGCATTGCAACTCTTGTAGCAGGAAACTCAATACAGGTTACTAGCCTAGGGGCTAGTAACCCAGTCTCTGTGTTCTCTGCCTGCAGACCCATGCCTTCGCATTTAGAGCAGCATGGTCAAGTTCTCAAAATCATTGAGGATTCCCACAGGTCTTTGCCTCATAGCATGAGAATACAGTTAATCTTCAGCTTTAATGCTTCATTCCTTCAGCTCCTAGAAAGGAAAATGAGGCTAGGAAAAATGGCAAACATCATCCTTCAAGTCTGAAAAATCTGCAGTTGCCAGGGTACAGATCTCTTTCAAATAATATGTTTCATCTAGTGAAGTGATCTGATGGCTTCCCTTTCTGAGAAGCCACTGCTTCGCTTGCCCACTTAGTTTTCCTCCCTCCCTCCCTCCCTCCCTCCCTCTCTCCCTCCAATCCCCAGAACATAGACCTTTCTAAGCGAAGTACATCTCCTCTTGAAGGAGACCTCTCCTTATTCCTGCCAAATGAGAGAAAATCAAAATCCTTGCTGAGCAGCAGTAAAAGAGCAACGTTGCTGCCTGGAATTGCATCAGGAGCTCCTTGCTTATTAGGCCCTGTAACTGCTACAGATGGGAAACAACTAGCTGAGCTTGTTCAAAAGCCTATGGATTCTTTCTTGCATTAAGTTAATTAGTGAGAAATGAAACAAGCAGCTAACACACAAAATAAAAGGATTAGGTATCTCATATCTTACTAGCTCAGTGGAATTGCAAGGAAAAAGGGATCTTTCTTGTCACTTATAAGAAATAAGTGTCTTATCCTTGCTTCAATTTTGAGCAAAATTTATTGGCTGTTTTACCTGCTGATGGATGGAGAACTTTCAGCTGCTGAGGCAAATGGGATAACAACTAATCCAGAGAAATTTGTGTGGACATAGTGCTGCCTGACCAATAGTTTCTGGCTGAGATGCACTAACTCCTAATTCCTTTCTGCATTCACTGCAATGGGAGGCTACAGAGAGGAGGAAACTCACAAATGAGCACGCTCACTCCGCCCCGGCACTCAGCAGCACCAGGAAAATAAGGCAAACAGATGGAAGCCAGTGTATCATCCAAATGAAATCCCACCCTCTGTGAAAATGTGCCAGCTGAAGAAGAGACAGGATTCCTACTGGTGTCCTTTGCCATAGATAACAAATGTGACTTTTTTGGCTCAAAGGTAGTTGGTGAGTGCTTTCCTTTCTTCCTCCTTCGGGTGCTTGTCATCTTGGCCAGGTGGTCTCTGAAGTTTGGCATGTGCAGAAGTATGAGACTTTCCAGAGAAAGCTCCAGATGCCCTTGGCAAATTTTTGTTTCCCCTAAAGCCTGCTTTTCTGCTGTGTCTGTGGCTGAATTTGCCCAGGAAGACTGTTACTTAACAGGCTCTTGAGCGGTATTTCACATGGACAGGACTCGCTTCCATCTGGAGTTGCCATAGCATTTTTTTTTGCCTTGCTGACAGGCGTCATGTTGTCATGAACAAAACTTACTTTTAATGGGTATTGGGATCCCTTACCCCTTCATGTTTCAATTGTGACATCTGGAAATATTACCCAGGAAACCTCTCAACATCTGGGCCTTCAGCAGCCGCAACACCTGCATTGTTGATGCTCCCTCACCTCTCTCAACAGCAAATGCATCTCTTCCCCTGCAGCTGTCCCCTTCAGACTCTCTTCCTTGGACTGCCAGCAGCTTCTCTGACAGCAACCAGCTTGTGGAACCTGGCCAGTCCTTTTTCCCAGCGCCTATATACCTGATGGGAGCTTTCTCCACTTGCAGTCAAAGTTCATTTTCCATCCCTTGCCATGAAGTGACGAATGCTCCTGCAGCATTTGAAGAGGCACAGATTTACCTGGACATCTTCCCAGCCTGCTTCTTGGTAGCAAGCTATCACTTAGCTGCAAAACTTGCAAGACAAGTGCTGCTTCAGCCTGAGTTTTGAAGGAGCAGTTTAGGGCTGCCTCATTCCCTTCTCTGCTACAGTGCAGGCTAAGGTTCTTACCCTAGCTTCAGTGTCACCTCTGCTTTGCTCTATGTCTCCATTGGCAGTAAGCAACCTGTTGAGTAGCCCTCTCCCTCCGTTTCATATTCCATGGGGACAGAAGCAAGCAGGGTGACTAGGAAGGAGGTGTGCCTGCCAGATCTGAAACTGCAAGGCTGATCTCTTCACATGGCTGATGGTGGATTTGGGGTCATCCCACAAGGTACAGGTGCACTCATGCATTACTGCTAGCCGCGGCAGCCTGCTGGGACATTCAGTCATTGCGGTAGCTCCTGCGGTCTAGCTGAGATCTGAAGGGCTTGTTATCCACTCCTAAATAAAGCTAGGAGTTGTCTGGCAGCCTTTACATCCCGGGCTCCTGAGATGTGCACCTGATGTCCCAAGCAGAGTAAGCAAGCTGGTTAGAAGGGGGTAGGTGGGTATGTGCAAGTTTTATACATACTTATAATTATATATACAATACTTTAAATATGTATATATGTGTATAGTTACTGAGGAGAACTGTCAGTATATCACTTAGAAACCATCCAAATTATAACACTGCAGTAGAAAACCAGATCAGCTCTACCGAAGCCAATGGAATGCTGGATCAGAATAATGTCCCACTTAACTTGGGTAGAGAAGAATATTTACATAAAATATAGCATTTCAAAATGGTCAAGGTTTTTTTTTCAGTCTGCAAAACATTGCCACTTAAATATATGTGATGCAAAAGTTCCTTTTCTAGCTTATAAGAACTACTGCTAGGTTCACCAGCATGAATGGTCTTTTCCAAATTAATCTTATACGTTACCTAGAGTAAGTACTGTACTGGCATGAACATCGAGTTCTTCTCTCTAAGTTTCACGGTTAAGTATCATACACTAAAAGGGTGGACAAACTGGGAGTCCTAAATACCACCAGCGATTCCATCTAGCCACTCAGTTTATGTAAAATCATTGACCTTGATCCGAGGATAGACCTCTTTAACACAATCAATACAGGTGCAATCAGATAAGAACATTCTACTGTTTTATTAAAGTGCATCTAATTCAAAACTCAATAACTCTCACAAATCCTTAATCAGAGAAGACATCCTGGGAGGTATTTAGGTGAGTGATCTTATAAGTCATGCTCTCTCCTTGTTAAGATGGCATTTTACAAATAGACATGTCTGTTTCCTCTTTACCCTCCCTGCCATAATTCTTTCACTGTACAGTTGTGTTGATTGCCATGCATTTATCAAGTCTTTTTTCCCTTCATTTATTTAGAGAGACTGAGTCAAATGACAGCTTCTGCTTACCCTGTCCCCCAGCATCACTGTAGCCAAGCATATAAATGCAAATGTGGCTTTCTTGCTGGCACACTGGGCCCTACGTTCTAGTCGATGGCTTAGATGTGTTACGCTATAGGAGGTGCAGTGTTAATGCATACAGTCTAACTCAGGGTGGGCTGGCATAATGAAAGAAAACAGTCCATGTGCAGCATTATGTGGTAGTTTAAGTAGAATGAAAGCCAAAGGCAATGACTGTATTTTTAGAAATGATTTTAAATCAAAATGATACATACTGAATAAGACAAAATAAGCACATGATAGAGAGCTCTGAGAGCACTGCTTATAGTGAGGTAATTATTATTCTTTCCAGGTGATCCTCAGCATGTTCCTCGATAATGCAAAATAAATTGTAATTTGGAGCAGTTGAGCTGAAGGCTGATTTTTGTTTTAGCCATTTATGTTCATATACGGCAGACTGAGGGTGTTAGGTCTTTAGTGCAAGTGCAAATGACTGCACATGCTTAGCTAGACCCCTGGTTCACAGCATTACACAAAACAGCACTTACCCAGCCTATATAATAAAATAAGAAAAATCCAATAGACTTGTAACTGCATATAGCACAGAGAGGCTCAAGCAGCTGCAGTACTACAACAGTCTCCTTAACATATGTGTCCAGTGACAAAAGAAGCGGTCTGGATAGTGGGTCTTCACAGACAGGAGTCTTCCAGGTGTGATTTTTCTTCTTTTACTCCCTCAGACTTGAACCTAGTTGTTTGGAAGCTTTATAATGTTTAAATTATGAAAAATTATTGTGCAAATATTTTGGATCTTCCTCAACCTTTTACCTTGCTCTTTCAATTGAGGTAATGCTTACAAAGGACATGATCTATCATGTTCCAACTCTCACACATACTCAATCACCAACCTCTGAGGTAACTTCTCAGATGAACTGGAAAATGCTTTCCAGGAGCAGAATTCTGGGTCTCCTATACCAAGTGAGCCTACTCACTGGACACAGCAATATCTCAACTGGTAGAAATAGAACTGTATCCTGCCTGAGAAGGGTGGTGAACTGTGATCAGCTAAAGCAGTCTGATGTCTTGATTCTGTACATCCTGAACTCCATCCAGGACACTGAATCGGGAGCTGTTGTATTTGGCATTTCTGTGTTGTGTTGCTATTTCTGTGAGGCTAAGCCTGTAGCAAGCATGTTGTTGAGTCAAGACCAGTTTGTTCAGATACAGCAGTGCTGCACTAACCCACACAGCACACTTCTGAGTCCACCTAGCCTTTAGAGTACCCCAGGCAGTTTCAGACACAGAATTCATTAGGGCTGCAGACACAACCTGTGTGCAGGAAACACAGGGTGGATCAGAGGAAAAGTGTCTGGGTTACGCTAAGGTGAAAAGGTGATGTGACAAAAACCTGACTGAAGAAATCATTACCACTTTGTGAAAGCTACCATTAGGCAACTTTTAAAAATTAGTTTATTTTCAAGAACAAAGACAAGAACCTCCAACTAACAGTAAGAATGAGTAGCCGGCCACTAGGTCAAATATGAAGAAAGATGGTGTCTTTGTCATCCAGATCAGCCTGCATACATCTCTCTGAAGGCGAAATAAATATATGATCCTTTAGTCAAGCAGAGACTGTTGACCTCAATAGAGGGGTTACTCCTTGAAAGCTGATGGACTGAGCTAGTTAGTTGTGTACTGCTCAAGGTTTTCTGCTGGAGAAAACCTCAATTATCAGTTCTCTATAGCAGGGAGTGTGGCCTGGGCCGGCTTCTTCTGTTGTCAGGAGAGACAGATAGAGGGCAAGAGTGAGGAAGGACAGAGAGCCAGGGAGCCCTCCTGAAACTGGTTTGGTGATGCTGCTACATCTACTCAGGGAAGCAGAAGAAAAAAGCCGTTCTTTCTTACACAGCCAAGACAATAGGAGTTGCCATCACGAATATTCTGGCCTTCCCTGCTGTTCACACCAAGAGCAAGAATTTCCAGAGCTCTGCTGTAGGCAAATCAGGGCTCATGGCAATTATACTGTTTCTGGCTGCCTACAAACCTAGATGGCTGCTTGCTTTGCTGTGTCTCATCTCTGTTCTCCACATCCAGGAGTGCTTGCTGCATGCAGTGAAGATGATGTAGCAATTCCTGAGGCACTGCAATTCCTCTTTGATACAGCATGATGCTGTGTTGTCTTAGCTTGGGTCCTGAGGTCAGTGAAGTATTAGCACTAAGCTGTGCGACAACTTGTCGCTCTATTATTAGCACTATCTTCTCCCAAAGGCCAAGCTGATTCCACACGATGACTGGAATTAAAGGACTGATGAAACCATTTTTTCTTTAGTTTTAGGCTTTTTTAGTTTGGGGTTGGGCTTTTCTGGTTGTTCAGGTTTGGTTTTTTTTTGTTTCTCCCAGTTACTGAGCAGAAGTGATTAAACTCAAATATCTCAAATTTCAAAAGAAGATTTCCTGGATAGTAGAATGGCTAAATGTAAAGGCATGCTAAGTACCTTGGCCTTTGCCACAAAAGGCTTTGCTGATTCAAGCCATTACGTAAAAATAAGGACTTTCACTGCTTTTGCAGCATGGCAATCTCTCAGTAGTTACTATAGCTGACCTTATCACTCTTCTTTGCAAGGCAAAGTGATACCCTCTTTTTATTTTTCGATCAGAAGTAATATTCTATCATCTTTGAAAGGTTCTTCTTGTATGTTTCTGCTTTGGTAAATGCAGCCCCCATCATCAATCAAACAGAAATCAAATCAGAAATTATCTCTGCAGACTTCTGTGTGCTGGCCCCCAGTGTTCAAAAGCAGCTTTGTTCTGGGGGGGCTGGGGAGGGGGAGAAGCTGGTGTACAGAGGTACACAGCATTATAGATGAAGAGTTAAAAAGGAAAAAAATACTGTTTCTTAATGCTAACAGGAAAAAGAACATTGAAAGAAAGGGAAGAACAGTCCAGATGCTGCATTATGTCCACAATGATATGTAACAAGTCCGTATTAATCGAATAAAGCCATGGGCTGTGAGTACATTTTGTGCTTTTGCCAGATGAGTTTGGCTCTGAAGGATTCCCACACCCGGTGGAAAATAAGGATACAAGAGATCTAATTAAAACCGGGAGCTTGAGATGCACAACAAGACTTTAAACTCTTCTTGTATTTAATGGAATTTGCTGTGGTGCTAAAATAGTATTCCCCCCTGTCATTCCGACATGAAAAACATTAGTGAATATTTGATTTTACTGTGGAACAAATTATGGTAATAATGAGTCTTTGAGTGAAAAAAATGCTCAAACTGGTACAGTCTCATTTAAAATGTGCATGTTAAAAATAGAGCAGATAGATACACAAAATGTTGTCTGCTACTTCATCAGCAGACTGTTATTTTATGAGATGCATGCCCTTTCAGTGTAGTGCTTGACACTTAACATTTGCCTGTCTCAGCCCCACTCTTATTGCAAACTCCATTCTTCTGTATATAATTTGGGCAGCGGGAATGTATGAACAGTCAGGTTTCAGCTCCTACTCAGCAATTCAAAACTTCAGGGTCAGATGTCAGTGGGCAGAAAACCGTCCCTTATCTTTGCAACTGATTCTCAAAATTGGCCTTTATGGTCTGAATGACTGATCATGTCCAGGCAAACAATGTGAATAGCCAAGCAACCATTTCTGCTGGATTTATTTTATTAGTATTTATTTCCTAATGAACATTGAACTCCAAGCAAGAAAGCAAGGAAGATACCTCAGAGATGGATGGATGTAGAAGGATTTTTTTTTTAATCTCTTTTAGTAATGAGGTTATGTCGTGGTTTTGACCAATCGGACAGATGATGACCCCTCCTCCCCCCCCTAAGGAAAAGAGAGGAAAGGATTAAGAGATTCAGGAATTTACATAAAAACTAAACTACTTTAATGAAATATCAATAACAATAATATAATAAACAATAAAAAGAAAAATTAAAAAGTATAAAAGGAAGGATAAAGAAAAAAAGTATACAGTCTATACAAAACCGTATCAGGCTCCCAGGACGATGATCACGTCACCAGCAGCACCAGTAAACGTCCCAGGCTGGACTCGGTGACCGGCAGGAGCTGGATTCCGGATCAGGATCAAAGGCAGACCAACAGACAGGGTCCTCCTCAGACGTCGGCCATTGAAGGAAGAAAAAACTAACTACCCCTTGATCCCTCAGCTTTTTTTACTGAGCATGATGCGGATGGGATGGAATACCCCAATTGGCCAGTTTTAGGTCACCTGACAAAATTACCTGACCTTGGTTGTTCTAGCAGTAAGTATAAGCAAGGGCCTCTCTGCATACCATCCCTTGGTATAATCAGGTCTTATCACTGTGAGACGAAACACTCTCTGAACAATGTGCTGTTCATTTCAGACTTTAGTTAGTTAGAAGAGGCCCAGCTAAAAAAGTAAAACTACTGAATAGAAAATTGGTTTGTTTTACCTCAAACCAGGACAGGTTAGCAATACATTGCTGCTGAAGTGGCTGCTGTCACCATGCAGATGCCTTCTGCTGCCTTTTGCTTTTAATGTTGCACTAATTTTAGAAAAGCTGATGAGAAAATGGCTTCAGCTTTCTACTTGATGATGAAATAAAAGCTTCTGAAGCTTTCAGCTTCAGAAATCCACAAGTTTCTGAAATACAGCTCTGGCAAGGAAAGTCTCCGTGACCTCGACCCAAACGTCCTTCGACTTCACTTTCACTTCTTCCTTGATAAAATGAAAATTAGACTTGGCTTGCAAGATTAAGGACATTTCAGTGAAGATAGGAAACCCTTTGGTGCACACTGAGATCAATAGAAAGACTGCCAGTCAGTCCAATAGGTTGGGTCACATTGGAGTGTGGGAAGGTGTAAAATAAGTTTCCTTGTCCAAACAAGCTGGGTGGACTACCTGGGAGATTCTCTGGGAAGGTGAACAGACAGTCTTGTTACATCCTCTAAGCAGCCATGGCTTTGCAGCTTTCATGGGAAGAGGCTATAGGAGGAACATGCTGGGTTGATATACTTTATACACGGTTCCTGCCTTGGTACTCTCTTTTTGGCAGACATTGCTTACTTTTCAGAATGTCCTGGCCCTTTTATATGCCTGCAATTAGGACTTGAGGGAGGTGTGTGTTACAGAGGTGGGGGGAGAGCTATTTTGCCCTCATAAACTCCTTCTCCTCATGATTCCCACTACAGTGGCCTTTATCAGAGGACACCTTCAGAAAACTGGCTTAGCCTTTGCAAATTTCTGCGTGCATCTTCAGCTTTACCACTATTTGTCTTTTGCTGGTTATGAATGAAGATTCCATGAAGGCTGTAGCTTAAAAAAGGGAATCACTGAGACTTTCATCAGCGGAAGAGCATGACTTTGTTTTTCTGTCTTGAAAAATCAGGAATACGTGTGTGTCTCCTGTGGCTTGGGTCACATCATTAAACAGAAATGTAGATATTACAGCAGGGATACAATTTTCCTGCAGAGGTTATTAAGGTGAATTTGACTTGATTTTGTGAGCCAGTGATTGTTCTCAATATCAGTGAGTTAATGACAAATGGATGTGAATGAAGAATGTCAAATGAAAGATCTTTCTGTTGTGGCTGGGTTGCTTAGTTTTATAAAAGCATCTAAAAAATAAAAACAAGAAGGGTGTAAGTATGCATTCCTTTCCCAGGGATACATCATATAAGCCCTTTGCACTCTATTGACTGATAAATGAAAAAGGGTTGGGCCAGAAAAAATCTGAAATGGATTTTTGTCACTGAGCAAGCCTACTAAATCACTCTGTTTCACACAGACAGCAGTGTGATGTTTAAACAGAGTTTGGAAGTGTGGGTCATTGTGGAACAGGCTTCTCCACATACGCAACACACAAATGTAAGCTAAAGTAAACAAAAACTGTGAACTGTTAGGAGATCTTATGAAGAATTTGCATAAGATCTTATTCTTAAATAACATGGAGAAAAGAAATACTGCACAATTGAAGATTCCACTATCTTCACGGTTAGCCACTGTCCCAGCCAAAACCATAGGACACATTTAATACAATCTCACTGTATAATGTAATCAGGCTGTCTGAGGGATATCTTATGCTACTCTGATAGTCAACAATCAAGTGTGGTCAAGGACAGTCAAATTGTTTTATTGCACATAACTTGGCAAAGGCTAAGGAAAAACGTGTATGAATTTAATGGCTCAAGGCTTTTATTACTCACCCAATAGGTGATTTTTAAAATGTTCTTCCTTGCCTTCATGTCAAATGCAAAGTGAAATGGATGGCTTTAAAATCATTAGTTGGAGAGAGGGAGAGAAAGAACAACATTCCTCTGATGTCAGCCTGCAAATTGGTCTAAAGAGGGCATGAAGGCCAGCAGAGAAAGTCCTAGAAGACCCAGGAGAGCTGTAACGTGTGATGCTACAGGACACATGTCAGTCCATATACAACAGCCCTGAGATTAAAGGACAGGCTCATGGAAGGGTTAGTAACCAGACAACTGGAGAACAACTCCTGCCCTGCAAGGCTGTGTGCTGTTTAATGGGGCACCGAGATTAAACCTGCTTAAATAATAATTCTGTAGACATCATCTAGATATCTAGATATCTATATTTAATCTTTCTTTAATGGAGAAAAGTTCACAGGAATGACTCAGTAAAACAAGGGATTTGCATGATTCCTGTATAAGAATGAGAAGAAACATTTGATTTGGGAGAAAAATAACAGGTTTGGGAAAATGCATTCTAATTCTACTGAATTGAAGGGTTTTTTTTCCAGAATTTTCATAAGATTAACAAAAAGGATACAAGAAGCAAGTCAGAATTATTTTTTCCCTTCAATTACAAACCCCAGGATACAAGGTTAGCAAAGTGAAACTTGAACAAGTAATTTAATCTTTATCCCAATTCTGCTAGCATAATAGAAATTGAAATAGTCTTGAGATGAGATAGAATGTAGGAATAAATATAGATTGACCAATATGCTGCACTTTCAAAGCCTTTATAAATGTTCTACTTCCTGTATGTCAGGTGGGAGTGGCCAGAACAGTTCCTTTGACAACCCACACCAATGCCTACAGGATAGAGATTATTTTGTTGATTTGAGATGGTAAAGAATGTGAATGGCCAGAGTTTAAGCACCTAGAGTATGATTTACACAGGAGATCATAGCTGGTATGATACAGCTCATGCATTAGTTCCACACAGTCTCTGTCAACTGTGAACAACCAATACTTGACTTTAATTTCTATTGCAAAAAACCACAGAACTAGTGCCTAGCCCCAGACAAGATTTGCCATTTGACTCAGTGGTGGTTGAAAAGCTCCACCAGCTGGAACTCAACCTGCAGAAAGAATCTGGCTTTTGCAAATACAGTCTGATCTAAAACAAACTCCAACTCTGTATATTTTGTAAAACTTGACAAGATCATGTTGAAAAGTGGAAGGATTTAATGCAGGATTTTGTGGAAGTGACCACTGACTTCAGAATGTACACAGATGTACAAGGCAGGTTGGCTGACTTCTGTCAGGAGATTTTCCCTGGAGGCATGCTGGAGATATTTCTTTGTCTGGGAATAGGCAGGAAGAGTAATTTGTACTCCAATTAATTTTGATTTTTTTTTTTCTCTGGATTATCTCCAACTTTTATCATGAGCTTGATACCTTTCATATAGTCTTCATAAATTTACACTGCACAGTTAAAGTTCTTTGAGGAGTTTAAGCTTAAAGCAGGATTGAAATATTCTAAAGGGCTCTATAATGACACAGTAAAAGCATAGCAAATTCCTTGATAGCCTAAATGGATGGAAACATTTTAGAGTACAAATGAGTTAGAGATTAATTCGCGGCACCTTATACAGGTCCAGGGAATTCTATGTGTTGGAAATGGCTCTGCAACACAAGCATTCTACTGGATAGGAGGAAGGTTCTCTTTTAGCCTCTCCTCACTCCCCAGAATGAGTGTTTAATGGAAGGAGTCTTGATTCACTAGCCTCCCCGTTGCAGTCTTGTTATTGTTAAAGAGATTGGAGAAGGTGAAGGACATCCCTCTGTGTTCTGCAAGCTTTGCAGAACATACCACGTGTCATAAAAAGAGCCCAGAACCCAGGAAAGAGGTGAGGTCACATTGAAAAGATTTTAGAAGTAGAAATAACTAAATGCAGCTGGGCACAGAAAGAGGATTTAGGATTCCTCTTCTGCTGGAAGAAGTGACCAGAGTGTCTGATTGTAATTAGAGTTAGGAAAACTTGCTATACTCTCAGAAGTCTGGTTGAAATGAAATAAAGACTTGGAAGCAGGTTTACATCTTATGTGGAAAGAACAGAACTTGTAGTAAACATGATATTGCCAGAATCAAAACCAGCCTCTATAAGGTATCATTGCTGGAGATTTTTTGGTTGTCCTCCACCCTCTATTCACTTCTAAAAGATGGACAACAGAAAGACAGGGGATTCGGGGAACATGCAGACATCTCTTCTTTCTCCAAGTAGTCAGCAAAGGATGGAACTGGTGTTTCCACTAGGGAATAACCTTTTTTTTTTTTATTTATTGTCTGTAGACAAACTCTGTGAAATAGCCCTTACCTTTCCCAGTATTTCCTTTGGTTGATAGCAAATACAACATTTAACAGAGGCTCCAGGTTGAGAAAGTCCACGTGCTTCCACATGCTTCACACATTTTGAGTGGTTCACTTTTGTAGTGGGTTAGCCTTAGCAAACAGCCAAACTCCCACCCAGCTGTTCACTCACAACCCCCCTCAGCAGGGAGAAAATGAGAAAGTTTTTGGGTCAAGATAAAGACAGGGAGCTTGCTTACCAGTTATCATTGTAGGCAAAAGAGACTCAACTTGGAGAAAGTTAATTTAATTTATTGCCAACTAAAATATAATCTGGCAGTAAGACACAAAGACACACATCACCTTTATTCTCCTCTCTTCCAGGCCCAACTTCACTTTTTCACACCAGACTCCTGTACCTTCTCCTCAAGCGGTACAAGGGGCAGTTATGGTCAGCACATAGAGATTTAGAGGTTTCTCTCTCCTGCTCCTTCCCGCTCACACTTTTCCTGTACTTTGATGTGGACTCTTTTCACAAGATGCAGTCCTTCAGTAAATATCTGCTTCTTTGTAGGGGCTTTCCATGGGCTGCAGTTCCTTCAGGAAACTCTGCTCCTCCCTGGAGCTCCTCCTCTGACCTTGGTATCCCCTCTGCTGTTTTACATTCCTTTTTGTTCTCTCCTCTTCTCTCTCAGGTGCTGTCTCTACCTCTGTCTGTGACACCTTATCACAGAGGCACCAACTGATGGGCTCATCTGTGTCTTGAAATGGGTCTGTTGGAGCTAGTAGGAGTTAGCTGTGTCTGACATGGGTCAGGTCCTGGTATCTGCTCGTAGAAACCAGTCCTGTAGCCTTGCCACTGCCAATGATTTGCTGTGCACACCCAATGCAACTCTGCAGTTATTAAAGTGAGGTCTTTTGACTGTTAAGATTTGGAAAAATAGACATTTTTAGTCACTGCACTGTGACTATTCAAGCCCTCATTATGACAAACTGGAGACCTTTTTGGTACTATTAACTTGTCTGTTTTTTTTTACTGTCCTGTTCAAAGCATGCAGCAACTCATGCAAAGCATGCACTCTTTAACTGTGTGACAGGAGAGCTTTTGTTTGTCCTGGAGCTGTGGGGATTTGGACAGAGGGCACATAGCTGGACTTTGTGGCTCTCCTATCTGAAGGACTCCCTGCTTTTCCTACTAAAAAAAAAAATACAGAGCTTGTTCTTGTAAACTGTTGCACAACCACCAATCACAAGCTGTGATTGTTACAGCTTCCTCATGAATATCACCTCCTGAATATTAACCAACTAACCAGCCTGTGCTGGTCCTCTCCTAATGGTGGAAGAACAACCAGCAGAGAGCTGGTGAAAGTGCTGCTGTGAGGTGAGCACAGGATCTCCTGCCTCAGCATTTTCTTTGTGAAGATTAAAGGTGCACGTGTCAATCATCTTCTCTGTAAAGGTCTGAAAAGGCTGTCAGAGTTCAGTATTTCTAGCTCTTTAGGAGATTATCTCTTTTATTTTTAGAGGTAGCAGTAGTTCTTAGGTTAAGAGGGAGACAAAAGCCTCATTAGTTTTGGAATTTCAAATGAACTCAGTAAGGCATTGAGAAGATTTTTTTCCATAGGAACCTGAAAAGTTGCTTAAAGGATGTGAAAAACAAGAGAAAGCCTCCTGCTTAAGGGTCTCTGTGCTAACAACATACAAATACAAGTGGCTGTGGCTGGTTGTGGAGCAGCTCGGGAGCATGCTGTACCGCAGGCAGCACAGCGGCAAGCCCTCTCTGCTGTCTGCTGGCAGGAGTGGTTTTAGAGAATTTCAGAAATGGAGAGTTAGAAGAGCCAAATGAGCCTGTTGAATCCTCTGCTCATTGAGAAGTTGAGTTAAAGGGCCATAACTGCAAAGTCTTACTCTGCCTGGGCAGACAACCCCTTACAAAGGACTCGGGTAACTTGGACTGAGACCTCATAGGGAGTCGCAAGATTTCTGCTGCTTGTAGCCCTCAGGAGCGTCGCTGCAGGCAACAGAGTGGTCTCAAGTGGTCTTACATGTCCCACTTACCAAAAGATGTAACTATGTTTCTAATTTGGTCAAAATGAAAACTCAATATGAAGGTGTAGGAAATTTTTGTTGTAATTTTCATCCTTTTACCCAAGTTGAGGCCTTACTAAAGAAATGTCATCTGTCTCCTCCTGCAATACTCCTTCAGCTCTGTTTTTCCTGGTTATTTCAGCTAGATTTCTGTTGTGTGGGGTTCATTTGTTTGCTTATTTGGTTTTTGTTGTTGCTTTCTTTTAATTATTATTGTTTTGTGTTTGTTTTTTTTTTGGGGGGGTGAGGGTGTGGCTTGTTTGGTTGGTTTTTTTCCTTCCAGGATCTGATAAATTCAACCACTTCCTAGCAGATTGTCTGTATCAGGAAACTGGATCTTCACCATAATGGTATTTGGGAATTGGAGATCACTTTTTCTTTGAAGTAAAAGCCTTCGTGTTCAAGTTATACTTACAATGATGCTCATTATTGATGCACAATGCTCATCCAGCATACCCTGAGTGTACTGGTGAATCAAGTGGCTGCTCCAAGCAAGAGCACTTGGGACAGAGGGGACTGGACACCTTGGAGTCCATGCAGGAGCTTTGTGTTCCCACATTGCATTTCACCCTATTTTATCCTGCCCTTCATGTCAGGGAAATGTTTTTGGCAGGAGCTCCATCTGCTAGCTTTCCATCACTGAGTTACTGCTGAAATTTTCTTTCTTTACACTTTCTGTAAATGTGCAAAAGAGAAAGGAAAGATGAAAACGTATATTGGAATTTTATACTGAGCACATTTCTTTCGAAACTCTAATCTATAAAAATGAGCACATATAATTTTGCAATTATAAGTATGTGAAATAAACACATTAGTTAAGAAGTTAGGCTTTCAAAAGTGCTAATTACTAACCAAATGCATTTTACAGTGTCTTAATGAGCACTTTTTCATATCATTTTAATATCCATTAGCTATATTCATACTAGTAATGCTAATAATGTGCAAAGCCATTAGTCAGCTACAAAGTCAATAATGGACGATACTGATTCCAAGTCTCCGCTGTACTAAAGGAGTCATACTTTTTATTTGGTAGAGTTGGAAAGTTAACCTGAATTTTCATCTGGCTGTTGTGAATGAAGCTGTTCATGTAGGTTACACAGATGAACGTGGGGTCATATACTGAGGGCCTATGAACCAAAGCAGACATAATGCTTTGCCTCTGTCTTCTAGAAAGCAGAAGTTGGCTTCAAAGCCCAATACACTGCCTCCTGAGGAGGTTTCTGAACAGTTCTATTCATGGATACTATCTCAGCTGACTTGTACACTCCTTCATTAGTAATTTCTCATTAAGAATTTTCAGCTGAGCTGTTTTTAAAGATAACTCTGGAATATTTCTTTTGATATGCTATCTGAATGGATATTCAGGCAGGTTATCCTGTTACTGCCTCTTTGAAAATGTTCACTGATATTTTGCTAAATAGGTCTATATGTTGTAATAATTGTTTGGGTGCCGGATTGAACCAGGAATGGTTATGTAGAGAAATTCTAGTTGAAGTTGTGCTGTATTTGCAGCCCCATTTTACTGCTTGCTTTAGGAAAACATTTATAAGCTTATTTGCAAGTAAAATATTTTATTATACTAATATCATGAAGATTTTATGCTACTAGTAAAATGTGTGCATTGTTTCAGAGACTGTTCCTGGATTGTAAAACTAACCATATAGCTTGTAAATCTCAGAAAGAAGAAACCTCAATGGTTGTCTCAGATATTAAGCATACAGTTTTTAATAATAGTGGGTTCCTGTTTAATTTTTAATTGATTTAACCCCAACTTCTATTCTAATTTAAGGCCTTCAAACTGTGAATATTGGAAACTTCTTTAATGCAAAGGCACACATTTGACTTCCTGCTTAGTATCTGTCATCTGTTTTATCTTCTTTTGTAGGGTGTTAACTTTGGGGAATAAACTGCTCTTGGCTCTAAAAAGGAACGCGGTCCACGTGTTCATGAAATGAATTGAGCTCATTGTGGTGCTTATTGACTGTAATTAGATGCAAGATTGATGCATGCAGGAGAAACTGTTCCATGTATCTCATCTGTCTCTGGTCTCTCTCTTTAATCTCTTTACCAGATTTGACTTTTCCTTAACAAACCAACATAAACCTATTAAGTAGGTGAGATTATTCTTTCAGTGAAAGATACAGATGGAAAGAGCAGAGTAAATGTGGACGGGACAGATTAATATCTCTCAACTCAGTGAAGAACCTGCAGAAATGGGTTTGAGGCAAAACTCCTGTATCTTCTTGTGCCTACAGCAGGGCAAAGTCACAGCCAACAAGAAAATGGAGTGGAACATAATATACCGTGCTGCATCCTCTTCCTGTGATCCTCACGCTCCTTCTCTTTATCCCTCTGCAAGTTATGACATGAGGACTAACTTCTGGTGGGACTTTCACTGAGAGGGGCAATTTGGGACCAGGAGGGCCCTTAAGGAAGATAAAATCATTATGCAGCACAATTAGTGACCTGAAGTCCACTACAGCTCTGCAGAGATTTTAGAGTGATTCCTCACCAAAGTGAACTAAATCAGAAGTAACTCCATTAAAGCAGGCAGATTAAAACCTGTGTGAAGGAGATCAGAAGTGGGCCCCATGTGGGAAAACACAAAGCACTTTAGATAATTGTGTGGAGAGCAGGGAGCAGAAAAAAAGTAATATCCTACCTGACAGAAATCTTGATAACCTGGAAAACGAGGTGAATGCCAGTAATATAAACACCTTGCCTTGAAAAAACAAAGCCCCAGACAATCTCTTGACATTTATGAAAGACATGATCTTCTAATGAAATTAAATGCTAAAAAAATCATAACATATCTGAATAGTGCTAATGCCCCAAGGAAGGAAGAGGACTTATAAAAGCAATCCTCCTCATGGGGAGAGGGAAACCAAAGTAGGAGGAATCAGCCATAAGGATGATAAGAACCTTTCACTGAGTCCTATGATATCAGTGACCTGGACTCAGAGGAAAGAATTTATTCCCGAAAAATGATCCCACAGAAGAAGGAGCACAGATGAATGTGGGGTCATATATTGAGGGCCTATGAACCTCCTGCAGATCAAGGGACTACTCTGGAAATGGAATGCAAGTCTCCTGGGGTTTCGATTCTAGAAATGAACTCTTTTTTGAAACAAATACCCTTGAGCTGGGCTTAGTTCATGGTACTGCCACTTGGGAACCAACTGAAATCTGTTTAGGCCCATATCCTGTGCTTACAAGTACTGGAATCAAATGCTGACAGTACCCAGTAGGGCATAATTAAAATCTTACTCCCCATTGAAATAATTGGCAAAACTTCCACTGGCTTCAATAGAGCTGGATTAAGCTTTCACTGAATGTCATGAGAATTTGAAAGGCAAAATCAATCCAAACTTTGTAAATTGTTTTTGTTGTGGATCAAACCAAAACCATAACCTAGAAACCCTCCCAACTTTACAATGAATGGAATAAGGATAAGTATTCATATTGTATGTCCTAAATGCTTTTCCAGAAACTATTCAAAACTGAGTCACTTGGGGGACTACAGCAATAATAAGAGTTGTGTAAATAACATGTAGCAAAAAATATTCCATGGTTATTCTGCTCTTTTTTGGCACAATCCTTCTGGCAGAAATGTATACATTTATTTTGTTGTTGTAGCTCAAGAGCTCCTGGTGAGTAATTCCTGCTCTGCAGATGGTATATGATGTAGATGGTTCTTTATGTCCAATTTCAAGCTGTAGTGCTGTGGTTTATCACAAAGTGTTTTGCTGTAGTCTGATAGTAGAGACTCTGAGAAGCCAGTTTCCATTGTTAATTTTCAGATAAATCCGGGTATTTAATACCTCACTATTAATTTACAATTTAAAAACAAGAAACAGGAGCACCTGACTGTAGACGAAGTTGTTCCCTTCCAAGCCCCATCTACAACATGTGTATAGCCACAGGGCCAAGGTTGCAGAAGTTTGTGAAAGTGGTTATACTGCAGAGATTATTTTGGGCAAAATATCATTTCATCATTATGAAAAATATACCAAAACCAAATTCACTAGCACAAACTGCCGTGATATAGAAATGGCAAACGTTCAGAACATTAATAAACCATAGCTAGAGAAGTATGGAATGGAAGGTGACCTCGATGGCTTAGGAGATTATTCTGGCACTCACTGGATAGATGTTTGTCAATAACCACTACTCCCAAACCTCAGTAGCAGTGTTGTAGCAGAGACCTCTTGTCCTTGCTGGAGCTCCCTTAGGATCAGAAGGAAATTCCCTACTTCCTCCTTAGAAAGATGAAGGCCCTGTTTCTTCAGAGAAGCAATAGCTAGAAGAAACATTTCACCCAAGTAACAGGAGTCGCTTCTGTGAGAGGACTAGTCTTTCCGCTCTTACCAGTTGAACTATATCAGTAACACTCCATCCTTCAGTCCTGCCTTTGAGTTGTCAACATTTTTCTTTGGCTTTAGTAGTGACATAATGGGCTAAGTAGGGCTCAGGCAGATACTGCATTTCTACAGGGGCACCAGAATAGGACTGCAACTGCTGTGATCACTCACCAGCATGCCAGTCCTGGACTGCCCTTCTCTGGCTATATGCTTTCTCTCCTGTCCCCTGCTGCCCCAATATTCACAGCTTCTCTCCCCTTAGACAGAAGGAGTTGCCTGCTTCTGTCTCGGCTCACCTTAGTCTCCTTTTGCCTCCTACCCGTACCTGGCATGGTCCAAGGGTTCCTGGTACACAGCCACTGTGTCTGAGCAAGGCCTTGGTGAATACAATTATGCTTTTCTGACACTTCCCATAAAAGAGTGTCAGCTGTATGATGTTTCTCCATGATTTTTGATTACACCTGAAGATTTGAAAACAGTTACACAGTCAAAATATTTCTACTTGTGTGTTTCACTTTCTGCGATTTTACTTTTGCAAAATCTTTACAAATCCTTGTTTTTATTCCTTTTAAACTTCTGTTATTTTCTGGCAGGTCTCTTTTCATTATCAGTGAGTGTGGGAATTTTACCTATCAGATTGCACAGAAGAAGAAAACTTATCTTTTCAAATATTTATGGGAATAAAATAATAATGCTATTATCCACACTCTTGATTACCAGGATTATCTCATTGTATATATACAGATCCTCCAGATAGGCAGATTATGTGATCAGAAGGTTCTTAGTGGGCCCCAGGCTCAGAGCGCACATTAAAGCGGATCAAGCCTGCTTTAATTCATGTGCTGCTTTGCTAATGCTCCTGCTCTTTCTCAGGAGAATTTCTGAAATATATTATTGATTTGGGGCCTAGTGCAGTGCCCACAAGGCTGGATGGGCAGTCATTGACTTTGCTGGACAATAAACTGGGGCTGGCTTAAAGCAGCAATGTGCGAAGAAACACAAATTGCACCCTTCTATTTCACCTGGGACTAGCGGCATCTCAGGTTTCACATATGTTGGCGGGCCTTGAGTATCTTGCTCTTATTTTTTTTAACATTGTTAACAAATGTCTCTAGCGCAAGTGATTCTCATTCTAGTGACACACAAATCTGAGGTGTTTAAGGGAGTGTAGGAGAGGGCCAGCTGTGTCCCTTAGAGTATAGACGGGAAGTGGAACGACTGCTTTGGCTGACTGAACAGTTTTCAGGGCATGCAGTGGGACTTGCTTATAAAGTGGGTTTCCAAAAAGCTGACATTTCTTCATGGCTCAGCTAGCATGTAGCAGTTTAACCAGTGAATAGGGGAAACCACCCTCTAAATTTGGTTTGGCCATCAGCATTTTATTTTTTAAGAGACATGATTGCTTTTTGACTAGGATATGTGCTCTTAGTTGCTTAACCATTTTGAGAAACTTTTTATATAAAATTTGAAAACACAATAACAAAGAGTTGAAGGACTCCTTTAGAATTAATGGTGGGGACATACCTCAATTACAACCATACTGAAATCCCACTATCTTGAAATTTTCTTTTCCACTTACTGTGTTTCTGAATATGCCTGTTGCTCCTGCTCTTTGTCATGTGTGTCGGTAAATAGCAGAGCTAGAAGATGTCAAGAAACAAGGAGTTCAGCAGTGGAGAGTGTTGCAGGCCAGGAATGAGTTTTTGACACTGAGTCCAAAGTAAAGGCAGGAGAGAAGTGGAAAGGTCTTTTTACTTAAGAATACCAAAGAACAGGAAAATTGTGGATGATAAAAGAGAAGAGGTGAATAGATGAGGTGCCCCAGAAGGAGTAATGGGAATAGATGCAACTGTTGAGGAAGGGAGGTCCTGTGGATGGGGGAAAAATTGCTGCACATCATAAACACGGGTAGAAGATCTGAGTTTAAAATCCAAGGGAAGGAAATAATTGAAAAAGGGTTTCAGAAAGTCATGGCAGCCAAGGAGAATTGACAGTAGGGTGAGTTCAGTAGCAATGTTTTGAAAATATTAGGCTCCAGTGATTTCATTGGGTTATATTCCTTTCGTCACTCGCTCCTTCTCTTGATTCACAGGGAGGAGGGTAATCTATAATTTATTTATATTTTAAATGTAACTATCCCACATGGGAGATAAAAATGAGAGCTGGTCATGTTTGGCTCTGGAGTCCACGACAGGTATAGGGTTCTATGAGACATCCTCTATTTCTCAGGCCTCTAATATTATACTCTGGCAATTTTATGCCATGTCAGTCTAACCTTCCCTGGACCCAGTGACCAGACCGGTTGCAATGCCAAGCTGCCCAGTTTAATTTGGTCTCTCCTGAATGCCTGCTTTCAGTGTAGGAACAGTGCTATTAAGCAGAGGTGCACTTGTTTGACTAAAGCCACAAAGAAAAAGCACAGCCTTCCAAAATAGCTTGTGTATGTCCTTTTGGTGGTCTGTTTAGTGTTCTGGCCCAAATAAAAGGAACGTGTCTTCCAAAAATACTATCTTGGAAGCAGACGGCAGGGCACTCTCCCAAGGGCAAAGCTGAGAAGCAAAAGAGAATATTGTCAAGCAAGACCCTTCTTTTTCATTTTTAATTTAAGAAAGACTGGTTTGGTTAAGCTTGGGCTGGATGGCTTTCAAATGCAAATCCTCTGGGCTACTCTAGGTGAACTTGATATCATCTTTGAGTCAGACTGGTCTCTTAAAATGCAGCAGGACCAAAAAAGGACTTGTGATTAAGGAGACTGCACATCCTTGGTGTCCTGGAAGCATGCCAGGCTATGAGATGATATTTCAGTCCTTTGCATTCCTAAGAATGTCCTTTTGTCCCATGAAAGGCTGACATCTTCCTGTGTCATAATGAAATGATGAGCCAGGGAGGGAGGTGTCTGTCTAATGAATCAGTCCAGAGACCAAAGGCTTCTGGTAGTCTGATTGACTGTTGCTTTTCTGGGCTCTGAAATAAAGGGGTGTCAGCCTCTGAGGCTAATTCCTGTCCTCCGGCTGCCCCCTGTTGGCTGATCCTCCACAGAATCACAGAATTGCCTAGGTTGGAAGGGACCTGAACCTGGAGTCCCTGGTGTCACAGTACTTGCGAGGACTGGAAACAAAGCAAAAAGGCAATCAGGGAAAGTCACCACTAAATGACAGAATCATCTTTTTCTCTTTTCCTTAATGTGATACAAAGTGTCTCTGTTGCTAAACTCTGTGTGGTTTAAGTTTCAAAGGGTGATGATTGCACAGTTAAAATTTTGGGATACTGTTCTGGAAGCTGGCAGCTACTTTAGTTTCTGGTTCAGATTTTCTGTCAGTGGCTTTCTTGCACACAAAACCTCCTGTTCCAAAATCATTGCTAACTTCGTAAGTATAAAATGGCTACATCTGCTAAAAATCACCCTTGTGTGAAGCAACTGCATCCAAAATTCCTGACAGATAAACCGTTCTCTGTTTAGGTTAACCATATAGAAATGTAAATGCCAGAAGCTCTGCCCTCAGCTATTCAAGTACAAGTTGCACTGCAGCATGTAGGAACTCCAGCTACCTTACTGAGGGCAGAACTGAGCCATTGCTGCTGCAAAGCAGCTGGGGCAGATATGTCATTTTCAGTAACTTATTGACTCATAGATCTTTCTTTAGAAGGACATAAGAACTCATCTCTTAGATCAGAGGGCCGTCTAGCTCAAGATACTGAAGCCAATAGGGCTACCAGCAGGTGCTTACAAAAGTATATAAGCACAGGGCACATACACCATGATCTTTCCCTTGGTGCATCCTCTTACCACCTGGGAGCCACCATTTTTGAAACTTATTATGCAGAGGCTGCTTACGGGCTGTCACATTTATAGCTGCTGATGGACTAATGTATTGTCTAAAAGTTGCTGTGTTACTAATGCACATTCCTGTGCAGCCCTGCCAACTGCTAACTAACTGCTACAGCTGCTAAGTCCATGCAGCTGTAGATGCTTGTCTGTCTCTACCATTTTTTGACTAATAAGTCATAAGTAATGCAGTGAACTAATCACAGAATCACAGATCTTCCATTCTAGAGCCCTTTCCAGTTCTATTTTCACAACTAGGATCCTCATGTGCTCTCCCCTCTTCCTCAGCATGGTATGTGGGCAATTCGCACCCAGAAAATGCCAGCTGACCTACATCATAAGGCAGCTGTGTGCAGCTGTCTTTTCAAGAGATGCCAGGTGGTCAGTCAGTTGACAGACCATCCAGACAGTTTCTAGGTATGGGTAGAAATAGTATTCCATAAGTCTATGAAGTGGGGAAATACACAGAATGACTGTCCTGTTTCCATGCTCCTTTCAGGCATACAGCAAGAGCAGGAAGAACCCTCTTCATAGCTCCATGCTGCAGGGTTACAGACATCAAAGTGGCTATAGCGATAACCATAATAGCTTAGAAGTCAACCCTACCAGTCTTACCTTGTGTGATGGCATAACAAAGTCTGGAAGTTAGAAGTGTTTTGCATCAAGGCAAGTTACAGAACTTCCCCAGGCCTCCAATTTAAGGTAATTATGAAGTAAAATAAAGCCAAGAGCAGAAAGTCCAAAGACAAAGCAACAATGAGGGCGAGAGTTGCAAGGAGGTAGGAAGAAGAGTCACCTCCAGTGACTCAAGTTGTCAGAAAGAGCATATGCTTCTACCAGAAGATGCATAGGAGGCCAAGAGGAATGGGATAAGCAATGGTGCTATGGTACATTTTCCCATGGAAACCATGGTCCTTCTTCATAGGCATTGTAGAAGTCCTCTTTGTGGCTGTGCACATGTGTTTTGCACTTCACTACAAGACATCTGAAGGTCAGACAATCTGATCTACTAATTGGTAGTGACGTGAGGACTTTTCAGCAACTGTTGACTGAAAAAGACAAAGATCATGGTGTAAGGCAGAATTACTCTTTTGAGACAAGGAATGGGTAGAAATAGGATGTCCAGCAAAGGTAATGGAAAAAATTATGCACGCTAGCATGGGTTCTTTCTGTCCAACATGTGCCAGTTTGCTGCATTCACAGATGGTGTATCAAGGGAGCCCCAATGGCCAGTTACAGCAATTCCTGCACTAATGCGAATAGAGCTTTTGATTTCATGGTTTGAAATAAAATGACCCAAATATAATTACACAAGCTTATTAATTTATTTGTTATGGGTCGGTAACCCTTCATAGTCTATAGCACCAGTTACAAGAAGGGCCAGGGGGATTAAAGCTTGAATTTAGCACAGTCAGATTCCTATATTGAAATTGGAAGAAACGAAGCACTAAATTGCATGTTTTATGATGATATCTTATTAAGAAACAATTAATGCCCAACTTTGAAAGCACCATATTAATTCTGAATGGGAGCGGTACAAAAAGAACAGCCTCATGAAGGTTTGAACTGAATGATATATACACTACTTATGCCCATATATACAGTCCTGGAAACATGGATAGATCTTGAAAGTTACAAGAGCAGGATAACTATTTGTGGCCAAAACAACATGGGCTTTCTGTCTGTGCAGAGAATTTCTACAGCGGTGCTGGCGGCATTACTGGCAGATTCAGTAAAATCAGGAAACTGCATAAAGCATGGCATCCCATATTCTTCCTGATGACATCTGATGCTTTGTCCTCAGGGCTCCAGAAGCATTTCAGACTTCAGTATATAGAGGTATTAAGATTCTTTTTCCACAAAAGTGAAAAGGAGGTTGTTGGATCAGACTTCTTCCATTCCCAATGCATTAGGCTGTTACTGTATGAGGTGTGTGCATTGGGTGAATGAATATAGTCTAAACACAGTTCACAGGATTTGGGGACTTAAATAAAACGAAGAGGCTGCCCCACCCAACTTCAAACAGAACAGAGCTGAAGGGAGTCAGGTGTTCAGTCTGTCTGATTGGGTGCTGCCAAACACGTGGAGTCAAAAAAAGTGATTTTTTGACACTCTCAGGGAGTTATTATTTCTGTGTGCCAGAGTGAAGAAGCCACTTGATCAATGCATGAATATTACATTATGCATTTCTGGCATGCAAAAGATGGCATGGCAGGCACTGGTCTTTTCAGTTAGACCTCTAGGTAGTCAGGACTTTCACAAAGAACACCTCACAGAAGCCCAAATATTCACTATTGTGAACTTGATTTGAGCCCATGACCCGGAAGCAAGGGAGCTGCATGCTGACTCAAACTCCTCAAACTATCTCTTATAGGCTTTTATCTTACATGGCCATGCAAAATATTACTTTGAGTTTCTTCATTGAAAACTGCTTTGATGTGTGTAATTCAAAACCAAAGGAAAAACTGTTCAGCAGGGGTAAAAATTAAACCTCATTCATTTTTCTCCCTGGTGTTTTCTCTACTCAGTTAATGCGCAGGATGCATATGATGGCTATGTCAGTGTTAATGGTGGAGTCCATGAGTACAGCTTCAAAAGGCACTTTATGCCTGGGTGATGACAATCTGGTGGCCTCCATAACATAGGCCTGCTCATAAGTTTAATATTAGACAATATGGCTTCTTTCATCAGAAGCGGGAGCTGTGAGGTTGAACCCTCATAGCTCAACTCAGATCCTGTTTCCTGGGTAAGCAAGTGTCCTGAAGGAGGTGGGACAATGTTTCAATTCCTTTTGCAGAGTTTGTACTAGATTCTTTTGTTGAGGTGCACATAGCCAGTGCGAGATGGCAACTTTCAAACTACAGCGCAAGCATGATTATTTATAGAACTTTTCCAGCCATATGCTGTAATTAAGAAAAAACTGGATAATGGTGATGTCTCTAGCCTTTTGATGGGGAAAAGCCTTGCTGCTAAATTCAGTAAGTGTTCCATTTTCTAGAGGATCTGGACTATTACACTTGGCTATAATGCTTTTTCTAAATTGGAGTAAAGATGATGCATTTGTCTAAGGCAATAAAACTGAATCCTGCAGGTGATTATTTTATTGGAATTCATAGAAGCTTATTATAGAAATGTAAGAAGGAATCAGGGCATCACTTCAGAATGAGAGAAAAAACTGACCCTAACCTTCTCTCGGCACTGAAATGAAACCCAAAGTTATTTCACATTAATTTTATAGATGGAATCTCATCAGGTCTCTACTCATGCTTGACATTTTGCCAAGTTCTTTCCCTCCTGGTCCTTTTCTCACTGTGTACAATGAAATTTAACCATTATAAGTTGCCTGGGGCCTCTTCCAAAACCCCAAGCCATGATTTCAGGACCTGCTTTCCTGATTCTGAAAATCCAGTTTCTGAACCCAGATCTCTCATGAGTCTCTAGCTGGGGTCTGGCTACCATTGCATCCAAATGCCACTCCTTTCAGGACATCTAAAGCTTTGAGGATACTTCAGTATCACAAGACACAGTGAGCAATAGGTTTGTTGAAGGTGGTGATAAAGGGCATCTAGAGAAATGTGAAGACTGGTTTACACCTCAGTGATTTCTGTGCAATGTAGAGGCATAGAATAGAATCATTTAGGTTGGAAAAGACCATTATGATGACCTAGTCCAGCTGTAAACCAAACACCAAGTCCCCCACTAAACCATACCCCTAAGAGGACATAGAGTACTCATTAGTAGTCTTCTCTTACTCTGTAGGTAGCATAGATAAACTGGCTTTACACTACTGAGCTCAGGTGCTGCTCAGTGCAGCAAGATGGAGCAAAGCCACACGTTAGGCTGGAGGGGTTGAAGTAGCTCCTGCTCAGACCTGTGCTACATCAGCTTCACCTTTAGGGAGATGTCTGGTTTAAAGCTAGTTTAGCTCTGCTTGCATGATCTCTGCCTTCCATGCTGCCAGTCTGTTGTATTAACATACCTAATGTTGCAAATAAAAAGTGGGAACAGGGACAGCAGCCATTGCTGAAGGGGAAGAGAGCCTTTGGGTTTTGGTTACGCATTGAGCTAAGGAATTGATGTGGGCCAAGAACTTCAATATTCCCCTGACTTTTGAGGCATTGAGTGGTATTGCTCAGCTTGTGTGAAGAAAGCTGAAGGAAATCTCTTAGGAAAGAGTGAAGAACCTGACTCTGCTAGAGGCAGGGGTTGGGCTGGTAATGGTTAGGTCAAAGCCTCACTCTCAGGAGAACACTTAGGAGAAGCCTGCTCACCATGGTTGCACTTACAGAGCTGGTAATTTTAAAAGTGAAATTCTATCGTGATAGCCTTTCTGCGTTTTTATTCCCTGTAGCCTGCATTTGGCTACCGAAGTACAGCTGATGCGCTGGTGCTGCTGAACCCACAGTGCCACAGCCATAACTCTTCTTTCTATTGCATTACACAGCTCCTCATCAGGACCTTATGGCTGCCGTGTCAGGATTGAATTAAAACGTCATAAAGAAATCTGTGGGGAACAGGAGACAAGATTATTCTGAAAGCAATGCAGAATCACAGGAGAAATGAGCCTCTGACTGCTTGTAGATACCCAGGGCACGATTCAGGTGACTAGCCTAGACTAGCCAAGGACCAGGCAAGTGTCATATAGCAAGCTTTGTTTCTTTGAAATACACGTAGGGGTGCTAATTTCTGGTATGCTTTTGTGAGCAGCATTGCTTGGATTCTGCAAGAAAATAAAAAAATGCTGCTAAAAACCCAGAGGTCTGAGAAGGGGAAGGAGCAAAACCAGGCTACTTCAAACCTTGTCTGAAACACCTTAAAAGGTTCCTGACTTCAGGTGAAAGTTATAAACAGAGCTGATTTCCAAAATTTATGGGAAGTTAGTGACTAATTTAGTAAGTTTCATTTTGATATAAAATACCAAACAGCTTTCCAGCTAATGGTTATCCCTGCGCCCACACTTTATTATACTTACAAGTACTACACCCTGTTTTTTGTTGTTTTATTCCTGAAAGACTTGATTCACCACCAGTTTACTACCATCTTTTGCTAGGGTAACTCCACTGATTTCAGCTAAAAACAGTGAAGTTATTCTGGAATGACATAACAGTGATTTAAAAAAAAAAACCAACTTGTAATAGTCTTTGTGGCCCCTTTTTTTGATTTATAAACAGTACATTTCAGTGGTTATGGTTCTTAAGAACGAAGATGGTCAAATCAACAGATTGGTATTAATACCTTTGTCACCCGTTTGTGTATGTGTGTATGTGAGTCTGACAGGGTTGTTCCTTATGGTGAATTATCTCTGTCGTCTGCCTGGGTCCCAGCTGGTCCCCACTGCTCACTAGTCCAACAGCGCTAGTTCACTGCACATTGGATAAGCCATAGCATTCATGGCTTTGAGTCAGAGCTGCAGATGGCCAAGGAAGGAAAGGACCCGACACTGCTGCCCATTGCTGCAAATAAGGATCACTCTATTGATTTCAGCAGCATTAGACAACTTCAGAACCAGAGAGAAGCCTGGCTGACTGGGATTTGTTCCTGTATGGGGAAGGACAACTCCCAGCATCCCTTGAGCATATACATGCAGTTACACAAAGAAATGCTGGAGAAAAGTGAAGGTGATATATCAGCTCTTTGGGACTGGCAATACATTTTATATGACATTTACTATCTTTTCCTTGATGTGCCTGAAAAATTGTAGAATAAAGGGTTTCCTCTCTACCTCAAAACTTGGCTCATGGCCAAGTTTTTAAATATACATATTTAAATCAGTAATTTAGGAAATTTGTAGCAGAAGGTAGCCCATCATCACCAAACAAAATTTCCTCTAATAAGAAAAATTAAATCTGTGGGGACATTATTTCATTTATTAGGTTCTGTGGGAAAATAAGGGATAAGAACTTTAGCGATGAAGTTGACAGCCAAGACTGAGGATAAAGGCTTGAAAGAATCCCATCAATTCCAGAGGGAATGTTCAAATTCCTCTAATAGGCCTGTGTCATCTTTACTGGAAGCTGTTTAAACATGACTAACATTGTGAATGTTTGGCTGTACAACTGTGCCTCTGTTAGAGGCTAATAGTGGTTTCTGTGGGTCAAACGCTTGACATAATTACTGCCTGGGTTCAGGGTGTTTTGGAGGGCTTTTCAGATACTTTATGCAACTTCTCCCATGTCACAGTAATGAATGGCTACTTGACTTTCTTCACATCACCAGTGCCTTACTGCTATCAGCTAAAGGATTGTTTCACTGCAACATTGAGTCAGAAGGATTTAAAGTGGAGGTTTTTTCCAAATCTCCACTAAATGCTTTTCTGGTCCCAGCACTTCTTAATAGACCATCACTGGTCTACCTGTATTTCATCAAATAGACCTCCCTTCCCAGTGCGTAGATTCCTTGGGGTCTCAGACAAATGTGTGTTGTGAGGCATTAAAATGCAAAGCCCAGTACGGGATTCTAGAGGGTCAATTGCCTTCCTCAGTCTTTTCACGCTAATAACTATGATGTTTTTTCTGACGCTGTAGGATGCACATTTGGGCATAAAACTTTATATTCACTGTTTGGATTTTATTTTCTCCTCTCTCACCTGTGGCCATTTTCCACAAATTATTGTTTGTTTTATAAGAGATTCTACCTCATATTTTCCTGATTATATTGCTGTCCTAGTTAATATGCAATGTTAATTATATTAACATAAAGAGAGTTGAATTTTTTTTTCATATTATAGATACTGCTTAACTGTATTTGGCTTGCCTCTAAGCAGGGGTTGCTTTTATCTGTTCCTGAAGGAATAAATAAAAGCTGGGGGTTTTATGTTTGGTTGTTTGATTAGTTTGTTTTTTTTAGCACGCAGAAAGGAGAAAATGTTTTCTCCATCAGGTAGGCTGGTTTGGACAGTATGAAGTCACCTGTACAAGCAGTGCTTCTTTATCCAAATTAATAATGAATTCTATAGACAAGAGACATCCATCTGTCTATCTATTCACCCATTTATTCTTTGACACAAACATTTATAAGCATTGTTTGAAAAGGTTACTATGAACATTTAAGCATCATGGTTTTTTCACTCTAAAGATTTTGGCAGTCAAAGATGGTTGGTAATGTGAACTGCTGTGTAGAATGTAGATACTCAATCTCCTCTGCAGTATAAAAGAATGTCCCAGATATCTGATATTTCATGGTCCTGGTTACTGAAAATGGTTCCAAATTTAGTTTCTGAGGTAATATATTGGTAATATTTTCCCAGACATTTTTATTTCTGTGTGTTTTCTTGAATTTGCAGCTGTTTATCATGCCAGAGAAAGTACAGGTCCTACCTGCCTGATCTTCTCTCTCGCCCTTCTGTCCCCTACCT
Source organism: Jacana jacana (assembly GCA_013400555.1). Classification (NCBI taxonomy): domain Eukaryota; kingdom Metazoa; phylum Chordata; class Aves; order Charadriiformes; family Jacanidae; genus Jacana; species Jacana jacana. The sequence continues at coordinate 158,317 of VZTM01003390.1, read as the reverse complement.
CTCAGGGTAGATTCTTTCCAGTTTCTACTTCTGCTCCTTCTCACTGATATTTGCACTGTAAAAAGGACATGGAGAGAAACAGAAGGGTGACTGTACTTTCTGAGACAAAGAAGGACTCTCCATTTTTAGAAGGAGAACAGAATAAAGTGTTTTCTCCTCTGCATATGTAAAATGGGACTTTATCTATTCCCCATGGATCTACGTTTTGTGCCCGCTGGGGGATCTCTGGGGAGATAATTTGAGAATAAATACGGTGTTGTCCCAGGTGTAAGTAGGTTTTATTTCTAAGCTTTGTTTTCTATTAAAGTCCAACTTGGCATTTGAAGCCTAAACCATGCAAGAATTTCAGAGGTGCTGGCCATCAAAATCTCTTACTGGCTTCATTTGTACTTCTGATGCTCCAGGGACCAAACTCATGGAGAAAGGTACCTAAGTAAGTCCTGAAGTGTGTAACTGAAAGCACACTTATTTGAAACCTCAGCTCCTGGTGATTCCAAGTACTCAGTGAAGCTCCACATGACCTAGAATTACAGCAATTCCAATAACAGAAAATAAGATTGAATGCTGTCTCTAGATGCTGCTAATGCTTTGGCCACTGCAAAAATCTACTCTCAGCACTGAAACAAGGAGAAAGGGCTTGCCTGATATTCTTTAATGTTTAAAATTTTTATTACTTTCATAAAAACCCCTCACAAAATAATATAACAAATAAATAATTTTGAATGTTGGTACAAATTGAAATATAAAATGCTGCTATTATGCAATGAAGCAGTGATAAAACTGACAAAATAACATTCAGATAAAAAAGATAAAAAGACAAGACATGACAAACATAAAACTGGATTTGGTGAAATGTAATGGTAATCTCAAAATAAATAGTATCACAAATATTATATTAACACATTGGCCCACTATTTCTTTTTTATGTGAAATTATTACTCCTAGAATCGTGTTGACATCCTGCCAGAATTAACCATATGTACAGGAGGCCAGAAATCTGATGCATGTTCTGAGAAGGGATTTTATGAAAGATGTCTCCAGTTGTAAAGTATAAACCAAACCAGAGAAACAATTAAATCAGCCAGCAGCTGAGATACTGTTGCTTCCCTCATATTAATTGTTTCTTCATGAGATCTTGTCTACGCAGTTTACACTTTTAGAGCACCTTTCCATCTGTACAGAGACCAGAGACTGCACCATGTGCTTGTTAGCTTGCTTCAACATCAAATTAGAATAAATTGCCCTACTCACATTTGCTTTTAGTTTAGGATGAGTGATCACAAGGGAAGTGAGCATTAAGTTTCCTGGGTGCTGGAAATTGCCTTCTATGCACAAGTTTCCCCAGGCAGAAAAGCTCTTGAATCCTGACTCTTCCATCTAAAAGTATCTGTTGGACCCATGGTTTGAGGTCTTCATGACCTCATGAAGGACTGGGAGACCTGCTATGATTCAGCCTGGGCTTTTTTTTCCTTAGACCATTTTACATGGTAAACAAGAATTGCCTTTCCCTTAATCCCCACAATTTTAGTGGGTTACCAAGTCAAGATCCTTCTTGCCTGTTCTTTTCATGGATCTTTACTTATCATAGAATCTTAGAATGGTTAGAGTTCGAAGGGACCGTAAAGATAATTGAGCTCCAACCCCCCTCTCACGTGCCGGGACACCCCCACTAGACCAGGTTGCTCAAAGCTCCATCCAGCCTGGCCTTCAACACTCCCAGGGATGGGGCATCCACAACTTCCCTAGGGAACCTGTTCCAGTGCCTCACCACCCTCACAATAAATAATTTCTTCCAGATATCTTTTAGTGTGATCTTTCACTAGATCAGTTTGCTCAAAGCCACATCCAACCTGACCTTGAACACTTCCAATGATGAGGCATCCACAATTTCCTTGGGCAATCTGTTCCAGTGTATCACCATCCTCATCATAAAAAAAATCATTCTTTATATCCAGTCTAAATCTACAGTTTTAAACCATATATAACCTTTAAAACTCCTCATGGGAAAGGCTTTTAGTTTTAAGTATCTTATTTTCTGCACAGTGACACAACTTGAGATTGGGCAAGGATGGGCAGTGTTCCTCTCCTACCCAATAGTTGAAGCTAGGCTAAAGCTTGATGTCCAGGGCACACTCTTGCAAAATGCAGAGTGAAACCTCATTTTCCACCCTCTCACCTAGGGTGCAAATGGCAGTTTTTACTGCTGGAGATGTTGTATTTTCAAATGGATTTAGTGTTGTGAGGGTTTCTAATAAACACAGTATAAATATCCCCCAGCTCCAGTGCATCTGAGAAGTAGGCCCCTGTCTGCTCCTGTCCACATGTCCTGCTCTGGGCATGAGTGGGACCTCCAAAGCAGTGGCCGTGGGAAATCATGCCATAGAGTGATGATGCTGACTTACTAGGATATTTTCAGAGTCAGAGGGACTGCATCACTCTGGGACAAGTGAGTAAGTCTGTGTTTGCTCTGCTCCAAAGATGAAGAAAAACTCTTGAGAGAGGAGAATTGACCTGGCTTCTCCTTGTCTATTCATATAATATGAAACTAAATATTGTCTGTCAGTACTTGTAGATCTCTCAAGCAGAGCCAGATACCTTTTGCATGCTAGGCAGGCTCTCTGAGTTTATGTGGATAAAAGCTCCCTAAGGAGGGACCATGGCCCAGATCCGATAAAATATTCAGGTTTCTCACTTCCCACTTAAATCAATGATCAGCTATTAACTGCCAAGCATTTCAGGAGTACTCCTAGTGCCATGGAAAGATCAAAGAAGAGCAAGACCTTAACCTGTAGTGAGATATTTGTACAAGGAATGAGGTATTTCCAGAGAGCAAGACATATACAAGGAAGAAAAAAAGGCATATTGAAAGCAACGGGCAACAAACTGTTTTGGAGTTAAGAAAGGAATTTGGTGCACCCAGAGTATTGTCTGTAGGGACAATGGCTTGAAGATGAACAAGAAGAGAACATGAGAAATCAGAAATGTTGATTCCGTTTTAGTTCTGTTCTATCCCTCATGTGTGACCACAGACAAGCAATCTTAATGTGGATGATGAAAAGAGTTCAACTCGCATTTGAACACCAACACAGTATCATCAGTGGTGACAATAATAATAGTAAAAATCTTCATCTTAAGCTGTTTTAGAAACAGCATAAAATACCATAAAAAATAGATATGGCTGAAATTACTCAAGTATATTTTGAAGAGGGAGGAAACAAGGTGATCTGTGGCAGAATCTCAGAAATGTGAAGTCTCTCAAAAATGAGAAGTTGACAGAGAAAAAGAAGATGGAGGAGATGAGAGACCTAAAAGCCAAAAGCCAAGGGAGAATGACATTTTAGCTATGTTGAATTCATTTGATAAGATCACTAAGTTTCCTTCACTTATTTTCCATGGACTGCTAGGAGAGACACTGGAAAAAGTCTAGGGCAGAAGTGGGGGAATATGCCAGCAGCATATTCAGTAAAGCTGAAGTTGAAAAGGAGGAGAATGGGAGGGTGGGAGGTTGGAGAAGCAGAGTCAACAGGTTTTTTTTTATTTTTATATTTTTTTTCCCTAAGATAGGACTTACTTTGACAGAAGAGCCAGAGGAGACTAAGATACTGAAGAGTAAGCTACAGGGACAGCATAGAAAAGTCCATGTCATCAAATGAAGTATCTGGGCAGGTTGTAAGCTCAAAGAAGTAAGCAGAAAAGAAACTTTTGCAGGTGAATCAAGAGAAAAGAAATACAGGTGAGGAAGATTGAAGACAAGGCCAATAAAAAGGAAGAAGAAATTCAAAGTATGCATTGACAATTCTCTCTAGAGAGGAACTGGCAAGGTCATGTATGGAGGCAATATGATATCTGGGAAAGCAAAGGCAGCAAAATGGCTAAGAGAGCTGGGACTGTTCAGCCTGGAGACGAGAAGGCTCCAGGGCAACTTTATATGAGTCTTTCAGTATTTAATGGGGGCTTACAGAAAAGGTGGGGAGGGACTTTTATCAGGCAGTAAAGTGATAGGATGAGGTTTAATGGTTTTAAACTGAAAGAGGGTAGATTTAGATTAAATATTAGGGAGAAAATCTTTACTCTGAGGATGGTGAGTCGCTGGAACAGGCTGTCCAGAGTTATGGATGCCCCATCCCTGGCAGTGTTCAAGGCCAGGTTGGACAGGGCTTTGAGGAACCTGGACCAGTAAGAGGTGTCTCTTCCCATTGTGGGGAAGTTTGAGCTAGATGATCTTTAAGGTCTCTTCCAACTCTAACCATTTTGTGATTCTATGGTTGTATGAAAATGATCAGAGTCCCTTCCTGGTGGGTCCTGCACTTGTGTCACAACAAGTCCATGCAATAAGTTTGGGGAAGAGTAGCTGGAAAGCCACATGGCAGAATAAGACTTGGGGGTGTTGGTTGACAGCCAGTTGAATATGAGCTAGCAGTGTGCCCAGGTGGCCAAGAGGGCAATAGCATCCTGGCTTGTATCAGGACTAGTGTGGTGAGCAGGGCTAGGGTAATGATCATCCCACAGTACTTAGCACTAGTGAGGCCCCACCCCAAATACTGTGTTCAGTTTTGTGTCCCTCACTACAAGAAGGACATTATGATTCTGGAGTGTGTTCAGAGAAAGGCTACAAAGCTAGTAAGGGATCTGGAGAACATGTCTTAGAGGAGTGGCTGAGGGAACTGGGATTGTTTAGTATTCAGAAAAGGAGGCTGAGAGGAGACCTTATTGCTCTCTACAACTATCTGAAAGGAGGTTGTAGAGAGGTGGGAGTTGATTTCTTCTCCAAGATAACTGGTAACAGGACAAGAGGAAATGGCCTCTAGTTGTGCCAGGGGAGGCTGAGTGTGGGTATTAGGAAAAATTTCTTCACCAAAAGGGTTGTCAAGCATTGGAACAGGCTGCCCTGGGAGGTGGTTGGATCACCATCCCTGGAGGTATTTAAACAACAGGTAGACATAGTGCTTAGTGACACGGTTTAGTGGTGGTTTTGCCAGTCTCAGGTGAAAAATTATGATGAAATGAACCAAGAGAATCCAGAGCTGAAATTAGAGGGGAAGGGTGATGGAGAGGAGTTGGAGGAACAACAGATGGCAACATGGATAGAGGGGAAACAAAGTATCAGCTACAGTGCTGTGCGTAGGATAAAGAATGGGAAAGGAAAGGAGAAAGGACTTACAGGGAAAGCCCAACCTCTCCATGGCCAAAGCCAGGAAGCGGAGGACAGAGGAGGAAAGCCCTCTCTAAGTGAAAGTGGCTGAAGACAACAGACAAAGTTCTAATCTTTGCCAGAGTGAGATTTTCACAGCTCCTGCTGGAAAACCAGGAAAGCCTACTTCCTCAGCTCACGGAGAGCAAAGGAAGGAAGGGAGACAGGATAAACGTATCAGTGCCTGTGAAGAACTTAGATACAAAGTGATGGGAATGTTATATAAGGAAAGAAGGTAGATTATATTCTTAAAGATTTTCTTCCCAGAAGCTAATTAACCGTATTCGCAGCAAAGCTGTGAGAGATCGAAGCACAGAAGGGAAGGTTTCAGGAGAGATTACTTTAAAATATACCTGCCAGGAGCCAGTTCTTAGAAAATAATTTTAATTTCCCCTGATCTTGCCTGGATAGAGTTCAAAAACCTTTTAAATCTTGTTTTGGCCTTCTGCCTTCATAGCTGTTTATTTCCTATGATTTTTATCCAATTCAAACTTTGGGGGTTATTTCACTGAGCTGGTTCAAATTTAGCTGATACATCCCTTCTTTCTTAGAGCAATATCTTAAATGACTGGAACCTCATAATGGTATCAGCTTTTCTGCGATAAGTGAAAGAAAATGGTGATGCTGGTTGCTTAGTAAGAGCCTGGTGCCAGACAAGACAGTTCAACCTTTAGACAACCTTAAGACAACCTTCAAGCAGAGCTGACAGAAGACAGGACTTTCTGTCCTGATTTTTTTTGGTACAAGTTCCATGTGTATTTTCATCTAGAATCAGAACAACAACAAAATAATATGTATATATATATTTGAAACTTCATATAGCAGCGAAATTCTTAAAAAAATAATTGTTGTAACTCAAATTTTCAAATTTGTAGTTCTGCTTAGTCACACATTTTTCTTCACAAGTGCTTGAATACCCACAGGGTCTCATGAGGGCTGCACTTCGGATGCCTTCCATTACTTACCACTGCGGGCAAGGTGTTAGTGCTGGCCACTGTCCCACAGTATGCTCACTACACTGGTGAGGCACAGCAGTACATCTGCTGTCGAGGAGACCACATAACTTCAGAGGAGAAGGTTTTTCTATGTGTCATGGTAAGCCATTGTTGGTACATCATAGTAGTTAAGTGGAGGCCTGAAGCTGTTCGAGCACACAGGATAATACTTTTTTTGCAGAGGTTTGTGGAAACAATGTTTTTTTGCAAGGGATCTTTCCTGGGCAGCTTCAACTCCGAGTCGTTGCTACCCAAGAATCATAGAATCATAGAATGATTAGAATTGGAAGGGACCTTAAAGATCATCAGTTCCAACCCATGCCATGAGTAGGGACACTTCCCACTAGACCAGGTTGCTTAAAGCCCCATCCAGCCTGGCCTTAAACACTCCCAGGGATGGGGCATCCAGAGCTTCTTTGGGCAATCTGTTCCAGTGTCTCACCAACCTCACAGGAAAGAATTTCTTTCTGGTATCTAATCTAAATCTCCCTTCTTCCAATTTAAAGCCATTACCCCTTGTTTTGTCACTACACTTCCTGACAAAGAGTACCTCCTCAGCTCTCCTGTAGGCTCCCTTCAGATACTAGAAAGTTGCTCTAAGGTGTCCCTGGAGCATTCTCTTCTCCAGGCTGAACAACCCCAACTCTCTCAACCTCTCTTCATAGGAGAGGTGCTCCATCCCTCTGTCCATCTTTGTGGCCCTCTGCTGGACACATTCCAACAGTTCCATGTCCTTTCTATGATGAGGACTCCAGGGCTGGACAAGGTACTCCAGGTGGGGTCTCATGAGTGCAGGGAGAGGAGTACTCCCCCAGCACACAGGCTCTACTTGTTTCAGCTGGTGCTGGATGGTGTAGGGGGGCCTCATACTGGGGCCTTTGTAGCTCTGCAGGGTTTGCTGCACCTGAATGATTAGACTTGCTTAGACCCAGAATGGGAATTAGAGGTGACTGGGAAAATAGAGTTGTGCCCTTTTGTGTTGTTCTGTTTTGTTTTTGTTTGGTTGGGTTTTTTTGGGTTGGTTTTTTATATAAAGAGGGCCTGAAAAGAATTTTCATTTTTCAACTCTTTACATTGATAAATCCTTTTTTTATTGGTTATTCAAGCCTACTGTGGGCAAGAAAAGAACTAATGAAATGGTGAAGTCAGAAGACCCAAGTGGATGCAAGCTGAGGAGAGAAAACACCTCAGGCAAGCAGTTTAAAACCCTGGTATTTTTCTTAACACCTATTTATCTTCAGTTGATTAACAATTTAGGTAAATGGCACCAGTGTCAAGGAGTTACCACCTCAGTCTGTGCAGCTGTGGAGACACAGGGACCACATACATTCTCAGTGGACGTGTCTACATGATTGATGATACTGAAACACCTATATCAATTATAAGTCCTGCTGTTTTTATTTTGACTGAAATCTGTGTAAAGGAACTTTCCTATTGGCACTGTGTAAGTTTATTGAAGCCAGTGAATTGATTTATAATGAACTGGAATGTTCATATTAACATTATTTACACCATCCTGCACTAGCCCAGGAAGAAGAAGGTGGCTGAGAGGGTTTCATAGTCAGCATAAGTTCATCAGAGATTGTCCTGCCATCAGAAAATAATAGGTTTTCCCCTTGCAAGCAAGGGCACAATTTGTGACCCTTGGATGGCAGCTTAATTTCCAACTGGCCTAAAAGAGTCATGAAACCACAGCCTTGTATACTTTCCTTGGTCTTTGGATTTTTCTGCATGGCCCTGATATGAGATCTTAGGTGCCCTGCTAAAGCCAAGCAGAACAAGGTATGGAATTGCCGGTCTTTCTAAGGAAAAGAACAAGAAGGAAAAACTGCCTCAGGGAAACAAATGTCCCCTTACTTTATCTCATAAAATGAATTAGAGACATCCTTAGTGAATCACCTTTATGACAGGAACTTTCAAGCACCTCAGGAGTTGAGGATCACAGGTCTCTTCACCAAAAAAGTGACTTTCATACTGTGGGGCTGGCAGGTGATTCGGTGAGTGTCAATAGTTTTGAAGAAGGCAGGGTTTGTATTTGCCCTCTTAAGCTCTGTCATAAAGGCTTGTTTTGGTTTTATCCAGGGAACTAATATGGTAAGGGTACCTCACTGCTAAAGCCTGTCTGGAGACAGGGAGCCTATGTTTAGTATGAGATAGCCACAGGCCTTTCCTTTTTAAGTGTAAAAAGCCACGTCTCATTGTATGCAAGAGCTGTTCCACAATAAAAACACAGGGAAGGTAAGGTTCTTAACTTTTAACAGAGGAAAACTCACTGAAGTCAGCCTCACATGAGATACCAGGCTGATCTTAGTGAATTTACCTTATGGCAAAACAAAAGCACGTTGTCTGAGCTGTGCTTTTACCTCTGGCTACCCAAGCATATTGCCTCTCTGGGGGGTAACAGCATTTTCTCCCTGCCTATTTTATGCCACAATATGGCTGTCTTGGTCTTTGTCTCTGCAGGTATTTTTTGCAGCTGGACTGTAAATTTGTGTAAATTATCCATTGGCAAAAGCTACTTTTTTTGCTTATAAAAAAAGCCTCGGCAAAACAAGGCTGCAGCTCAGGCAGAGGGCAGGAAAGCCTCTCGGAGGGGATTGCTGCTCAGACACACTTGTGCATGCAGCCACGTACATCTGCATTCTTAGACACATTAGCGTCAAAACCCCCCAGCACACTGGGAACTTAGTGTGGGCTAAGCTGTAATGCTCCCTCTCTGCGCAATGCTGTTATGCTATAATTTTGCCTCAGGAAAGGCTTACCGAAGCCTGCATACATTTATCCGTATGAATAGCCAGTGTTTCATGGAAAGCAGGAAGCAAACCAGGTGGGCTCGCCAGCCAGGGGAGTCATGGCTTTATTTACAAGGAGTGAGCACATAGAGCATCTCACTCCATATTCCCATGTCACCTACGTGTCCATCTTGTTCTTGCAAAGAGGTTTTCCAGGGCTTTTTGCTTGAAGCCTGCATGTTGTTGACATGGGGAGGCCTGGGATGGTGGGCCACGCTGGTTTGGAGTATGTCAGCTTAGCTGCTGTTCGCCTGCTACCACGGGTAAATTCATTTAGGAGGCTTCTCCCTCTTTCACCCCTCTGTTATTTCCCCCCCCCTCTTTTGATTGAGGACAGAGGAGCCTTTGAAAGCTTTTGATAAACTTATGTAATTGGGTATGTTTTCCAAAGCACAACTCTGTTCTTTCTAGGGGCTTAGCTAAGAACATTATTCCGATTCTTCTCTAGGCCTTCAAAAGTGCCGATCCTTTCAAACATGTGCAGTGTGAAGGATTACAAATTTGTTTTTCAAAGGACCCCAAATCCCTGTTGCTTTCATCAGTTCCTCTCCCTGTGCCCCCAGTTTTCCTTCCCCCCCTCCCTCCCCAGCCTCATAGCCCCAGCTCCAAGCCGCAGGATGCTACGCTCCCTCTTCTCCTGTCCCTCCACCGCTCACTTTTTCATCTTCTTTTCAGTTCCTCTCCCCCCCATCCATACCCCCAATATTTTTTGTATGCAAACAAAAGTGCAGAGAAGCATTGCCATGGCAGCAATGCCACAGTGGGCCCTCCCCTCCGTGTGCATGCAAGCTCTAAACTTTTAAAATAATGGCCTCAAAAGAACAGGAAGGGGACAGTTTGAGGCAGAGAAAGGGAGCGAGAGAGAGTGCAAAAGCAATGAGAAGTGGGACAAAACCATTGGAAATGCATTCAGGCTGACATCACCACCCTTTCCCACAGTGGTCATTCACTTAGGAGGCTCCAGTGTCCATTCACTGTCTTAAAACTAGCTTTCTAGAGCCCTGGGAGACCATCTTTCCTGGCCTGAATGCCTTTTTTGTTGTGAAACAGTGAACTGTTTCTGAAACCCTGCATAAAGGGCTGAGTAATTCACTGCAGTTGCCAGGAAGTCTGAGCCACTTGTGAGCTAACAATAGTTAACTTTATCTGCCGGCCCAAGCCCCCCTTCCAGCTGTAGGTCCCGAATTCTAATAAGGGCTTTACTCATGCCTCTGAGGTTATGGTAATATTTTATACATCTTTTTTCATTAAGACACAGTCATAGCTACTGTTGAGGCACCGGAGGGAAGTGCAGTCGATTGACGAGGGGTGGAGGGGGAGAGGGGGAAAGGGGAGAAAGAAAGAAAATAGCTTTTTATATCAGGCAGGCAGTTTGGCCATTTTATACTGGAAATATAAACTTGGTTTGGGGGAAACTGGGGAATGTAATTTTAAAAAAAATTGCATTATAAACCCCAGAGTCAAGCAAGACCTTATGATTATTTTCTATCTATGAAACAGCCTCGGCTTTTCATATTTTGGGGTGGCTGTTTTTTTTTATTTTTTACTCTCCTTCTTCTCTGTCCCTGCACTGAGGGCATGATGGTGACAAGGAAGTGAGTGAATCATGAGGGAAATAGGATGAATTTGTTTGGGTTTCCCTTTTAATCCGGATTTGGATGTTAATGCTTAAAAAAATTCTGCACAGTGACAGCACAGCTGTGCGTAAGTGGTGACACAAAACAGTGATTCATACAGCGGCCCTGCGATGCCGATAACCATGGCATGCCTTTGAAAGATGTGGATCACCAATTTTCTTCTTTACCTTCTGAACTGGTTGCTTTCCTGATAACTAATGAAGTCAAGTTCAGTGCAAGAAAAGTTGTAAGTTATCCCTTTGGCCTCCAACGTTTTGGAAAAGAAAAAAACTAATATTGCTTATTCCTCACTTTTAAGCAAATGCTCATGGGGAGTAGAATTTATTTGAGAGCATCACTGTGAACATTCCTGTTCAAGGTAAAAGACGGCACAGCTTGAACAACTCTTCTGTGTCTTTGGTGTATGTGTCTTGCTCACTGTGCCTTGAGAAATAGCATTAGAAATGCCTGGATGGAAATAAAAGCACATTTTTCAAAGTTCCACTCAATACTTTATTAATGTTTATAAAAAGTGATTGAAAGATGCATACAGGTTTTGTAAAACTAAACCGCAGAGATAGACTTGATGTATTCCCCTCGCACAGCAATACTGTTTTTTTGATCTGTACTCCTGACACCAACTGATGCCAGTGGGAGCTGCATATGTTGTGGATGAGGTCACTACAGGGTCGCTGCATAGTAAATAAGTTGCTTGGCTTTTTGGGTAAGTTCAAGTATTGAATCACTTTCATATCTTCTCTCCAAGTGACCTTTACCAGGGGGGAATACCATGCTCTGATGGAGTGACAGATTTGAACTGGCCCTTTTCCTGTCTAACAGCAGTGACTTCTGAACTTCGCTGTGGGTTTGTCTTGACAAGAATGAAAAGCTGCTTTCAGACGGTGGAGGCTTACAAGCTATGTGTTGTGTGTGCACACACATGAGCGAGCATACATCCCCCACCTCCCCAAATACTCTCCTTTCTCCTAACCCAAATGAACTGCAAGAACAGTCAGACATCAGTATGGCAGAGCACACAGGTAGCAGACAAGGGGGAGAGTGGTGATACAGGAGAGCCACAAAAGGAGTTTATTAATCATGAACTAACTGTAAAGTCATCAAAGCTACCCCTGTGGCCCTGACTGAAAGATCTGATCTACTGGTAGCGCGACATTCTCTCGGCGTGGACTGCTTCTGCTTCTGCTCTTGAGCTGAAACACGTGAGCTGAAGCTGACTCTGTTGTATTTTGACAACCCATTTAAATAAAATGAATTTATTTGCTAATCCTTTGGGAGGAGGGAATATAAATTAGAGGGACTAAGAGCATACGTTGGAGAGAAAAGGAATCCAGTTTTCTAATTTACAATGACCTTCAGGATTTGCGGAAAACCTTTACCACCCCCAAATGGACACTTAATCTCGTTCTGGATGTAAGTTTTGATGCATGGAAAAAATCTGCCCACTTTTTTACATGCCCAAATGCAGATCAAGCTCTTTTTAAAGCCATGACCTGTGATGTGGACTTGAAATTTGTCCCTTAATATGTTGAATTTCTGCATATATCTGTATGATGTAAGCCCTCTGCAATCATCTCCTCCCTTTCAGAGCACCGGAAATACTCCAAGAAACTGTATGCCTTGACTAGATGCAATATGATTTCATTCTCTCCCACCAAAATGTGCAATACCGAGGAATCATCATCAAAACTGGGCATGACAGGATGCCAGGAAAACACAAAACAAACCCAGAAAGGATTCAAAAAACCAGTAGTGCTCCTGTATTTCCAACTGATAGGCAGGATTTATTCTGGAGAAAGACAGTGATTGAGATTTTTTTCCTTTTTAGATAACCAGGTCAAATATTTTACACCCTGTGTTGTGAAATGTCAAAATCTCAGCTGCGAATTTACCTGGGATGTATGTCTCGCCATGGCTTTTACATTTCACTTGTGCTTTCAACTTCCATAAAGCAATCTCTTTGATCTCAGTACCCTACTCAGCCCCTTTTGGCTCTTAATGCTTTGTCCTCTGCTTTTAGTGGCTTCTTTTTTTTTTTTCTTTTTCTAAGTCTGGTCTCTCTTTCCTTCTGTTCTGGCAAACCTGCCTCTCACTCCCAGAGTTTTCATTATTTAGTGGGATTCTTTCTCCTCTCTTGCCACCTGGGCTGTGTCTCACTTGCTCTTGTTCACTCCTTGTCAAAGGCTTCTTTGTTTCCAAGCCTCTCCTGTTGGACTTGGCTTTCTTTTTTTATTAGAAATTTCTGGCTGAAAAAGCCTCAGCAACCTGTCAAGAACCACGTTAGCTCCTGGTAAGTAAGTCCTACAGCCCAAGAGCAGCTCAGAGTTACCTTGGTATCCCAAACTCTGTGAAGAACAAATAGCTAACATCACACAACTCACTCAGATAGCACTCTGTTTTCCTCCTGACAGCCTCTGTCCTGGAAGCGGTGAGGTGAGAGATGCTCTATATTCATAGCGCGGGTTTGACTTGCCATGAGCTTACTGCATGAGACTATCTGACAGCCTTCCACCTATTTAGGACCTGGGGACAGTATGAAACCCCAAAAAGTGAGCTGTAAGAGCAGATTGTAACTTTGCTGACCCAGTTCTTCCATTGGACCACAATGGTTACCTAGGCTTTTCTGCGTCTGGCTTAGGAGGGCTCTCTGCTGAGCCTGAAATGGCAGGGGACCCTTAGAAATTGTATCTGACACTGAGAACCACAGAATTCCTCCTCATTCTCTTCCTCATGCAAGGGCTGAGGAAAGGCAAGTGTTGTAAAAGCTGTAAGAGAGTTGAATATGTGAATATAGGGCTGTTGCATACCTATGCCAGTTCTCAGCTAAGATCCCTATTATAAGATAAAATTGAGGCAGGAGAAAAGGCCTTTCCTCTTCCTACATCTTTAGAGAGTAAATATTCTAAAATAAAACTGCAGAAGAGACAGTCTCTGTTATACCCAGCATTAACATACCAAAGTCACCAGCGTGAACTCAGTGTTTGGAGTTTGCCTGTTCATTAGCTGGATTGCTCCATTTTGACGGTGCAGTGGTTTAGCACTGATGTAACACCTTCACAGTCAAACTCTCTGAGCCCAGTTGGAAAGACTATAAGCGTTTCCTTCAGGTGGCCAGGCAAGCAAAGCGAAATGAAAGCTGCTGGTGGGTGAAAGGAATAAAAAAAAAACAGGATAAGAGTGTGATATTTCTCAGGGCCACGCTGGTGACGCTGCAGGAATCCTAAAGAGCACATCCAAACTGAACGGAGAAAGGAACCCTTTTGGGCAGGAGTTGGTGAAAATGATTACTGTTCAAACACTGGGAGCAGGCCTGCCTCTTTTTTAATGGCTAAGGGAACAGATTTGTTCAGAGGGGAACAGGAGACAACTCCTTTTTCTAATTTTTTAATGCTTGCCTGTCTGTATAACACAACCAGGAAACTTCATTTCTGTGCTGGGAAATGCCACTTCAGAATCGAGCCACTCGTCCTTCATTCAGAAACCCGATGTTTGCCTAGCTATTCTCTCATGTCATCTTTGTCAGTGAAGTCTAATTTCAACGTGTGTCTTTATCTTTTCTGAAGCAGGGAATATTAATCACTAAATCTGATTGGTCTCACTACTGCATACCCCAGGGCAGCTTTTTTAGCTTATGAAAACTGGTGTCAGTTGACATTGTCATCCACATGGCTTGATGAGTAAGAACCGAAGCTGAGCTATTTCCATTTTAACTAGACAATAAAGCAGAGAAGCTGATAAACGCTGAGGTAGGGTAGATTTCAGCAGGGAGGTTTTTATGTAATGAAGTTTTCTCATTGGCCTCATACCCATCCTATTACTGGAAATGAAGCTGCCTATGCTCATCCTTTTAATGTTTTTATTAAGAGATCTCATCAAAAGACAGGAGAAGACTGTGCAGCCAACTGAGAAAATTAAGGGGGAAAAGGCTTATTGTTATATAAATGTCCCTTCCTCCCACTTTTGCAGAGCTGTTCTTGATCCTTTCAAAGCAGTCGTCCTTCGAGAAAAGAAGATGCTGTTAGCTTGTACCATACAAAGAAGAAATTACAACAATTACTCTTTTTTGTTAATATTTTGGTCCATTAATGCTACTAGTATCTATCAAGCACAAGCTGAATGCTGGGGTCTTTTCAGATAGCAAACTCGGTGTCCCAGTGCATGGGTGACACAGGCAAGAGGATGAGCCAGTCAGCATCTCATTAAGTGCTGGCCTGTACCTGAGGGGATGGGCACTGGTACCCCAGCTCTGTGGCACAGGGTAAGCTTGACTAACCACACTGTTTGAAGTTGCTCCGCTCTCAGCTTTGAGGTATGAGGTCTGATCTCTCAGTGCGTTGCTTTCCCTGCTGGTAAAAGAGAAGCCACTATGCTTTGTCGCTGTGTCTTTAGATTTCAGAAGGTGTCAGGAAATGCAGCTTCCCATGTAGATAAGGACTACTTAGCATGCTGGGACATGCTCTCATTAGAGGCCTCCGTGCACTGCTACAGCGTGATACCTCAATAAATGCATTTCTTTCTCTGCCAGAACACTTTTTGATTTTCTGTACTCAGTTCCACAAACAAGCAGTGAAATTTCAAGTGTATTTTTAACAAGTTTGTTCCATACCTCCTTTTAAAGTTCTTTTTTTCCTTTGCAGGATGAATATTTTAAATTAAACAGAAAAGGTAAGGGGCAAGCTGAAGGATAGGGGCAAGGCTCAGGATGCTTAGGATGAAGTTTATTGTAATTTCCTCCATTTTTTCCTCTCCTGTGCTTCCTTGGAGAGAATTTTGAATGAAAAGTCAGGCAGAGTTAATTCTTGATTTCTCTAGATACCACTGTAGAGGAAAATTCACATACTGAATTGCCTAAGCAGGCAATACCTTCTGCTCTTAATAGTTAGGATTTTCTGAGCTGATGCACTTACCTGTCCTCTAACAAAGTCTCTGAAAACTGGAGATAAGAGGTTGACCTTGTCCAGAGAGTCTTCTCCATTTTGGGTGGAAGAGCTGAGGTTAAGCACATCCGTAAGGTCACTGCCACACATCCAAGCTTCAGAGAGACACCTCTGGAAATAAACCAGCAGCAAAGCAGCAGGCTAGAGGCAGGGCAGAAAGGGAGAAGTAGCTGTTTCTTCTCACACTCCCCACCTGCCTCAGGCCTTGTGCATGCCAAAACAGGGGTGACACAGGCACAGCAGAAAGGGACCCCTGAGATTAGTCGCTCACATACCAGGGGCTATGGGTCGGAGGGGGTCTGTGGCCCCAGACATACCATCTCTACATAGATCTAGGAGTTACAGGCACATAAACATATAGCCCATGTTATTTATTTATATAGTCTCTGAAGCCTTTGAGTGTATAGTACAATTCTTCTTGGCTTAGCTCAAAGAAAAGCCCTAGCAAAGATATTTAGAATCATAGAATGGTTAGAGTTGGAAGGAACCTTAAAGATCATCAAGTAGGGACACCTCCCATCAGACCAGGTTGCTCAAAGCTCCATCCAGCCTGGCCTTAAACACTTCCAGGGATGGGGCATCCACAACTTCTTTGGGCAAACTGTTCCAGTGCTTCACCATTCTCACTCTTGCCTATACTGAACCACATCATAGTTTTGGGCCAGGTATATCTCTACTACATTTCTGGCTGCAAACCCAACCCTCCTTTATACATAGGTTAATGCCTGTGTGCACATGTGGGCAAGCGCAGAGAGGACTCTGGGGAAGGCAGCAGTCAAGTAGGGAATCCTGCACGTTGGGACCCCACTCAGAGACCAGCTGATGAATACATAAAGGAGTGCTGGCTTCTGACACTGCCAATTTCTTAACCTTTGGGATCATTAACAACTTCTCTCTTCCACTGGAAAAAAAGCCAGCAGTTCCTGCATTTTTCTGAGACACAAGCAAAGCATTTAGCACCATAAATAACTTCATAATTTGACAGGCAAAATGCCAGGAAAAGTGAAAGCAGATTAATTCCTCCAAGGCCCTGAATATCTTAGTGATCCTTTACTTGTTTTTTCAAATGCTATTTCCTTTTTGTTTAATCACAGGTTCAGGTCAAGACACTCTTCAAAATATCATGCCCTGTCCATGTGCATTTTCTTAACCTTAAGGATGTTCACAGTTTCCTGCTTTGCCAGCCAAAAGAAACGCCACACAGAAATGCCTACGCAGGTCCAGAGCAGTCACTGAGTAGCTCTCATTTTTAATTTACCTACAGATGGATGTACCATCCATCCATGTATTTTTTTCCTTATGTGCAAAGCCAGCATCCACAGAGTTGGCATAACAAGTATTTGAGAAGCTGTATTTGCTGTGAAACTCATCAAAGGGAATTAGCTACAGTATGTGAACAATAACTTTGCATGGCAGGGCTACAAAAAGAGCTGAGGCTGATAAAGGCCATAGGCAGGAAGAATATTCAAGTCCCTTGAAAATGAAATAATGCTGTGTCTTCTCCAAGCCAGTTCCAGCCAAGGAGCTCAGTGGGTTTTCACAAGGGCTGGAGAGGCTGGTGGTGGTACCCTGGGGTAAGGCCTGCCTGCCCTGGGGCTCTTTGTTGGAGAGGAGCCTTTTGGTGCTGTCTTGGGACCGATTGGAGAGCATGGGACTATCATCCCTATCCGTTCTCTGAAGGACCAGTCTTCCCCACCACAACTGGCCATCCAGTCCTGCAGAAATATGATGCCCCAGCACATTGGGCTCTCCTCATCTAGGGAGACATTCCTGTTGACAGGAGACAGTAACAGCATGGGGCTTTGCTGCCTTTCTGTGGGACATCTGCAGCATCAGAGCAAGGTGATAAATGCAGCAGTTGCATCAAGTCACAAGAAGTGAAATTCTGACTGAGTATAGGGGAAAAAAAGGTCACTGTGAGAGTAGTTCAGCACTGAAGCAAGTGCCCAGAAGGACTGTGGACTCTCCATCATTAGAGACCTCTCTGCTCTCCCCAAGATACATCTTTTGGATTGGCACTTGGCTGCTTTTCTGCTAGGAAGAGCAGGTTTGAAGGTAACCCATCACTCTGCATACCTACTTGATTTTGAGGAGCAGCTCACATCCTGGCAGCAATTTTATGCAGCTTTTTCAAGATGAAATGACTTGTTGAAGATCGTGCAGTACATTGGCAGCAGAGTGTGACTATGCTCTGGTAGTCTGAGCACTAATGTTTTGTAGCCAGAAAATGCACTTTTCCCTGGTCCCTCTTTCCTCGGGAAAGAAAACATTTCTGTGGGCAGCCTCTGCGAGGAACCTGTGGCCATAGTGAAATGCCAATTATGATTACACTATGTAAACCTCCTGAAATCCATGTGCCAAGTGGCAAAAAATTAACCTTAAAATTAACCCCTACCAATCACATTAAAGGGAGAAGAATGACATAGTTAATTTTGCTTAGTACTTACCAGGGAAAGAATGGACTCCAGCCTTGTTCATTAATATTTAATAAAAACTTTATTAATGTTCTTAAATAAAGGGTTTAATGTCTGACTTACAATTGCTTCTTTGATCCCAGTGGAACTCATCTTCTTTGTTATCAGCTTTTGCATTCACTCTTGGGATCTTCTTTTTCTTCAAAAAATCTGTTTTTTCCTCCTCTCTTGTCGACAATGAATCCTAGCAAAGTTAGCCAGACTGCAGGCCAAAGACATCCCTACAGTCAGGACAGCTGTGAGAGCTGTATGGGGGTCGAGTTGCAAACAGATGTGAACCTGTTTGTCTTGCAGTCCACAGCAGGATGCTGAGGGCTTCAGCCTCTCAGGAACCCCCCAAGCTGACAGTACGCCCCACTCAACGCAGTGAGGTAGTGAGCAGCATTGCACCATAATTAATTCACCCATTAATCATGCCATGATGAGATGCGTGGCTGAAGTGACTGCGCAGGAGTGCTTTAGGGTTTTTTGGGAGTAAATATAAAACTAAGCCCTGCTGCCATGAAGGCACAGCCTCACGAAGAGGGCACCCATCCTGGGGCGAAACCAGTTAGCTTTGTGCATCCCAGGGGCTGACTAGGGGTCTGGCTGGGCCTCTCACCGGTCTGTATGCAGAATCTAAGAAGAAAGGATGCTGGAGTGAGTACANCTGACTGTGTTTAAGAGTAGATTAGATGTGGTGTTGAGTGATATGGTGTAGGGGAGAACTTGTAGAGTAGGGCAGATGGTTGGACTCGATGATCCCAAGGGTCTCTTCCAACCAAAATGATTCTATGATTCTATGATTCTATTCTCTGATTCTATGAATACCTCCCCGCTCAAATCAGCACGTCTTACCGGTGTGAGCGAATGGGGAGAGGGGAGGGCGCAGCGCCCCCCGCTCCCTCCCACTGCTTCCTAGTCCCTCCCTCCAGCCACTGTAATTAGCCGAGGACCGTGTTAATTTGCAGCGTGCGCTCAGCCTTCAGAATAGCTTTTGCTTAACTTGATGAGAAAAGGGCTTTGCCTCCTGGCTGGTTCCCGGCACAGCCGGGCCCAACAAGGAAAGGGAGGCGGTGCCGCCCGAGAAGGAGCACGGGGAGCCCGGCGCTGCCCCCGGGCGCTGCCCCTCGTCGCTCCCCGGCGGTGGCGGTGGCTGGCCGGAGCAGGGCTGGTTTCCCGTTTCCCCGAAAGATTTTGTTGAAGTGGAAGCAAGCACCTCTTGGTGGGACACGGCGGGCGGAGGGTGAATTATTTTTTTTTTGGATGGGTGAATTTTTTTGCATTGCAGAAGAGTATGTAAATAGTTGTTTTGCAGTTCTGGATTTTCTTTTTTCCCTTCCTTGAAGCCGTGAAATTTCCTGAGTTATGGAAAACACAGGTCCTTACTTAGGTTTTCAGGTCAGCAAAAATGTGCGATTGTCTAAGATGAAATCGCTGTGACTTTTCCCTGTTTTTGTTTGTGATACATGCCACATACAGGGAATGTGTCGTATGCACCTTTGGAGCTGAAAGGTGAAATGGAGGCAACAGTTCTGGATTTGTGAGCATGTAACAGTGGTTAATTTGGCCAAAAGCCTGTGACAAGGGTGATCGCAAATGATTTCTGAAGTTGATTGTATTATTCCATCACGCAGAAAAGGCAAAGTACAGGCCCATTTTTCTTTCACTGGATATGATTAATTCCCATTGATTTAATCACTGCTGGGAAGTGTGTCAGGCGGGGACAGAGCAAGGGGACAATTCTTCAGAATTGCAGAAATCCAAGCATTATCTCTAATCCTAATTTTTCCTCACTGAAAGGTTTTGGCTACAGGATAATGTTCATACACCTGTTTTTTTTCTGCTGTAAACAGCAAAACATGTTATGAACAGAGTGGGGAATATGGATAGTGAAGTCAGGACTCCAAGATTACTTATGCTGCTTATGGTAAAGCACTGCCAGTCTGGATTTGAGAGGCTGCTAGTATCAGGCTGCAGGGTCTCGACAAAGCAAACAAATCTCAGCGAAAATGGAAACACCTTTCCTGTGACAGGAATGCCACTGCCTACACAGCTATTGGCAGTTTGCAAAGCCTGTGCAATCGGTCATGGGGATAAAGGACAGAAATATTTCTAGATGCAGCACTTTTCTGCTGATTTCAGGATCGCCCCGCAGAACAATATGACCATTCTCACAAATTCATCCCTTATATGTTCCCTGTTTCTTCTTGGGAACTGTTTCCTTTCCCCAAAAAAGAACAGTGTCTGTCAAGGACACCTAATCCCTATTCCTTGCTCTTAAGGGGTTCATTCATGTGGCAAGAAAGACCACAGCTTAGCTGAGTGGCAGTGGGCTGATGTTCTTATTTTGTTCTTCTACTTTCCTTTTGTTTTACAATCTATTTAGGATTAGAAAATTTCTTAGGAGATGTAATTCTCCTGAAATGGAATTTCTGTCAAAAAAAGCAGGGACAAGGGAAAGTCTTAAGTAGTTTGAAACTTCTTGTTTCAGCAGTCTTTCACGGAATAGCACTTCCTAAAAGCCCATAAAAATATTCTGGTTTGACATTTTCCAAATGAAACTTTTTGACCTTTTGTGTCAAAATGGCATTTTTCATTTTAAAAGTGACCTAAACTAAAAGAAAACAAAGTTCATCAAGAGCACTAAACACCTGGATAATGAAGCGTACATTTCATTTTGGATTGAACAGTTTAGTCTGAATTATCCCATCAAGAAACCCAAAAATAATTTACTGTGATCAGAATGGTATTTCCCTGATTCATCAACATAGGATAATAACAGTAAAAGCATCTCTTAAAAGCCTCAGCTTTAAGCTGAACGTGGTTGGATAAAGTGATGAACATTTTTAAATTTGATTTGCATTGACAGCAAAACCATGAATGACAAAAGAGCTGCCTAAGATGCTTCTAATTTCTCTGGTGAGTTGGGGCAGGTCAGTTACAAATCTGCAGCAACAGCATACCAAGCCCCATACTTTTTGGTGATGTGAGAACTATAGCTGCAGATAGTAAAATTAATTGTGAAAAATTAGGCTGACGGTCACCCCAGAAACCCTCCAGCTGCAGCTAAATTTCTGAGCGGAGCGGCACTACCAGCTCTTTTGAACTGTTATCTCCTCTCACCCAAACACAGACCTAAGACCTTTAATTTTGTTGCTGAAGCCCCGTGTTACTGATCTGGCTGCCTCACACTGCTTCCTTGGAGCTCTTACCACATCCCCTTCAGTGCTGTCGCTGCTGCCTGTGTGCACTGAGTTCGGAGGCTAAAAATACCCCCAGTTATGAATGCTACCGCATAGCAGGAGCATTTCTTTCTCCCTATTAAATCCCTCCGTGTGGATTGTGTTACCATCCCGCCTGGGCTAGCACATGCTGTCTGGGATTAACTGGCCCATGAAACCAAAGCCTGCCAGGGGCCAGTGCAAACCCAATTCTGCCACCGGACTGGAGCCCCACCTTGAGGGCAGGTGGGGGACTCAGCCGTGCTCTTCTCAGGTGCCTCCTCTGGGCGTTGTTCCCTCAGAGGGGTCAGTATGTGTTTTACTTTCCCTCTTCAGCGGTAATCCAGACTTGGTGGTGGTCAGTGCCCCTCTCCCTGGTCCCCATAGTGACTTCCCCTTTGTGCCTCCAGGCATTTTAGCTCTGTTGTAGTTCCTCTGCCTAGTGCTGTCACACAAACCCACCTTTCACATGAGAGTTTTCCTCCTTCTTTCCTTTGGGAAATCTTTCAAATCTTTGTGGGGATAGGAAGGGGCCTGGGGAGGCCCCTGCCAGTAGTAGGTAGATAGAGCAGGGGACAAGTGTGTAGGAAACTTAACTCTGTGTAGACTGTACCATCCAGACACTATGGCTTTCACTCCTTACCCTGTAAATCAATCCAGTCCAATCTTACCAGCATGAGTAGAGTTTCCTTTTTTATCTGTGCATGAGGTCAACATTTGGCTTAGAGTCTGTCCTTGGCCGCTGTGGGCATGTGCATTTATATGTATAAAAATAGCTAAATATATACATGTAAATTAATGAAGTTCAGCACAAATATCACTATAGTAGCTTAAAAAAAATATAAGTGATGCAAGGGTTAGCCCTTTCAGGCTGTCCTTTTGTGTTGCAAATGCTTCTACAAACAGGGTGTCTGGAGGGACTGGGTGATTTAGGAAGTCTATGATGAGGCATGGAGCCTTTCACCCTTTGCTGTCTGGTAGAGATGTGACTCCATGCAACAGTGCCTGAAACTTGCTCCCATGTTATTTATGTTGTTTCTGCTTCTCTTCAGTGGACAGAGACCTCTCAGAAGCTTCCAGACCCTTCGGTCTGACCTGAGGTTCCCTTTGGAAAAAAGGAAAAAGGTTGTGAATACCTGAGGTGAAAGATGGTATTTCTTTCTTCTCCTAGCTCAGACCCAAGGTAGACTGGCATGATATCATGGGCATAGCTACACTTCCCTTGCCCTCTTCAATGATGGCTTTGGGACCCTGGATATACTTGCAGGATGTTCCATGGGTGCTTTTGCTGCGCATATAAAAGAGCAGTTTATTACAGCAGAAGCTCTGCTGATAGCTGTAAGTGCCTGCAGTGCACTCACAAGGATGGCTGGATTATTAAGGGATGTAAAAAGAGCCTTTTAGAAGTGTCACTCCTACACACCAGGGTACAGCAGGAGGTGCACAGCAGCGGTCTGTGTGTCACTCACAGCGGGGATCGCTGGCACAATGGCTTCTGTTTTTGCTGCCTGTTCAGTATTATTTGTTTTATGTTGATACTGTCAATGCACTTAAAGAGATTATATATTTTTCCTGTGGCATAAACAAAATGACTTGCATTTTGCAAGGAGAGCAATGGTAATGAGAAGTCAGGCTTCAAGGGGGAATGATGGTGAGATTGACGGCAAGGAGAAATAAATCTCGTGTGCTCGACTTGGTCTGAGCTGACTGCCATTTCTTTAAATAAATTAATAAAGTCAAGTCCCTGTGTTCTTACCTTATGGGGAGGGGAAGAAAAGGGAATGAGCTGCAACCTCACAGCAGGCAACAGTTTTAGTAGCTGATCTTTACCATTAGCTCCAATCCAGCTTCAAACAAGACATGAGTTTGCTGGTTCTCCTCAGGCTGATGTCAAACCTTTGCCTTCCCCTTTCAGTCCCTTGCCTTGAAGAAGCCCAGAGCTAGACATGATCACAGAGATGGAAGATGATGTAAGAACTCCTCTGAAGCCAGCTGGGCTTAAAAGGTCACTTTGGGAGCAGCTCTGGCCCTTTTGCCCCTACCCACATCACCCCTCCCAGCCCCAGCTCAAGCGTGGCCATGAAGTAGACTACAATGGGAAGGGGCAATTGTGCTATTAATAACTCTGAATTGCTGCTTCCTGGAAGGTGCTGAGCATTCATTTGTCCTTTGTTCCCAGGGGACAACATACTGTACATCACAGCCATTTGTTGTTTGGGGTTGTGTTTTTTTTCCCACCCAAATACAGAACAGTGGCAGCTGAGCTGCTGTGTGAGAATAGCATTAAAATGTGTAATGCACCATAAATAAACAGAAATAGACAGGCAGGAAGCTGTGGTANAGGGGGGTGCGGGGGTGGTGGTGGGGGGGTGGTTTAAGGGCTTCATGTTTCTGGCTGTGCTTCTTTTGACTCAGCTGCTGTTGCTCTGGGAAGAGAGTGAACCCAGCCTGCCATTTACATATCTCCACCTTCACACTGACAGCTGCTGTCCCTTGACTCAGAGGAAAGGGATCTCAACCTCCACCGCCTGTTCCCTTGGTGTCCATCCTTGTCCCCTCTGCCCCTGTAGCACGGCAGAAAGAGGAATCCTGGCTGTCTCCCAGGGACCGGGTCACTCTTCTTGCCACCCAGGGACAATCCTCTAACAACCTCGGCTTCAAGGCGACCTTCCAGAAGTAGCTGATTTACGTTCCTTGGGTCTACATCAGACTGTTGGGGATTTTTTCCCTGCTGACTTACCACCATTACTGGGACAGTGAAAGTGGCAATAGACATGTCAGAGTGGACAGGTGAAGTTATTACCAACTCGGCGTCATGTTTCCCTCAAGGTACTGAGCATTAACAAGGTGGCTCTTGAATCCTAGAGCTCTGAGATCAGCCAGATACTCACAGTAGGTGGAAAGAGAGGAAAAGAAAGCAACATGGGAGTCTCCTTGATGATTATCTCCTATCGGTGTCCCAGGGCCTCCTTTAGTTGGCACAGCAAGCTGCTTGTTTGGAATAATCTCCTGCCCATCCCTGCTACAGCAGCAAGACAGCATATTAAAACAGCCTAGCTTTCTTTTGTGCTCTTTGCATTAATGTTTTACCTGGAGCCAGAAGTCTCCCCCTGAAAAACTTGTTTGGTCTGAATAGCCACAAATGAGTCTAACAGTGCTTAAGTGCTGCTCGGGTTCAATGAATTCTCTGACCTTATGATAATTTAGGTGTCACAGGGCACCAATAAATGCCAAAAACTGTCTGCCAGCCTGTAACTAGCTGCATAACCGCTGCAGCGGAGCTCAGCCAGCCTGTGAGGCTCATTAATGAGCAGCAGCGTCCCTTCCTGCCTGGCATCCATGCAGACCCTTCTGCGGCTCATGGCCGGAGCGGGGGCCGCTGCCCTCAGCTCCACCTTATCCCACCCACCTCGTTCAGCCCTTGGCTCCGCCTCAACCCCAAAGTGAAAACACCGACTGAAAGATTCATTCTTCTCATAGAAGAAGCTCCATTTCCTTGCTGGGGGTGGGGGTGGGAGCAGGCAGAGAAAGCATAGTGTTTGGGTCTGCTAGCGAGCAGTTGTCTCAAATGGGGAAAAGGTTTAAGAACCCAGAACTGGGAGCACTTAAATGTTTACAAATTTTTCAGTCAAGTCTGACTGGCTTAGATAGTCATAATGAACTGTTGAGAATGGGCAAAGATTTCTTGAAACAGTGTTATATTGACATAAGCAAAGGCCATGCACAAACTATCCGAATGAAGGAGTGCTTTTCACCTCGATGGTTTCAATGGGAATTTGGCACCTAAGTATCTCAGAGAATTTGGTGCCTAAATATCTTGAGCTATATTTTTCCTGTTGTTGTCACTTGACACAGTTACTCTTTATTTTAATATCATTTTAGCGAAGAGGGAAGCTTGTGCACTGAAGTCTTTCTATGTATAGGGACTGCAACGTATAAAAGCAGCAGGCAGCCCTGCTATTTTATTCCGAGGAACAGAGACGCACCTTGGTGAAGCTGAGTTGTTAAGGCTTTAACTAATCTCTTCCCGACTCAGCAAGGAACTGAAGGATGTGCTTAAGTTTATTCACAAGCTTTAAAAAGTTTGTGAAACAGGTGAAGCTTTGCTACTGTGCGGCATAGCTGCACGCTAATGGATGAATTAGCAAATGCTGTCACAGTGCACATATATTGCCCCACATGGTAATTACTCAAATTGCAAGACAATTATCATTCCAGTACTGAAATAGCTGACTTGCACTTGCTTCACAAATGCTAGCAACACCTTCCTCATTCAGACCAAGCTGGCCTAATTCTGTATTATGTTGTAGCTCCATTGCCCTCCAGCAACACAAAAGGCCTAAAGAGGCCAGAAATGGCCTCTGGGGAGCAATCTCCGACATAAGATGTTCATCCCGGCCCATCTGTTGGCATACCACAGCGCCTCAACACTAGCTCTCTCCAACTGTCTCATAAACCTCTGCCCAGGGCCCTTGTTGGGAAGGGGCCATGTGTTTGACATGTGCAAGCAGAGAGCACCGCCTAGCCGTTACTCAAAAGCAGCTTCTGTCCTTAGGGGCTAAATTAAACTCAGCTCAGGAGATGACAATGTTTTAGGCAGCACTTCTTCCCTTCCCTTTCCTACCACCCCTGCTATCCCCAAAATGCCACCTCCCTTCCCACTCTCAGGCTGTCCCCTAGCAGACCCTTGGTAGCCCTTCTGCCTGCTGAGAGGTCGAGTCGGAGCAGGGGAGATGATGCAGGACTGGGCAGGGAGCCAGTGATGGTGCATTTTGGAGTTGGTTATGTGCAAGAGAGGGAAGAGAAATGAAAGCTGTGGCTCCTTCATCTCAATGAGCAGCTCCTGTGACAAGTGGCAGGACAAACAGTTAAGAACATTTAAGTAGCATTTAAGGACTACTACTTCCAAATTCAAGATCAGAGCATCCCAACAGGTAGGAAGTCAAGAAAGGGAGCCAGGAGACCTGCACGGTTAAACAGGGAACTGTTGGGCAAAATCAAGCAATAGAGGAGAGCTTACACATCATGGAAGGAGGGGCTGGTCACTTGGGAGGAATATAAGACTGTTGTCAGAGAATGTAGGGATGCAACTAGGAAAGCTAAGGCCTCCTTAGAATTAAACCTTGCTTTGGGGGTTAAGGACAACAGAAAGGGCTTCTTCAAATACATTGCAACTATAACTAACACAAGAGGCAATGTAGGCCTACTGATGAATGAGGTGGGTGCCCTGGTAACAGAAGATACAGAGAAGGCCGAGTTACTTAATGCCTTCTTTGTCTCTGTCTATACTGCCAGTGGCTGGCCAGAGGAGCCCCATAGCCCTGAGGATATTTATACAGGATAAAGGAGGAGTTTGCCTCAGTTGATGAGGACTGGGTTAAGGACCAGTTGAGCAGTTTAGACATCCATAAATCCATGGGTCCTGATGGGATGCACCCA
>VZTM01003390.1:71309-124718 GCA_013400555.1 Jacana jacana | reverse complement strand
TTTTTTTTTTTTTTTTTTCTTTAGCTAGGTTGTCAAAGACACAGGAAAGTGATTTTATTTCCAAGGACAGGACATAGCAAATTTTAAATCCTAGTTCACCTCTCGTAGCAGTAAGGTCTCTGGAGTCTGAGATACAAATCCTGAAGTCGTCAAATACCTAGTTCTTGAAACAATTAATCCAAAACATCCAAAAGGAGAAAAAAAAATATTTTCTCTGAAGTAATGCATGGGTGCTGGGTCAAACTGTAAATGCTTATATCATCTGAGTGGGACTGAAAACATGAAAAAAGTTAATGATGTTCCTGTTTAAGTTATAAAAAATGAAAACTAAATGAAAGTGTAGAAAAATAGTATAAAAAAGGACTGGGCAAAATAATGTAATGCTTTGGAGTAACATTCATTATTAGAGTCTGAGACTTAGCATATCATACGTATTTACAAAAAAAACACTCAAAGAAAACAAAACTTTTTTTAAAAAAGCCAGCATATTTAAACAGTACAATAGAGAAGGCATTTATAAGTAAAATACTCATCCATTTGAGCATGGAAATCCTGTCCAAATGAGGAAAATAACAAACAAGTTAAACTCATCCCGTTGAATGTAGAACTCTAATGAGGCAAGCCAATAAAAGAATTTGAGGAGCAACTTTCTACATTCAGAAAGGTGACTAATAAGAACTTTCTCAGAAAAAGGAAGTCTGTTGGAAAGTCAATGGGCTGACAGATGATTAAGGTACAAATGGGATACTCCAGGAATCTAGAGCCACGGTGAGAAAGCTAAACGAATGATTTGCATCAATGTTCTCTTCAGAAGAGGTCACGGAGGTTTCCACACCTGAACCACTCTTTACAGGGACAAGCCTGAAGAGCAGTCTGAAATCAAACTGTCAACAGAAGAGATTTTCAGTGCAATTCAATAAAATGAACAGTAGCAAATCTCAAGGACCAGGTAGTATTCAACCAAACATTCTAAAGAAGCTAAAATATGAGACTGCTAAACTACTAATTTCTGAAACCACTCTTGAAAGCAGAGAAATAGAAAGTGGAAAATGTGATGCTATTTAAAAAAAAAAATAAATTTAAAAAGCAGAGCTGAGAAACTACTGACCAGTAAAACTGATTTCTGTACCAGACAAATTGGTACAGATCATAGAAAATGGAATTGGTAAACACATAATTTTGTAGAGAGAAAACATGCCTCACAAATCCATTAGCATCCTTTGAAGGAGTTAATGAGAATCGGGCTAAGAGTATGACGCCTGATATATAGTGGAGTTGGGTTTTCAAAAAGTGATTCACATCAGCTAAGGGTCTTAAGGAAATTAAAAGCTCATAGGATAAAAGGAAGGTCCACTCACATGGTTTAATACATGACTAGAAGAAGAGAAACAAAGATTAGGAATAAACTGCCATCCTTATGCAGTGGAGGAGTGGGGCCCAGTTGAACGCCACATAGCCCCTGCTGGGACCCATGCTGTTCTGAATTAGACTTGATACAGAAGTGGGGATGGAGCCAGACCATGCTCCAGCTCTGTAGCTTTCAACTGCTTTCTTTGATCAGGAAAACGATTCAATTTGAGTACAGATTGAACAGCTCAGTGCATAGGCCTTTATGACCATGATGCATAGGCCTTTATGAGATCGTTGCCAGGGTTGTGTTGCTGATATATTGTGGGTTTGCAAGTGGGCTTGTAGAGAAAGGAAGAAACTCTTTCTTAGGTTAGAAGCTGCAATAATGGCAGGCATCGGGGAATATGTAGTTTGCCTCAGACTTGACAGAGCTGGCAGATATTCCTCTTGTGTATGTCAAGCAAATTAAATGCTAATATTGACCCACCACCACCACCAAAGACATTTGTTGTCTGAGGATGAGAGAAAAGAAATGACCTGCCAATCTGTAGGCCAAGATGTCTGAATTATGATACTACAAGGAACAACTTTTATCATGGAAATTTCAGATTTTCCTAAACTGTCATGCTTACAGTTTTATTATCCGCTTCTATGAGTTGAAGCTCTCTTTATGATAAATCTGTCAATCCAAGAAATCTAGGTAACTTTTTATTATAGATATGTGGAGATAATTAAGTATCAAAAGCTAATCATACCTGGTTACAAGTAGAAATTACTTTGGCAACATTAATTTAAGAGTAAGTCTTTTTGGATACTCCCAAATCACAACCCATGAGGCCCTTAGAGCAAAGACAACCTTTGTATCAGTGGGTATCTTTTGTAATATAAAATCTTTGATATTAAGTAGCAACTGTAACCGTTCTCCTTTTGGGATGTTATGGTCCCATTAAATGAGAAGTTGTTTCAAAACATATCTTTTGAATAAACTGCACTATAACTGTTGCATACAATGATCATAACTCTGCATTAAGAATCTGCTCACAAAGTGTATTAGTAATACTTAGGGTTATATTTCTAAGCCTTTTTCTTTCATAACAGCTGTTTGGGGCATAGTACTTGGCATGAATAAGTATTTTTTACATCCAAGTGGATAGATAACAACCTAACAGCAAATCTCTTCTGTAAGAAATGCCTGTATCTCACTTTCTTTAGAGCCATGAGTGAAGAACAGGTAAAGCTTTGTATGGTTTGGTATACATTGCTTTCATACATATATGCTTTCATACCCTTGTACACACTGTGCATCTTGGATGGGTGGGGTGTAGAGTATATGGCAGGTACCACATACCTCCATTGGTTAATCTGCCTGGGAAAACTCCTTTTTGGGAAACAATGATTTACAGAAATGAAACTAGTGAAACTCCCAAGAAACCACAGCACAAAACTGTCATAATAGCTATAAAAAAAATTAATTTCCAGCTCTTGCCATGATGGTGAAGTTAATGAAATTGATTAAATTAATGATTGGTTGTGCTGGTTGGTACTGCCTCATGCTTTGTGTAATAACGCGTACTGCCATCAAATTCCTGGTTATAGCAAATAAATTCTTATCAATTGACATCAACAGTGCTATGACAGGTTACACCATCTAAAACATGGAGTAAATGTGAAAGGAAATGACAGTCTGATCTCAGAGTGGTTTACAGTGATGATGAGCAGCTGTCAACAAGGACACAAGTGCATGGAGTCAGAAAGCCTGGAACATTCACCAGAATTCATCTTTATTCTTATCCTCATTTTTCATAGATTCGGTGAAATTGCTTGCATATGCAAGGATACCAGAGGAGAATTAGGTCAAGTAGCACAATTTTGTCCCTGAAGTACGTCCATTGAAATTAGTAGAATGATACCCACTTCTTTCAGGGCTAAATTGAGCCCATTATTGTTTTGATGCATTTTGCATAAAATGAATTAATCAGTTGATGGGTTTAGAATAGGAAGAGGAAAAAAAATATCTGTTTCACAATGTTCCTGATCCATAGCTTGCTTGAGGCTGGGAGAAACTTCTGGGAAATCTCTGTATATCCTTACCTTGTTCCTGTAGACTTCTGCAGGCACCTGTTGTCAGTTACTGTTGAAAGCACTGTGCAGGAGGAGCTGAACTTTGGGTTGAGCTGTGAAGTCTATTCCTATATATATGATGAAAGGGTAACCACCCCACGCCCACTTCCCATTCTGCATCAAAACTAGGATACAAAATCCATGTAATTTGGATGATGTTTATGAGATGTTTATGATTATGAGATTATGTTTATGAGATTAGGGAACTACAAAACTGACTAAAGGAGACACCAACCTGAACAAACATCACATCACTGGTCTTCTCTTAATATATTTGTTAATTTGTGTCCTAGCAAGACTCCAAATGAAGTTCAGAGCATCAGTGGAAAATGAGAATAGACATTAACTTAGGAGAAGATAGACTGTATCCAGGGAAATGAACATTTCTTCTGCTTGGACAATGCCTTTACCATCTGTGGGATGAGGTGAACAAATAATAAGTACAAATCTTTGTTAATGTAACCATAAAGTTCTACAGCTAAAATTGAAAAGGTCAAGCAGTGCAAAAATCCAGGTTTCTCTAGCAATCTTTAACTTGGCTGTATTCCACAGCTGGAGTATTTTCTTTTTTTCTTTGTTAAATGTGTCATGTAATATATTCCTCTTTGACGCTAAATGTGTATGATAAGTATACAGGGCATGAATTGTGGGAGAGATAACTGTTGCCATGGGAACTTTAACTTTTGCATTTGCCAAGTTTGAATCTGTAAGAGTGCAATCATAAGATTGGAGTTGGGGGTNTTTGGAGGAATTCTTCCTGTGTTATCTCCCCACCATCTTCATGCTCTCACACATATGACCAGCAAGTCCCTATGCCAGGATGGGGAAGTATTGGATTGTTCTTCTGCAAGGGTGGTTTTTCAGAAGAGACCACTGAGGGCCCTCCTGGTCCTGCACACATCCGGGAGAACCAATAGGGGCTCATGAGCAGAATCATATCTGGCCTCGTTCAACAAGTTATTAACACAAGTGTTTAGCAACACTTCCATGTTCTTTGGAAATTTCCTGTAGCAATTTCCCATTGTTGCTCACAGCTACAGAGCTATGAAGCATCAAATTTTATGTTGTAAAGAACCAGGAGGTTTAATGTATGGTAACTTCTACTGAATCCATCCAGAACCAGGAACCCTACTCCAGGCACATGAACAGTTATTTTCTCCCTGAATGTTAACACCTGCAGTTTCCTAGAGGAATATCCTGCAAAGAAGTGTTCTTTAGGTTGTTTTCCTGACATAGTCCTAAAATGTGAATTACTGCCTTCCTGAAATTTTCTTATATTAGTGGTTTTTTACTCCCATATAGACCTTAAAAACTATCAAAAGCTTGAAATAGAAGTGCAGAGTGAAACATCTGCTTGGAGATAACAAAACTGCTCATTTCATCGGTCTCTGACGAGGCTCATTGCCTTGTGGGAAGTGGCCTAGAATCCTTGGCTGAAATATAGCTCCCAAGGTATAATAGTTCATAGTGGGGAAAAGCCCAGACTCTATGTCCATTGACTACTCCTGTGAGCCTCTTCTGAAGGAAGATCCAATCAGAAGTGATATAGGAATACACACCACTGAGGAAATGCCCGGTCACTGTTGAGACGAGACACTTTGATATAAGTTGATGAGGTAGCCTGGATGTTTCCACAGCTTCTGTGGGTATTAACCACTTTATTCTCACCAGATTTCTTTCCAGTGATTTTTCATATCACTAAATTCAGAAGAAACAGAGAAAGAAGGGGCAGAGACAGGGGGAGAGACAGGGAGAAAAAGAATGAATGAAAGAACAGAAGGCAGGAAGGCAGGAAGGCAGGAGGGAAGTTAGCGTTGCCTCTCCTCCAAAATACACACAATCCTAAAAGGAAAATGACTGTCAACAGCAACTGGAAGGTAGCTCCCCAAGCAGCAACATTGTGTGCCATCACTTGATGAACAAAGTGTTTATTCTTTCTCTCTCTTGGGATGATCACCCATGCCAAATATTTTGGCATGTTCCTGAGCCTGCTGTCCAAATGATATTCATGTACTAACAGGAACATTTGTGTCTGGGTAATGCTCTAAGTTATACCACTGGGGTTTGCAGGGCATGAGAATTTTCAGTGCTGTAAAGAGCATAAAAGGCCATCTCCTTTTTCTGAAGGCAAGCAGTGACTCTACATTCTCTCCATGTAGGATCTCCTTTGTTTTTAGTCCAGAGATTGTCTTAGATACAAGTCAACCAAACAAAAGCTGATTATCTCACCTTTAAATAGAGGGATTACGGCAGAGAAGTTGAAGCTGGGTAACTGATCTCCCATTGAGTATCTGAGGGGGATAACCCTTCAGATGAAACAAATTTGAAGGAAAAATAGGGAAAAAATTGCCAAGCTGTAGATTAATGCAGAGCCATAGCTCCAAGCGTCATGGCTGACATTTGACTCATCGTTCATAGTTATTTGTATCTATATGAAAAAGGAGCACAAATAAATAGCAATTTTAATTCCCTCTGCAGCAGCAAACCAGATTTTTGTCTGAAAAGGTTCACCATAAGGGAAACTTTCTCGAGAAACGTTACAAAGAAGAAAAATACCAATGTCAACACTGACATCTCTCTTTTCTCTTCCCACAGTCCTAAAACAAATTTTTCATTTTCTGTTAGTGATATTTATTTCCTCCTGCTTATGGTGGATATCTTGGAACTAAAGGGGCTATAATTTAATTCCTGGAAATAACCTCTTGAGAACAACTCTTTTCTTGGATACTGTAGAACAGGTCCCAAATTAGTACAAATAAATGCTCAGCAGGATTCAGAGGTTACATGTGTGCAAAGGTAATTTTAAGCAACCTTTTCATTTCCCTGGTTCTTGTCCACTTATTCCAGTTCCCCTGGCACAAGCTGAAGTATCTTAAAAAATATGTTTCATCTTCACTAGTGAAACACAAGGCAAGAATGCTGATAGCAGCCTGGGTTTGCTGAGGGAGACTTGGTGGCTCCTGGGATTCCCTGAGGCACAGGCACGCGTAGCCCTTCCCTCTGACCACATGCTCTTTGCAGCCTCTGCTGGGAACTTTACCAGTTATCTCAGCATTAGTTTGCTCACAAAGAACTTTCCTATGCTGGTGCAGTCTTTCTTAACCACTATGTTGCTTTAGGCTTGCAGGGTGATGGGGGGCTAGTCTTTTTCTTCAGAGTAGACTAACTCTGTTACCAGTTTCCCGGCATGACCATCCTAGTACTGTTTTGCCTCTGAAATGTGTATATTGGTAAAGTTCTTAACAATCAAAAGTCCTGGCAGTAAGAGAAACCAGACACTACAGGAGCTTGTTTCTGTTCTATATCTAACCCACAGTACCTAATGCCTGGGCATGTAACTGCTGAAGACAAATTTTTCACTATAGCAACACATGTGGAAATGGGCCTGATTCTGCTTTAAGCTGGTACAATTTTAAGGAGGTAATCCTGATTTTACTCAAGTAACTGAGAGGAAAATCAGATCCATTATATCCATAAGAACACTCGTATTATAAAAGGGCTAGAGTTTTAAACTGTCATTTCCGCCAAGATAAATAGATTTTCTTGTCACCCATCCTTAGAGCCCATGACAGCTGAGAGTTCTTGTAGATGGATTTTTGAGGTGGAGGAGGATAGGAACAAGTTATGAAAACACCACAGAGTTTCTTTTTGGCATTTTACCTTTTCCTCTGGTCACCACAATCTAGATAAGAAACAGCATTGCACAGTATGAGTAGCATTTTGATGTCATGCAGGTTACAGAAGAAGTGGAAGATACAGCTTAGTTCAAGTGCCAGACATGCAGCAGCAAGATTAATTTACAGCAAAGTCAGAAATCTGAGTAGGTTTGAATTATGCTCCTCCACAGTACAAAAAAAAATATAAAAAAAAATACTGCACTATGAAAATTGATGTGACATAGTGCAGAGGTGAAAGAAGAAACCAGTTTCATTTTACTTTAAAGGTAGCATCAGAGTCTAGTATTAAGTCAAGCTAGTACAAATACCTAACACTGGTGTTAGAAAAGAAAGATATTTATCTTCCCAAGTCAGGCCAATTTCTCCTTTTCTTTAATTACTCTGGGGAAACACAAATTTACACCCAAACTGATAAAAGCAGGATGAACTCCTTTTCAGCATGCAATAAGAGGAGAGACACAGATCACTGCAAAGCAGAAGGAAAGATTGCAAAGTAATTTTCACCACCAAAACACATTTTCCCCTCCAGTATGAAGCAGTGGGGAACAGCAATCAAAATTGATTGTTCCAGTTAAAATTCTGCATCACGATGTTACCGAAAAAGTAGCATGATGAGCTCAGCTTTTCTGACAACGTGTCGCAGTAAATATAGACAGGAGCCTGTTAAGATTAAAGAGTTCTTTGGCACATCATACATTTTCTTGATTCACTCTGCATCATTAAACTTCCTTTTTTTTTTATGATGCTTTGTTTATTTCATGGACAAGCCATTAAATTCAAATTACATCTTGAAGGAAATTTGCTTTGTTTGGGTCCTACTGTGGAAACCTCTCATTATCTGTGTTTGTATTTCTAATGTGGATAAATGGCTCTAATCTTAATAGCAGGTCAGGCAGGTGAGATAGTCATAGACATATCAATGGTACTACACTATTTTGCTTTAGTAGCTTCACTTCTGCCTTTTCTGAGTAGACTCTCCAGATATTTATGTAGCTATGTAAATCAGAGTGATAAAAATGATAGATTTTTTTTTCTCCAGCTCCTGAGCCATAATTTTAACGTTTTATTGTTGATTATGGTGAAGTTAAATAGTGAGTAAAACAAGTATATCTGTATCACACAGAGTATAAGCAGCATTTTGGATGGCCGTCTAAGATGTTTAAAATTTTTCAGTGGCATCAGAGTTAAAATTGTACCCTTTCTTAGAAAGCCGTTTACTTCTTTGGCTGCTCAATGGTAATGAATTTTATGAGTAAAGAGCTAGAGCTGTGTAATCAAATTCATTATACTGAAGTAGAAAGGCCTTATTTGCCATTAATTTGGAAAGAAATTGTGTCACTGTTTCTCTTTTCCTTCATTGAAAGATAAACATTTCGTAACACTTAATAAAGTGCAAAGGTGAGTGCTCAATTGAAGGGCTAGTGCCATTCTTGAAGGTCTTCTAAACACAGTTTCTCTAATCAGTTTCTGACTCATGTCTCCCTGAGAATCCTCCTTTTCCCCCTTCTGCACTTTGGTTAGGATTTGTCTTATGCAAATAGCACAGCAAATATGCCTAACTCAAAATTAAAGCAGTTTTTATGTTTTTTTTGACAATAGCTTTTCTAGCCGGAGCTCATTCAAACCCTTGCTGGTTTTGAGAGACCAGTGACAAAAATGGTTTCTGATTCATGGCCACTCTTTGATAACTTTCTAGACATTGTTACTTGTAAGCTCTACGGTTGCTGGCTACATTATTGCTTAATACATATGAATGCCATTAAACAAGATTCTGAGCTGCTTCAATGCGGACAGGAGTTGAGCATGCTGGAAGATGTGTACAGCACCTTGCAGCATCATATCCAAGCCTGAGAAACAGTCTTACTTCTGCTTATACACAGACCATTGCTGCTGAATGACCTTCATGATAATGCTTGAATTTAGTTTTAACTTGCCTCTAATTTTTATTTATTTTAATGTTTTGCTGTTTGCTGAAAATCCAATAAGATTCTGCATTATAAAGATAACCCTTTCTCTATCATTATACTGCATTATTGTGTCAGCAAGAAAAAACATTGCAAGGCAGCCTTCCCAGATATATCACACTGTTGAATGGGACTGCAGGTGGGCCAATTATTGCATTTGATACATACCCAGGATGTCAACTCAGGCTCGGCAAGTCAGTGCCCAGAGTTATTTGTACTTCTCATGCAAAGATGTTCTGGAATTCACCTGCAGGACACCTGATAGTCATTCAGGAAGAAAAAGTAAAAAGCATTTGCTACCTTAACTAGTTCCTCTAAGGAAATTATGGAAATACATGAGCAACTGTCAGACCAGAAGGTATTTCTTGAGATTGTCACTGATTTTCATTCTGGTAAAGAAAGCTGTGCATATATTCTCCCAATCATCTTAAAACAATACCCGTGTTACAGCCACAGCTGCCAGTTTTCCTCTTACCCATGGAATAGTGCCTTTCCTTGGAAACAGTTTGGTGTATCCAAAGTAGCATATTAGCAGCAGGAGCAAAATTACTGTCCTTGGCTTTAACCACAATAGGAAAAGGATTCTCCACTGAATTTCAATCCCCTCCCTCATGTACCTTTTATATGAGATGCATTTCAACATGGAAGCCAATAATAAGCCTGTTTTTCACAGTACAGAGGATCAAGAGCATGTCGTCTGTGGAGCATGTCTTATACTTGCTGCATGTAGGCCAGGATAACTCTACAGAAAGGGCATCTTAAATCTCCGCAGTTAGGCAGTTTCTCATTTTCATGATGGTGCTA
Organism: Jacana jacana; assembly: GCA_013400555.1. NCBI lineage: Eukaryota > Metazoa > Chordata > Aves > Charadriiformes > Jacanidae > Jacana > Jacana jacana. The sequence goes on along the minus strand of VZTM01003390.1, from coordinate 114,802 downwards.
GACTCCACCTACATGAATGATGAATTCCTGGGTCTGTTGATTGAATGAGAGCGTCATCAGTGTCTTTCCATGTAATATCATCATCTGTTCCAGAGGCCAGCTTTTCCACATTTACTGACAGACTAGGCTTCTCCCTTGACATAAGTTGAGGTATTTGCACTAACTCTGATGTGCATGCAAGAAGATTGACGGTGACATCTCCATCAGAACTATATCCTTTGGAAACTGTTCTTCTGACAGAGTTTCACATGCCTGAAATGTTGTTGATGTGGCAAATAAATAAGGACTTTGGTTCTGTTGGTCATATCTGTTGGTCATATCTTTATCACGGGCTTATAATAAATAAGCTGTGTCGGTGGGATTCATGCCTCCATTCATCTTCCTAAACCACAGAGGCAAATTGATAACCAATCTGCAGATCTGTATATGTTTTGTTGAACACTGTGAATAAGGAAGAGTTCTGGGCACTTCTCAGAAGTATATAGGGCAAACATTTCTCTCTTGGGGAAAGGCAAAAATAAAATATATTGAAAATTAAAATATACTGAAAGGACTCAGGAATGCTTTTCACTGTTGATCACACTTGGTAAACTGGAAGTGTTCATTTAAAAACAGTTCACTGTGAGGAAGATGGCATTGCAGTGTTATGCTCTATAGAGTCTGCTGCCTAAAGGTATGTCTATATTTCTCAGGCACCTGCCCCAGCATCTTATAAGGGATCTTCATAGTACCATGCTTCCCTGAATGTTGTTGTTCCAACTATTTGCAGCATCAACGATACTCCTACTTCATCAGTAAAGAAACCAGACCATACAGGAGTGCATGTTATGACCACTGCAGAAACACTACTACGTCCTGGAAGTATCTCCATTTCAGCACCTGTGGAAAATTTTTCTGAAGAAAACTTTCACCATGAGCACTTACAGCACTTTTACAACTAACTTCTATGGAAATCAATGGGTTTGACATCTGAATGTCTTTAGAATTCTAGTCCTTGACATCTACCGCTCTGAAGATGTGAAATGTTCTCCAGGGAATGACTGGTCTCCACGTCCTCCAGAGACATGACCATAACTTGTATTGTTTATTCTGTCCTTTGAGAGTTTTGGCAACTCCTCAGAGGTAGCTCTGTGTCAAAGTAATCACATGTGCTCAAGCACACTTGGAAATAGGGCCTGTGTTTCAGGATTTTGATAATTTTAAGTTATGACAATCTGAGTGAAGAACAGCTGAAACACATGCAAAACAATAAACCTTACTGTAGTGCATTTGGCTTCCTGGTAAAAAGATACTCTCTGGTCTGTTGGTACCTATAAGACACAAATAACCTCCAGATGCCTGGCAGTCTGCATAGCAAATACGTTGTAATCAGTACAGAAGAATTAGTTTAGTTTGCAAACCATGCAATTATTTATTTATTTGTCTGTGTTTTAATAAGATTGTATCTGTCTCCTTATTTCCTACGGGTTTTCTTTTTATCATTACCACCATGAAGTCCACACTATAGTGCTGACTGTTTAGTTAGTTCAGTATTGGCACGCCAGTACCAGCTGGGCTACTTTGCTGGTTGTGTCTCATCTCATCAGACCTCATCCTGGTGTCTGGTCAAGTAGTGGTAGCAAACAGCGGGAATTCTTCTAATGGAGACAGTCAGGAACCAGTTTCTTGTCCTCCTCCCTGGTAATTTATACCATCTCCAGTCTCAGTAATATGCTTCCTCTGCTTCTTGTCTGTCACAGCAGGACTGGTTCCCCTCTCTGACACATCAGGTACATTCCGTCAGTTGCCACTGGTGCTGCTTTAGAGAGTGAGACCTCCTGCTCCCTCAGAGATTGACTGGACAGCTTTTTTTTCCCCCATAAAATCCTAATCCTTCATAAGGCCGTCTTCTAATATATGCATTTCAGTATAATCACCAGATCTCCAAGACTCAAAGAAGCTTGTCAGAGAAATCGGAATGGCGTGTTTCTTGCTATTGGATTTTCCAAATGCACTTAATTATCTTTTCCAGTACCAAGAATGCACATCTTATTTTACTACTAGCAGTTAGTCAGAAATGAGCTTTGTTCAATTCATTGGGCTTTTGGAAAATGTTATATTTATACTAGACTGTTTTATGATATTTATATTACGGCATAAATATTTTTGCAAGTGTACTATAAAACAGATTGCATCTCCCCCTCACTGTGACTTCAGAGAAAGTTTTCTGTATTTTTCTGAATGTAGTGGTGTCTTCCTATTGTTCCTGAGGCCACTGGTTGCAGGCATGGTTACTCAGAGACATATGTGCACACACACACACACACGCAGATGCGGTCCCATAGGTAGATGATCACACAGACAGCTCTCAAAGAATGCAATCTGCATTTGTGAGCCTGCATTAAAGGGGCTTTGACACAGATTCAAAACCTGAACAAAGCATAAGGGATAATTAATCAAAATAAGAGTGAATCATAATCCCTCAGGAATTCTAAAAATTCCTGAAAATTATTTTTATTCAAGTAAAAATTAGAAATTAAAATATTATCTATTTTTTTAATGCTTCCCATTCAGAAAAATAATAGTGATGTATATGCCTTTATTTTGAAAGTATATGTTTTGATTTACCCTTGCTAAAGTCTTTTTAGAGAAAATTAACTGAAAGTCAACACTCTCACATAAATAATTCCAGGCTGAAGGACACCATGTTTTTTTTAGTGAGGCTGAGACCTGGTGCTGGGGATGTGGTGCTACCTGATGGTTTAGGTTTCTAAATTATGAATTAGGATTTTCAGCTGAAAAGATACTAGAATGGGCATGCTGGTTCCTCACTCCAGACTGGCACCTCCCTGTGATGGCCAGTGATTGGTGGATGACAGTGCAGACACACTGTAAGGAAGAGATGATGAAAGCTCAAGCTGTCTCCATCTTAAAATTCCCTACCCCTGCCTTTTACCCTCATGCCTTGTATTCTTGCTTGTGATGGAGTTCAGCCCAAGAGCAAGGAGTTAGGATACCACCTGGCCTACTGCGTAAGGTACACTCCTAACACACAGGTTCAGTCTCTCCCATATGTTTTTTCCAGGGAGAAAAGAATTTTCTGGGCATATTCTAGTACTAGATTACACCACTGGTACAGTGGTAAAAGCAAGAATTATCCCAAACCTTGCAGAGCTGTTGGGGATACACTGACAGGGAGGTGCCTCCGCTGCCTCACCCGAGCTCCAACAAACCTTTGAGAGAGAAAGATCTCCTCAGAATGGGCACCTTAGAGCACATGACATAAGTTAGGCAGTCCAGGAGCTTTCAGCCTAAATTGCATGTAATGGTTTCATCTGTCCGCAGCGTAAAAAAGAAGCAGTCCATAAGACCAAAATCTGGTTTGGGGTCTCAGAGATTTTAGGCCCTATGGTCCACAGTAGGTAGCAGTTAAGCAGGCTGGAGCCCATCACTCATCTCAAAATTATTCAGCTGGTTTGTTCATAAATACTGGCATGTTGTTGAAAAACTACTGTGGTATCCAGACAAGAGTAAGCAGTATTATCTGGAAGGGTCAGTCTGAAGGGAGATGACTAAAGCACAACAGCAGGAATGTTTTAGGGCCAATCTTACACCCTAATCCTCTAAAGAGTTGGGATCTAATTCATTACTCTCTTTTATGTGATTGGAGAGAGGGTAAATGAAATGCATTAACAAAATTTGCAGATGATAATAAATTGAGAGGCCCCAGAGAAGAGAGATAACTACTACAAAAGGGCCTAGAGATTAGAAACATGATCAGGAAAAAATTAAAAAAAGATTCATTTTAGGAAAACATAAGCTAGTAGACATGAGAAAATCAACCAATGCACAGATACCATAAAGCAAAGAGGCAGCTGACAGCTTGTAATTGGCCTTTGTTATTTCTTCTCTAGAACCTTAAAGTGTTTATTTTCCTTTTTCTAGGGGTTCTTGTCAAAGACAACACGATCAGACCCAAATGTCCTGGAAGGCTTAGTTACTACCGCTGCTAATATAAGCATGTGTTACAGGAAGAATTTCCCATGCAATATCTATTTAAAAGGGTGTGCCAACCAGACTAGACAGGTACATTTGATGGATGTAATTAGTATGCCATTCTGCAGTGTTTTGAAGCAGTTTAAGGGGTGGAAATGGTTGTTAGGCATCAGAAAAAAATATTCTCTGTTAAGGCAACTATGGAATGTTAAAACTTTTTTCAGAGTTTGATTCAAAGACCACCAAAGTCAATAGGAGTCTCACTGTTACTTCAGAGATTTGTTTCTTGCTCTCCAGGATTTTTTTTCCCCTGTCTACTTGGCTGTGAATTCAACAAAACTGTGTGTCATATGCACTGGGGAGGCTATTCTCACAGCTAGAAATCTTTTCAGTTAAAAAAGACGGAGCTAGGAAGAGGAGGAGGAGAAGCTGGTCTAGAGAACAAAGCAAATTCTGCACTTTTTGTGGAGTTTTCAGCAGTGCACTGCACATTTTTCTTTTGTTAGAGTGCCAAATGTGTGGTCCATTACACAAAGCAGGACACAGCGCTCTGCTCTCCTTTCCCAGAAGCAGTTACTTGTAGTGTATGACACTTCCTTTTTCACTTGGAAGTCCTAGCTGTGTCTGAAAAGCAAACTCCAGGCCACTTCTTTAGTGTACAAAGCATGAGGAACCTGGCAGCGCTAAATTTTGAGACAGCAGTGGAAGGACTTGATTTCATATGAAGGAGGATCAAGCTGAAGTGATCCAATACTAATTGCTCTAATAGCATGCAAGACTTACCTTGAAATTTCTCTGCATGCTGTTTTGTTCCATCAACAACAATAAAGTTATCAAGAACGCTCACAGCAGTCTGTGCTATATTTTGTGATGACTGCAGCATTGGTATGTATCCCCACAATGTGAGAAGTATAATAATTAATAGGCCTGATTCCATAGTACTGAAGTACCTAGGAGGCTTTCCATCAGCTTTAATGAGAGATGAAACATGCCTTAGTGAAGCTATATGGGGAAGAAGCAGCTTTCTAAGTTACATATTTCTTTAGCTCTGCAAACAGGTTCTTTGGGAGCCATTGTCTGCTCTGGGTGGAATGAGCATTTCCAGCCACAAAAAAAAAGGGCTGCTCATCCCACCTGAGAAAGTGTGTTGACAAAATAAGGAGACAATAAAATAAACTCCAGCCTCTTCAGCTCTCAGGCTATTTGTTCTGCTAAAGCCAGAAAAAAAAAAAAAAAAAAAAAAAAAAAAAAAAAAAAAAAATTTTTGTGAAAAAAAAAAAAAAAAAAAAAAAAAAAAAAAAAAAAAAAAAAAAAAAAAGAGAGAGAGAAGGCTTTTTTTTTATATGGCCAAAGGCTTAGTAACTTAAAACTCCTGTAGTCCCAAAGGTCTTGAACGAGAATAAATGCCAAACTTGGGGATGCCTACTCCTTCATCAGTTCCCTGCTTTTAGAGCAAAGGACCTCCAGCCCAAAGGGATCAGTTAATCATAACTGGGGGCACAGGATCCCTCAGGCTGTTGAAACCAGGAATAAAAGCAACACTAGACTCCACAGCATGTTATCAGGCAGAATTATGGCAGCCATATCTCCTGGCAGCAGAGCTGCAGATAGTAATAGGAAAGTCTAACAGAAAAGAGAAGAGCTGTGTCTCCTCTTCATACAGAAGCTATAATAGATTTCTTGGACAATGTCCAGGAGGAGAAGCCCAGACTCTCAACACACATCTAAATTCTCTATCTGTCTCACTAACACCAGTTACACTTCTTCAGTGGGCAGCAGGGGTGGAAGCTCTGGCAGGACTCCTCCCTGCCTCTGCTCAGCCTACTGAAGTTGCCTCAGTCTCTTCCAGACTCATTTGAAAATAGCCAGCTCCTCTGCGATCCTCAAGTGTGTCTAGACATTGGCTAATCCTTTCCCTTGTGCCAGCTGGGTGACATCAGCGTTCTGAACATTGCTTCAAATTTCTGCATGAGCCAGGTCTTCCAGAATGCAGATCATGTGCCATTCCTGCTACTTTGCGGGAACCACTGCAGAGAGAAGAACGCTGCCAATGGCTACCTGTTAGAGTCTCTCTGGAACATGATGGCGACAGCTTCTGATTCTGATGGAGAGCAAGTCTGGACATTAATGGTGGACTCTCCAAATAAGTAATCAAATATCATAGTTGTTGCTGTCCTCTTTGAAGAACTGGAGTTGTTCTTAATGTATTTATATCACTGTATTAATTTCTTTTTGAGGCCCATAACCTTTGATCATGTCCAGGTAAACCTGTGGATTCAGGAAGTTGCTACTTGCCACAACAGTAAGTTCAGTGCTCGCCTTCCACCTGACTGATTGGTTACCTCTAAAGAAGGCTGTCAGCATCAAACGGTCAGTCTGCTGAGCTCTGGCTTTCTAAAAGCTATTCTAAGTTCAATGGCATTCTCAGTCTCTATTATGTACAAAAGAAACAAGAGAGCTTGTCAGAATAAAGTCATTTAGTGCATACTCAGAAATACCTTTAATTGTTGCATGGCACTTAAATACTTAGAAAATCTTGAGATCAATAGATGGATCTCACTGAGTCATCTGTCTCCCACCTATTCAAATGTTCATGCTCAGCATTGCAATTACCTCAGTGCCTTTAAACTGGCTGGTAGAAGTATCAGAATACCAAAATGATGGCTGCACCCCTTTTTCTATATAAGGCCCTTGTGGCCCTCTTTGCTGTGGCAGAGCACAGCAAGAATGTGGCAGAGGGTGAATATCTGGGGATGAGGCCATCAACTTTCAGAGGAATGGAGTGGATCTCTGCCGTGTTGCTGAATTGATAAAAATTACATTATTTTCCAGGAGACAATGTTCACATGTGACTTGCAGTACTTCTATCTTAAACAAGAAAACAGAACTTGTCACTGTCTTCTCAGCACATTGATCTGTCTAGCAGTCTAATATCCTGACTGCAAAAGTTGCCAATATTCAAATCCTCAGAAGATGAAAGATCCCCACATTGTACCTCACCAATTGTTCAGTAGTGCATAAGAGGAGAAAATCTCCTTGTTGATCACCTACCGTGATCAATTCATGCCTTGGGGCATGAGATTTAATTGCCTTTAACATTGTCTTTAGTTTGAAAAGGTATCATTTGTAAAAATGATCTCTTATCTTTGTCTCACTACACACTGAGGAGCAGCGGACTCTAGAACCAGAAACAACCACTCAAGCACCAACCTCTGAGACAAGTTAATTAGGTTTTAAATGTATACCAGTTTAATCAAATAAATAATGTCTGACTTTTACATCCACATAATAATAAAACCAGATTTTTTAATCTTTTGTTATGCCAATAAAAAGCCACCCATACAGATACTTAGTGCTGCAGTTTACAGTATTAACGAGCTTTTTTCCCCTTTCTTTTTTCCTAGCAGGTTCTCAACCCTGGAACCCTGGTTATCTGAAACCTCCAAAGCAATATATTTTAACAAAAAAAGTTAGGCAGATGTATCATCCACTGTGGGATTTGAACCCCTTGTCACTGGTGAGAAAGCTGCAATTTAATAGATGAAGATGTCAAACCACGTTATAGGAGCTTTTGCGACTGCATATTTATCACAGTGTCATGGGGTCCCTGGCAAACTGAAAGATTTCACTGTTTATTCACAGTGAAGACACTTAATTAATGACTAGGCCTAATCAGCCTGTTTTATTATTTACAGGGATTCCAACATGGCTTAGCTCAACTGATATGCAAACAAACCATCCTCAGCCTGCTCTAATTAATAATTCCGCACCAGACTCACAGAGTGGCACTGTCAAGTAGCTATTTGGTGATTTACAACACCTCCTCCGCTACATTCGCATTGCCTGCATGCAAATGAGCTGCCACCCCTGCAGATCCTTCATTTTAAAATACAATGTGCCGTCTTGTTGACTACAGGAATGCCCTTATCTTTGCACATGACTTAATGGAGATAAATGTCTGACTTGGGCAGGTTTGTGGAGACCTTCATGGACGCACACCTACACAACATGTCATCTCAGAAATGTTTAAGAGGTGGAGAAGAAAAATCTTCTGCTGCCTCTGGCACAGTTGCTGCAGATGAATTGTTTCACCAAGTTGCTAGCCATTGGCTACCTATTGTCTTGCACTTGCTAAATTCATTGCCATTGCTCCTAAATATAGGAAAGGTAAGGGAAATGCGTCAGAGCGTGTGGAAAGTTGTTATGAAAATAGTTGACTCCAACTTCACATATAGGTACTGGGTGATCTCACTGAGAGATTAGATGCCATACTGGTCTGAGGATGGAAAGAAGCATTAGGAATAAAATCGCCATAAAAATGCAAATGGAAATTAATGGAATTCATTTGCCTCTACAAACTATTGAAGAATCTTTCACATTTTCAGCTTAATTTCATATTCACAGTGGAGAAACTGAGGAAAAGAGAAGGTGATGGATTCAGTCAGGAAGACATGCTGCCAGCTGGGGGTGGCACTGGTGGATTCACACCAGCAGACCTAATTTTCTCTGAAAGAGTCTTTGCAATACAGAGGGAAAACAATATTAGTGGAGCAATATAAGCCAGATGAAAATAGCTCATGAGTGTGAGTCATCCCACTTGTGACTGCTCCCTATTCCATCGTGAGCCACGCTTGAGAAATGCTGTAAAGCTGTACATCAGCAAGAGGAAAGATCTCCCTCAAACCTATTAGCTTAAACGCAAAGCCAGTGCTACTTTATGTAGCTGTAGGAGCACCCGTCCTGGTTGGTCAGCTCAGGGAACTTCTGCGGTCTTGGGGTGGAAAGGTGGAAGCTCTGTACCAGGCACATGTGCTAAATGTGTACACACTCCCAGGCAAAGTTGGTTTTAGCTTAAGGTCCAGGAGGTTAAATTGGTAACATGAAATAAACTGCCTGTTGCACACTATGTGGCTTTCCCAGCTCTGGAAGGCAGGAAGCTCTGCAGCTCATGGAGGGCAGATGTTTCTCCAGGCTCTATATTGCACTGTGTGCCTCATCCTTCACAAAAATGGTACTGAAAGGAAGTAATCATTACAGTCTCACTGTCAAATTGAACTGAAGCTCCCTATGCTGGTGCCACCAAGGTATTTCCTGTTCAGTAATCTCATTAATGAGATGGATAATGGAGTGGATTGAATTTATTAAACATGGAGATGATACCAGCCTGGGAGAGGCTGCAGCACATTGGAGTAAAGGATGAAAGTTCAAGATTATCTTGACAGATTGGAGAAATGGTCTAAGGAAGAAAAAAAAAAATCGATTAATTCACTAAAAGTGTGGAGTGCTCTATTTAAATTATTGTACAGAAATAATGAACTGCACAAATATAAGGTAGGAAATTAATTTCTCTGCAGTCACTCAGCAGAAAAGGATATGGGCCTTATAGTAGACTGAAATCTGAATATGAGACAGCATAACTGTAAAAAATAAAGGAAAACATCATGTTGGGTAGTAACTCAATCACTACAAGTAATACAGATAAAGAAGATCTGTTATTTTAGTCAGTTCTGGTAAAACTTAGTCTTAGGCAATCTTTCCATCTTCAGCATCACGCTATGGTGAAAGTCCAAAGAGGACTGACTAGTGATCTGGAAATGAAGGCTCCTGAGCGAGGACTTAAAAAAAATCAAACAAAACCAGGCTGCATAATTCTGAATAGACTTGAAGAGACAGATCATGGTCATCTCCAGGAGAAGGTTACTGAAAGGGATAGAACAGATTGTTTATGTGTTCACTGCTAATAAAAAAACAAGGAGTAATGTGCTTACTTCTAAATTAAGCTAATTTTAGGCCAGCTGTTAAAAAAAAAAAAAAATTACCTGGAAAGATAATTTGACTGGAATAGATTTCCTGGAGAGACCGGAGAGAGTAAATAAGAAGGCACAAGGGCATAACATCTAACAGGAATGGTTTAGGCATAGTTAACCCTGCAGTGGATCAGGTGAATGAAATCATAGCCATCGTGACTTCCCTGGCTTCTTTGCCTCTAGTACAGGTTATGATAGGAAGTGGGTTATTCAAGAAACAGAGCTGTTGCTGGCTATCATGTGAGCCCTTTGGGGTAAGAAGTCAGAAAGACTTTCACAGGCAAGGTTGACTGCAACATAGAATCATAGAATCATAGAATCATTTAGGTTGGAAGAGACCCCTGGGATCATCAAGTCCAACCAGCACATGCGAGAGTTGCTACAGGTCCTCTAAACATTTATCTTTCCTCAACTGTATTTACAGATCAGAAAGTGTCCTGAAATCACAAAGGGCTTTTCAAGTGTAAAAATCTAAACACTTGTTTTCTAAAAAAGAAATTTCTTTATATTCTTCAACATCTCTAAAAGCTCTTTTTCCATGTGTGGAAAAAATACAGAACATGCCCTTTGTTTTTATGAATACAATCTCACCTTGTTATTTCTCCATGGTAGGGCATAAATTGTGGCATTCATGTGGAGAGGTTTCCTAAAGCACTCTGGTAACTGGTTTAATTGGTCTGGTTTAATCCACTTTGTGTCATAACCTGTACTAGATGCAAGGAGAACAATGGGCCAGATGAGGTGGATGCCCACCAACAGAGCAACTAGTTTTATAGCTATAATGAGCAGTGGAAATATCAAAGGGACTAATAAACTGTTACAGGCCTGGACACTAGGAACAAAATTAAGTCAAATTAGTAGGAAGGGGGTTCTCGAGAGGTGTCTGCAAAGAGGTGGTGGGCTGAGGTAGGCTGAGAAACGTAGAGACAGACGCAGCAAGTATGGAAGCTGCTTTCTAGGTCAGGCAATGAATGCTTCAGCTGTTTTAGCACAAGCAAGCTGTCAGATTTAGAGGAACGTGCTTGGCTAGGGCTTGTTTTGTCTTTCTAACTTGAAATTACTACTGATTCCACACTTTTTATCCAGAAGATAAAGGTTTATTTTTGAAGGACTGTCATGTGTCACTGCAAACATCTTTTGTCTGTGGCACAGTAAGGGCGGTATTCTAGGGCATCTGAGATGGGCTGAAATACCACACAAGAGCTGAGAAATAGCAGTGAAAAATTATTTGTAAGTTAAAGATATTGAGCTATATACAAAAATCACAAGTCTGCAATGACATGAGAAAAAGGAACAAAGAAAAAAGACAAAAATAAAGAATGAGGAAACTATCTATACATACAACGTTATTTTTATTCAGTGGCTTAGCAACACCTATTATAATAGAATAAGTGAAAAGCATTGGGGTATCTGGGACTTTAAATAGCTTTCTCCATCATAGTCAACTTATGGACAGAGTTTCCTTAGATTTAGAAAGGAAACAGGGCATAGCTGGATAAAGCAGACAGGCAAATGGACAATTTATCAAAATGTTATGCACTCAGCTAGATAAAAATTATTAATTTGTAACCGGGCTATTAAGAACTGTCAAGCCTCAAGTCAGGTTGGCAATTCTCAAGTTAGAGAATTCAATTTGTAGTCTGCAACATTAAATTAAAAAGTCCCCCTTTCTGTCAGTCTTCACTAATGTTTGTAGATATAACAGGGATGTCTGGCATCAGTGAGCCTGCTTCTCAGTTATTTCTATTCTTGGCTTACAACAAGGTTGAGAAGGTAGCAGAAATACGAAGATGTCTCTTCTGCTTGAGGTTTTTTTTTCAGTATTCTGAGAGACTTCAGAGAGCTGTGTAAAGCTCTGGTCAGACTCAAGGTCTGCCACACTCACAGCATGGTCCCTGGGCACGACTGTTCCTCTGTGAAGAAAAGATCTGAGAAGAGTGACACAGGCATATCTCTGCTGTCAGAGTTCTCCCATGGCCAGGAGGGTGGAAATAGAGAGCCAAAACTTTCTTTCTTCTGCTTGTTGTGAAGAGGTAAAAGGCCACAGGCCCTCCAAATCCAGTGACAAAGTATCATGTACACTGGATTTAGGTAAGGGGAAGCCTAAAGGGGGAAAGAGGGAGTCTTTCTCCTGTGTGCTTTTCTGATGAGTCCTCTCACAAAATGGTGAGTTGTCTCTAGTAAAGCTTTATGTAGTTGATGGACTTGTCAACTCCTTTTGCATGGCTGGCTACTGATTTATTCACGGTAATATGGAGGAGGTGGAGAGTTGCAATATCAACATCACTTTTGCACTTGTGAGATCTAGAATTAGGTCGTAAATGTGTTTAGGGTCCTTGCTGGGTGTTAATGACAACATTTACATGCATAATTTTAAAAACCAAATGCTTTTACTTTTGTACACAAAAGCCAACAAACAAGGTGATAATAAACATCTACAGTGTGCAGAACGTGGCACGGCAGCTCTAGTGTGTGTTAGCTTTCACAGGGACTCTGAGAGCATTTAATACTTCACAAAAAGGAAAGCTAGTGTGAGTGGGAATGACTGTTACCTTGGGAATAATGGGTCTATTCCCACCAAATTTTATAAAATTCTCTAAAATCTTGTTTTACCATTCTGCCCTAACAGTGCTGTGTAGTAGCAGCATAACAAGTTGTCAACTGATACTTGTTACTTACTATAAGAAGTTCCCACAGAGGTTTTTTTTTTTAAATGCTAAAATCCATTAGAGCTGTCTTGCGTTTGTCCATGTTCTTGGGAGGAAACCTCATAACGATCTTTTAAAGGTAATTTTTCTGCTTTTCAGTATGTAACAATTGAATGTTTGTAACCTTTTAATGTTACCTAAGTATTGAACAACTTATATTGTTCTTATTTTATACAAGTCTTCCCTTAAGCTTTCATTTTGTTATATGCACAATCATGTATGCATATACATGGAAGCACATCTGCTACAAAAATTTTATGCTGAGGTCTCCATCAGCTAAAAAACTTACTGAGCTTATTTGAGCTGCAACTGGGTATGTATGTTAAAGAGTTATGCTTCCATCATAAATGCTAAGATGAATGTCATGGAGACTGCTGTCTTCTGTTACTTACCTAAGGGACAATAAGAACAATAGAGAGCAACATATCCGTACATTGGCTTCTCTGCAGCCCTGAAGGATTATTACTGCATCTGACAGGGCAGCTAGATTCCCATGGCTGTTTTGGTTCATAGTGTCTTAGCTGCATTCACCCAGATGATGGCATCTGCCACAGTGGCTAATCACTGTACTCCCAAATTTTCTCTATACAGACTGTATGAACACTCTTGGAAAACACAGATGTGTTTTTCATGGGATCCAGCATCCAAGAGTGAAACAAGAGGCCACAAGGTGCCATAGCTGGTATTTGGCAGTTCGCAGGGATGGGGACAGCACGAGTCCTTAGGTGCACAACATTCAGGTGCTATTATGAGGTCAGACCTGGTCATGCTATTGCAGCTGGTGGGAAAGCATGCTGCAGTCTCTCAGAAACTGTGCAGTCACCTATAACCCCGGTAGTCCTGGGGCAATGACTCTTCTGGGCTCTGGAGGGAAAAGTTTGGTTTTCCTGACAAAAGCTTGAAAATGGTTTCATGACAACATTACAACAGCAACACACTGATTTAGAACTTATTATGTAATTTTACCCTTACAGTTCCAGCATCTAATTCCTTGACTCCTTTTCAGGTAAATATTCCATTAATTTCTGTTAGACTTTATTAAGTGATGGTGAGATACCTCACCTTTTCCGGAAGCATCGCATCCCTATTACATCTAGTGCCAAGAGCCCATCAGAGAAAGAAACTCAAATAATTAGGTTCCCTGCTAGGGGACACTTGTGCAACTCCATTGGTTTCAATAAATCCCTTCCAGTTAGAACCAGGAGACACAGTGCATGTTGGAGAAAGTGGTGAGGAAGAGGACAATTATTATTCTTAGTTCTTACATAATTTCCTACATGAATATCTAACTTATAGTTTGTTACAAAAACAAGACAAGTCTATGTGACTGTGCCCTCCTTTAAATATTTAATTTAATATATAAAATATCACCATTGCTTTTTTTTCTGTATAAGAAATGTATATGTCCTGGTTTGAGGCAAAACAAACCAATTTTCTGTTCAGTAGTTTTACTTATTTAGCTGGGCCTCTTCTAACTAACTAAAGTCTGAAACTAACAGCACATTGTTCAGAGAGTGTTTCATCTCACAGTGATAAGACCTGATTATACCAAGGGATGGTATGCAGAGAGGCCCTTGCTTATACTTACTGCTAGAACAACCAAGGTCAGGTAATTTTGTCAGGTGACCTAAAACTGGCCAATTAGGGTATTCCATCCCATCCGCATCATGCTCAGTAAAAAAAGCTGAGGGATCAAGGGGTTGGTAGTTTTTACTTCCTTCAATGGCCGACGTCTGAGGAGGACCCTTTCTGTTGGTCTGCCTTTGATCCTGATCCGGAATTCAGCTCCTGCCGGTCACCGAGTCCAGCCTGGGATGTTCACTGGTGCTGCTGGTGACGTGATCATCGTCCTGGGAGCCTGATACGGTTTTGTATAGACTGTATACTTTTTCCTTTATCCTTTCTTTTATACTTTTTAATTTTTCTTTTTTATTGTTTATTATATTATTGTTATTGATATTTCATTAAAGTAGTTTAGTTTTTATCTAAACTCCTGAATCTCTTAATCCTTTCCTCTCCTCTCTTTTCCTTAGTGGGGGGGGAGGAGGGGTCATCATCTGTCTGATTGGTCAAAACACGACAGTATATAAGAAATTAAAAAGGACAGTAGCTATTAAAAATACATTCTTTTCTTATGGTAAAAGTTAACTTCGATTACATCCAGGGCAAAATCATATTTAATATCATGCTAGTTAAAATATATAATGCAGTTTCCCAAAATAAACAGAGCCTGCATATACAGGAAATTCTGAATTAAGGCTTTCTCTCAACCTCTAGAAATCAGTTTCTCTTTTTTACATAAAATTCAATATTAGTATGAAAAGAAAAATTACATAGCAACCACAACTGAGACTGTTTCAATTCTGTATTCTAGTTCTCTATGCAATGCATGCTTACAGTTACATGATTATGCTTAATCATTCCTGAAGAAATGCAGCCTTAACAATTGTATTCTTACAGAGCCTTTCAAAATTGCATACATAAAAATACTAAAAATAATTATCAAAAAAAAATGTCTGTATCCAAATAATCCAATAATGGATAATAAAGCACAAAATGGCTGTTGAAATCACAAGGCAAATTTCAGAATTTCTTTCATGAAGATTAAAAACCACAATTTACATTTACTCTTTTAAATGTATCAAAAACGTTATTTTTGACAAAATGGATGACATTTTAAAAATCATTCCTCATCTATCCATAATGAACTCTCTACTTCTGAGACTCAGGATAAACATTACTATGAGTTTAAACAGGAGAAAAACTATGGTATAAAACCACATCTTTGGAAATCCCAATAATCTCCCCCCCTTCTCTTTTTTTTTTTTTTCTTGTGCAGCAGCTGGCAATGACAATAAGTGAATACACAATACCTATCCTTGAATCGCATTGTGTTGGTACGGAGTTATAAACCTCGTACAGGCAACATGGGTGATGTACATTTAGCATGTACTTCTCAATCTCTGTCTGTCCTTTTGAGGAGTTATCTACGGGACGGGCAGGATTGAGAAGCAAAGCTTGGGCAGGAGGCAGAAGCTCTGAGGATACTTTGCAGGGGACGCTTTCAGGTGATTCACAGAAGAGCAAAAGCTATAAAGTGGTGTTAGGAAAGTGCAAGGAGCTGCCAGATAAAGTTGGCAAAATAATCACAGAGTAAAATCAAGAAGGCTTGAAATTGGAGGTCCAAGAAGAGGGAGCAAGCAGGGGTAACAGGGAAGAAAGGACAGGCTATAATAGCTCAGGAGACTGTTAGAGCCATGCTCAACTGTAAGGCAGACTCTGCACAAATCAGTCACTTAGCAATGGTCTATGGGCCAGTAGCCAGGTAAGTCCTTACCTCTCCCTGCAGTAAGAAATGGCTATCAGTCCTGAGTGACTACTATCAAAGACTGGAAAAGCACTCAGGGATGAACTATTCATTAGAAAACCTGCTGCCCAGGAATTCTACACTACTACCTGAAAACTGGGAATTGTTTGAAGAATGGAAATGTTTTTGGAGACTCGGCCACAGGAGCAGGGACATGGAGACTCGGCCACAGGAGCAGGGACACAGGGAGGGGAACCAGAATGAGGACATCACCATTAATGAGGAAGTGATCAGTGACCTGCTATGCCGCCTAGATGCACACAAGTCTATGGGACCGGATGGGTTACACCCAAGAGTACTGAAAGAGATGGCAGACGTGCTGGCCAAGCCTCTCTCCATCATCTTCTTTAAATCGTGGCTGACTGGAGAGGTCCCCATGGACTGGAAGGTGGCGAATGTAACGCCCATCTATAAGAAGGGCAGAAGGGACAATCCAGGAAACTATAGACCTGTCAGTCTGACCTCGATACCAGGGAAGATTATGGAACAGGTCATCTTGAGTGCTGTCACCAGCCATGTAATGAGCAGCCAGGGGATCAGGCCTAGTCAGCATGGGTTTATGAAAGGCAAGTCCTGCCTGACGAACCTGATCTCCTTCTATGATAAGATGACCCGATTGTTGGATGGGGGGAAGACAGTGGATATAATATTTCTGGATCTTAGCAAAGCATTTGACACTGTCCCCCACCACATTCTGGTGGAAAAACTGGCTGCTCATGGCCTGGACGAACGTACGATCTGCTGGATCCAGCATTGGCTGGAAGGACGATCCCAAAGGGTGGTGCTCAATGGAGTTAAATCCAGCTGGCGGCCGGTCACAAGTGGTGTTCCTCAGGGCTCAGTACTGGGGCCTTTCCTTTTTAATATTTTCATCAATGATATAGATAAGGACATAGAAAACACTATTAGTAAGTTCGCAGATGACACTAAGTTGGGTGGGAGTGTTGATCTGCTTGAGGACAGGGAAGCTCTACAGAGGGACTTGGATAGACTGGATAGATGGGCCAATGTTAATGGCATGGCCTTCAACGAGGCCAAGTGCCGGGTCCTGCACTTGGGCCACAACAACCCCATGCATCGCTACAGGCTTGGGGCAGTGTGGCTGGAGAGCTGCCTGGCAGAAAAGGACCTGGGGGTGCTGGTCGACAGGAGGCTGAACATGAGCCAGCAGTGTGCCCAGGTGGCCAAGAAGGCCAATGGCATCCTGGCTTGCATAAAGAATAGTGTGACCAGCAGAAGTAGGGAGGTGATTGTCCCCCTGTACTCAGCACTGGTGAGGCCACACCTTGAGTATTGTGTCCAGTTCTGGGCACCTCAGCACAAGAGAGATATCGAGGTGCTGGAGCGAGTACAGAGGAGGGCAACAAAGCTGGTGAGAGGCCTGGAAAACAAGGCTTATGAGGATCGATTGAGGGAGTTGGGGTTGTTTAGTCTGAGGAAGAGGAGGCTGAGGGGAGACCTCATCACTCTCTACAACTGCTTGAAAGGGCACTGTAGAGATATTGGTGCTGGTCTCTTCTCACGGGCAATGAGCGACAGGACAAGAGGGAATGGCTGCAAGCTGCAGCAGGGTAGGTTTAGGCTAGACATTAGGAAAAAATTTTTCACGGAGAGAGTGGTCAGTCAGTGGAGTGGGCTGCCCATGGAGGTGGTGGAGTCACCCTCCCTGACTGTGTTTAAGAGCAGATTAGATGTGGTGTTGAGGGATCTAGTGTAGGGGAGAACTTGTAGAGTAGGGCTGATGGTTGGACTTGATGATCCCAGGGGTCTCTTCCAACCTAAATGATTCTATGATTCTATGATTCTAATTGAGGGACTCCCCAAGTGTGAGCTGGGGTCTGATCATAAAGCAGCAGCAATAAAGCAATTTTGATGACTATACACTCTTAAGCTAGGAATCAAATGGAAGCCAGTGTAGAGAAAAAACCCTACCACCAACAATAAAAAAAGCAAACCACAAAACACTACACCTACTTACAAACAGGTCTGGTTTTTAATCCATGTGAGAGAATCTATTCATTATTTTGTCCATATTGAATTGGATCATCACTAGCAGGTAGTGGAAAATGCAGAATATTTTGTTACAAGTTTGGTGTATAAAACTCTGATTTGAAGCAGATTTTCTCCAACGTAGGCTCAGGAGTTAGGACTGCTTTAGAAATTAAGGTTTAGAGAATGACGAAACATTTGGATGTCTGTACAGTCTATTGACAAAGATGAAAAGTAGCCTATTTTAATAATTTTTCCTGATGATTGGAAATGGAAAGCAATATTTTAAAGAAAAGACTCAATTAAATTAAAATGAACATTGAGTAATGCATAGTTGTACAAAAACCCATAAGGGTTTTAACCACCCCTCTTATGGCTCATTTCCCCAATAGTAGGGATAAGTCCATCATTCCACAGTAACTCATTATATTTTCTACCTCCTTCTGTTCTTCTGCATTGTGAATGTCATTAGTTACATTCTTTTATGCTGTTAGACACCAAAATACTGGGGGTGGGGATGCAGGCAGAAGGTTGTCAATTGGCCACCTTGTATTCTGGCTGTCCTGTGAGAAACTAAGGGCAAATTGCTAGAGGGTCTCAGAAATATAGAGGCTGTGGGCTTTTGTAAATCTCACCTGTGATGAGAACCCACCAGAAAAGAGAGAGCAAGAGAGATCCTCCTCCTTGGGACAAGTGTCTTTTAGAAGCTGACTAAGGAGTTGAGAGACCTGTGATCTTCCCCATTTAAAGTGCTGCTAATGGACATGGGAGGTGTTTGTAGCACTCTGAAGCTGTTGCTTGCAGATTACACTTAAACTACTAGCCCCAGGGCAAAGTGCAGATGAAATGTTTTCACTGGTTGGCCTTGTATATTATAAAGTCTTTTCTTTTCCTCTATTGTCAGAAAGGCAGTATTTCACATGATCTTTTTGAGACCTTGAGGAGGCAGAGGCATATGAATCCCATTGGGAAAGCACCTAAATATGAAGACCATATGGGCACCACTCTGTTTTGTGATTTTAAGAGTTTTCTCTGAATAGCCAAAAGAAAAATGTGACTTTTCCCCTCTTTTAATAAAGCCAAGGGAATGGGATGCAAGGTCATTTTTCCTTAGCACAGAAAAAAAAAAAAAGGTGGAAAGTGTGAGAATCTTTGAAAAGTTGCACAGCTGATAGTGACATTGCTATTGTGCTGGCTCTCAGTCCAAATAAGGCTCAGCTTTATCAAGATGAGTAAGATGAGTTCCTTGGAGAGTGGAAGAGAAATAATAGGACAGGCCATCTATAAATCTGGCTTTGGACATAACAAAAGGGCATTAGCAAATTTTGCTTACACAGGTCTCATGGGAGTGCTCTGAGTTCATGATTATGCCTTTTGGGACATGTCTTTAGAAGATGACAGTTATATCTTTTTGTTTGATGGATAAAATAGGTTGACTCTATTGGGACCACTTGGCTGTACCTATTGCTGATGTTGGCGTTTCGAATACATCCTGCAGTGCACAGCAGTCAGAAGCACATCTCACTCCCTTTACAAGATGGGATCCACTACAAGCCTTTAAGGAGGAAGAAAGATGTATATCTGGGATATGACCTGGGGAACTGCTTGATGGAGATTTTGGCTGATGAAGAGCTGTCCTTACTACTAGAACCCATGGATAGTCCATGGACAACCTAGAGGGGACTAATGACTGAACAAGGCTGGGACATGCCATCTGTGGGAAATGGCTGTGATATCTGAAAACAGCCCTGAGAAGGTGAGAAGTAAGCTGAGGTGCAAGAGGTGGTTTTGGATGAGATTTGTTATCTACACCAGCATCAAAACAACATAGAACTAAATTTGAGGGTCATGGAGAAAACACGATGGAGTTAGTAAGCTGATAAAGGTAGAAGAGGAACATACCATGAAAAGAAAGATCACATCTCCCCATACAGAGCACAACAGGTTTTATTAAGACTAGGAATGTCAGCTATTATTTATTTATGCATATAATTTGCTGAAGGGTAAATCCAGACAAGACAAGGTCTTCATGTTACCATAAGTGGTACGTAAATTGAAATATTTTGGTTTGCTTCTGGTTGCTCTCTAGATTATGTGGCAGAGTGCATGCGTGAGCAGCTTTGATGGTCTATTGAATTAGATCAGCATTACAAGATGACAGCATCCCCATCTTCTTAAATGTTTTCCCCTCCTTCAGAACTCCCTGCCACATTTTTCTGAATCTACTCAAGGTATTGACACAGAAAAGCAAGTTTTGTCAATTTTGTTATTTCCTCACCCCTAATAAATTCTAAAACCTCTAAATGTCTTGGTCTTTAGATGAGTTTTCTTCTGGATTAAAGAGAAAAACAAAACAAAATCAAAATTTCAAGAGCAAGATATTTCCTCTATTTCCTCTTTGTTTTGTGTGGTATTAATTTCCTTTCGAGAGTAAATCTTTTGACTAACAGGTCTATCCTATCTTGACACCATCAAAGCTATTTAGACAGTGAATCTTAAAGGACTCAGTACCTCCTGATATATTTGGCATCTCCATGTTTAAGGAGAGAGGTCTGGGAATTTCTCAAGGAAAGGAATTTTATTTAAAAGTGCCCATTCACTGGAAAAGGACATGCAATGACCAGAAAGCTGGCCCTGCCTGCATCAGGATCATTACTGCCATAGCTGATCTCTGTGGGAAGGAGTTTGTTCCCTTTACAAGTCTCATCTTGCCCAATTCGTTTGTAGCCCAGCTGATTGTACAATGAGCTCAATTAAGCTCAATTAAGATATCTTTGGCTTTCAAAAAAAGTCTAGATTACAGATCAGATGAAACCTACCATTGCTCTGGGTGGTCAGCAAAGGTATTAACAAGTTCTGTAACCTTGCAACCTTCATCCACAGTCAACATCACATATTGGCACCCATGGTCCCTTTAATAGTGATTTTTTTTTGCATTCTTAAGGGAGTGCTGGAAAATGCATCCCCTTCCTTCCACTTGCACTATTGCCATCTTGCAAGGTAAGACTCCACTAATCAATCAGATGAGCTGCTGGTATAAGTGTGGTCATATTCACCTTTAATAAAGCTATACCGATCCTATTGGAGATCTGACTTCCCAATGGCATTTGGATACTAGAGTTTACTGCTGGAAGCAGTGACTTCTGGCAGTGGAAAGTGCAAGTCTATCAGAGTGTCCTTGACCTGGATGTCACTTTTTCTAACTGATGAACTTCAGGTCTCTCATCAGTACTCAAAATATTTGATTGTGCTGATGGGAAACCCATGATAAGAAAGGGAAGTTGGTGTACAGTGAGGTACACATGCACAGACACGTTCCTGTGAGGAAGGCCTGGGGCATGTACACACCTTGACTGATATCCTGCCTTAAATTAAATCAATGATAAAGTGAACTTTTTTTTCAGCAGGGTATTGTTTTTATCTCTGCCTGTTACATATAGTCTATCTCAGCCTTCACTATACATTTTATTACTGGTTTTGTGTTGAGAGAATATGTGGCCAAGCCCTATATCCATGTTTTTCTGCATAGACTGTAGAAAAATGATTTTTATAAAAATATGAAAGAATATAAGGAGTCAACATATCACAGGAAAGAGATGATAAAATTGCATATTTAATATTACAGTTTTTTCAGCCAATCAGATTAACTTTTCTACTATGTTCTTACCTATAAAAAAAAACCCCACAACTCTGCTTAATACCAATCAAAAGACAATATTCCGCAACAAATATCAATGTGTGGACTGGAATCAATGAATAGGATTAAGAAAGGATTGTGATTCTGAAAATCCTGTGCATAACAGTGAGATTGTTCCCTTAGCAGCGAGCATTGCCAGCTGGAGTATGGAAAGATTCAGAAACAGGAAATTTTTGAACTTACTCTATACACTAAAACCAAAGTTTTCCAGAGAGCAATGATAACTTTTGAAGATTAGAACTAGTTTTGTGTCTTGATTTCATACAGCTTAGTAAAGTTTTGAGACATACTGTTAACCCTGAGTGCTAAGACATTTCTTATGACATTTTCATTGAAACCAATGAAAAGTTAAAGAGCGTGATCAGCCACCCAGATCTAATGCTGCAGATCAAAGAGCTGGCTAAAGAAACTTGGGAAGCAAGGAATGACCCTACTTTTAAGGAAGCTCCTTTCTTTAAATGGGATATTAATGGGCTGTCTGTTTTCATATTCCTAGTGAGAAGTAGAACCCACAGCAGAGAAGGCCATCAGGAGGGGAGCTGACCCCTGCTCGGTCAGCTGGGATTTTCCTCAAAAGGTTTTACCCAGAAGCTATATTTGGACATTTCAACATCTATACAGGTCAGCAAGTGATGGATCTGGTTGGGGAAGGCAATAAGAAGTGGCATGCTAAAAGAAGGATAATCTGAATTATATTATCTATTTGAGTAGGAGGGGGTGGAGCAGAGAGCAAAGTGACATTTTGTAGGTCATTTCCCTTGTTTTCTGTTTCTCTTTTTTTTCTTTTTGTTCTTTCCCAAGCAATGTGCTATTTGAATAAGACTATTTGATTTACTGCTTTTGAGCAGGGAATATATTGTTCACTAACTGGTCTGACAGATTGATTTAGTGTCTCTCTGGGTTTGGATGGTGTCTCAAGATGATGTTAAAAGTGGACATCTAGACACAGAACCTGTCCCTATTGCTGCCAGTTGTGGCTTGGCAAAAGATTACCCAATGAAGTAGTATACATTAAATGAAGCTGTCTCAAATATGCCAGCCAGCTATACTAAATGTCCCATTAGAAATCCATCCAGTATCTTTAATTCCAAGGAATGTTCTGAACACATCCTAATACACAGGACAGCATTCAGTAAGGAAGTCGCTTCTGGGGTGCAACACAAGAGCTGTAGCCATTTGAAGCTGCAGGCAGAGGTAATATGTCAGCAGCACACAGCTGATTCCTTTCCTTTGCTACACAATACCTTGCCAAAATTTCTACAGCTAAGCAAATAATATCAGACAACATTGTATGGTGTCCCCTTCACGTGGGTGGCACCAAGCAGCATAGCATAAGGGTTATTATAAATATTGTGAATCTATTTGAAAAAGAAGTCTCTTGCATTAATGTTCTGAAGCATATCAAGTTAATATGACTTAAATTTTTTCAAACACCTTTCCAGCATCCTGAAAAAGAACCAAGAAATTATTTTTTCTCATTCTGTAGCATTTGTCATATGCTGACGTCTGCAGGCAGTTTACTAGAAATATCACTGTAAATACTGACAGTTCTGAGTGAAGACTTTGGAAGCAGAGTTTACAATTACTGCCCTGTGAAATCCTGTGTTTGCTTCACATGCATTTCCTAGAGTGGTCCCACTGGGCTCAGTTCTCAGGGGGTTGCATCTTCATCTACAGGCTTCAAATAGCCTCAGTAAAAAGTCATTAAAATCATTGTGTTTTTTTCTTAACCTGCTATGGTTGTCACATACCCCAAAAAGCACAATTCTACATTTTACTGAAAAGGACCTCTTAGTTTTTATCCTAGAGACCTTTTAATTCCTCCTCCTCAGCTCTTGTCACAGCTGAGATTTTCTCACAAATGACCATTGGTCCCATCCCCACATGACAGCATGTCTAGGACAGTTAGGCTTCACCTTGCAGCTCCAGTGCTACCTCATTTGCTTCTCCTTCCTCTACAGGAAAAGCAGGCATGGATCCTTGGGCAGAACTACCTGAGTTATCACTCTTTAAAAATTCCCTCTGAGGTCGACATATTACTTTGGGGTATTTCTCTGGTTCCCTGTCATCCTTGCATCAGGTAAAATGTCCAGTGAATTTCCATTCCACTTAAGTCTATAATTTAGTATGCCAAACACTGATATTTATGTTAAGTTAAAACAAATGGAGAGTCAGTGACAAAACCAGGTAGCAATATAAACCAAATCACAGCACTGTCTTTCATGCACTTTACGTATATAAATCCTGGTTTGGGGACAGGAAGGAAAAATTGTATTATCATTGAATGGGTTCAGAATATCTTTCTTTATTAACACTCGCATGTAAGTAGCATTTAGGTAGAACAGTTACTTGCCCTCTAAACACAATGTGTTCTCATTTAATACATTTATCAGCAAAACTGAAGAGCAGTGTGTTTGCTGGAAGCCATGAAAACAACCCGAACTCTGAAATGAATGGCTGCTTTTGTCTCCTTTAGAAGCAGAAGGATTTCCCTTATCCAGGGAAAGAAAGAAGTCTTTTCAGAGAACAAGACTTTGTGCCAGGTTCTCTGCCAGGCATCATGGGGTGTTTTGAATGACCTGGAGAGGCCACATCGCATTGGCAAGCCCAGAAGGCAGTGAGGGCCAAGGGGACAGAGCACCTCTAGGTAGCTCTGGGTACTGGCAACCCCACTGCCTTGCCAGGCAAGCACACCAATTGAAACAGGTTGTCTCACCTCAGGGGATGCAGCATCCTCTTTTCTTCTCCACCCCAACATTCACATTTACCACCTGCTCTAAACATCTCTGACAGTCCTGGTTTAACACCCCTGCCCTAGCAAAGTCTCGCTCTTCAGGCAAGGGAAGCAAACCTGAACTGTCTCCTGAGTCGAACAACACTGCTGATTAATCAACCAGACAGTTCATGTCTGAGAGACATAAGGTCATCCCTCTTGAGGGGGAGAACGTGCTGCTTCCAGGAAGCTCTCTTCCACCATCTGCCCCTGTGAAATCTAGGAAACAAGATTCAGCACAGATGTATAACTCGTGAAGGTCTGTTGACTTCAGGGTATATTTGTATTGAATTTAGCCTCAGGAATTTAAACCACAGACAGTCTTTCCTTCCCATTACCACTCTGATGTAGATGTTAGTAGACATACACCATGCCACCTAACTCAGAGTTAAGCATGAATATCAGTGGAGTTGCATTGTGTTTTGTCATTTATTTGGTTGTTTGCTTTTGTAATGGTTTTATATGGCGCACACAAGACAGGCAACCATTACCTAAACTCTTTTTACACCATCTTGAAATTCTCAGTCAACTCTGTGTCTTGAGAGGATTGCTAAGCTCTACCTGACCAGAAAATACTATTGAAGGTACTTCTGGCTGTAGCTGGGAGAAACTGGAGGGACTGAAACAACACAAAAAGCTCATTAATACATAATTTCTCTAAAATGTATTTTCTAGACATGTAAAGTGTAAAATGCCTCCTAACTCCATGCTAAAAAGACCAGAAAGCATCACTGTGGCAATGTCAGTATATCCCTGTGCCTGATGTCTAGAGTGTTACAGGTCTTTGTTAACTAATGCTAGTTTGGAAGGAGTGAGACTGCAGTACCTCCTCTCTCTCAGGGCACCTGTTCAAGGAGTAAGAAATATTCAGCAGTCCCTTATACAGTACTGAAGGAATGGCTCCAGGGCTGGGCTCATTTGGTTTACCACATCTGAGTCTGCACTCATTTATCTAGTGCAAAGTCTTCCTCTCTTACCTCCCCTTCTCTCAGACAGAGATTTATACAAAACAAATAAAGGACCAAATAAGATATTCTTCCATATGCACATACCCTGAAAAGGACAAAAGCCCAAACAGCATGTGGAAATGTTAATTGTGTTATTTCATGCAGTTCTGTAAGGAGCTCAGATATGACAGTGCAGAATATGGCACGAGCACTTGCATAGAGACTAAATCTAAGGAAATGTGAAGGGAAGGGGGTTTTTGAAACATCCTGAGCATGTTGGGTTTTCTTTGGTTAGAATGCACTGAACTAAAATATGTGGAAACTAACTGGGAAGTACTAGCTTTCTGTTTTAGATTAAGCCCCTTTATCCCTGCAATTCAAGAAAGTGCTTTTTCCACTTCACCAATCCTTCAGCAAAAACAAAGATAAAACTCAATATTCTTGATAGATCTTGGATAGAAACAAGGCAGGAAAGAAAACCTTTCAGACCAGTCTTATTGACTGGAAAGAAACAGGACTGCATATCTTGTCTTTCTTCAACTCTTAATGGCACAGTATGACCTCTGGTGAAGTCAGTGGAGTTGCATCAGGGTTTTTTCTGGCTCATGTTTGGAAATTGCTAGTAAATAAAATGCCTGATTCATATTTCTTCACTTTTTTACGTTAAATATCTTGCATATGACAATAGGAGAGAGAAGGAATCTTCCTCTTCTGCATTTTCAGATAGCTTTCTACCAGAAGAGAAATGTCGGAGTTTGGCCGATGTTCAGCCTTGGAACAGGAGCGGTGCAAGGCTGTGAGTGACCTCCACCAGGCAGAGCGACTACCCTCGTCTGTTTCTCTCCCAGGCGTAGATGGGAGCCAGGATCCAGACTAACTGTTTTGAGGTCTGCAGATGGGGCACACAATCACAGAGCACAGCCTTTTCAGTACCCGTGACAATTTATCTCATACTGACTGTACACCAGGTGTACACACTGTCTCTTGTTCTAAAATAAAGATTCAGGGGAGCACAAGATTAATGGGACACCGTCTATTCACCTAGGACATATTGTGCCCCTGTCTCTAAAATGTTTTTCTTAAAATATGATTTCTGACTGTCTGCGAGAAAAGTGGCTCCTGATCTTTAAGAAAAGGATCAAGAAGCAACAAAAGGGGTTTAACTTACAAAGTTTATGGAAATAGCAATCCTACAAACTTTATTTGGGGAAGGATGCCATTATAGTTCCAGAAACATTGAGAGGGACAGATCACCTGGAATAACTGTAAGAGGCAGCAGAGCAAGAGTGAACTTTCAGCAACCATGATTTATGTGTCAAAAAAGCCTCAGTCCTTGTACATGTTTTATGAGTGTTAAAATAGAAAGTACAGTCCCTATGTCTCAGGTGGTGAGCAAGGCATACTTCTGTAAGATTTAGCACTTTGCAGGCGATTCTTGAAATTCCTTAAACCCCTGAAATTATTGCTCTGGAGGGGTATGAAGTCTGGACTTCAGGCTGAGTTGCAATTGTTGGCTGTAATTGTAGTGGAATTTTGGGTGCCAGAGAGTTCTGATGAGGCCATGGGGAAAAGGGAGAGAAAAGAAAAAGGCAGTTGTGTTTTGAAGCATAGTTGTTAAATAAACATGCTTTTCCAATAAATAAGTCTGCAAACCTCTTCTGCTATACTGTGCCAGTGTGGGTAAGCCTGTGTTTACACATGGAGGTTTGGCAGCATGGATGCTTGATGTATATTGACTCACCCAACATACAGTATAAACTCAGCAATCTGCTGAACGTGGCAAGCTAAGAGGCAGATTTTGTCAGCTTTGCTCCTGATGAGTAGGACTGTGCTCTGCAGGCAGCACCTGACTACTTGAGAACAGAACTACTACACAACAGAAGAAGGTTGTCAGTGATGACCAAAATAAGCATAAATATATAATTTTTAAAAAAATGCTAATGTGGGCAGAGTTTCCTTAGCAGGAGGAGGTTTCTCAATGGTCTTTGAAGACTCTTTCATTTTGTTTGCTTCCCACCTCTATCTCATTTTAAGCAAGCACCTGTTTACTGCTAATCTTTTAGAGCTGTATTCTTAAACACCCCCTATACAGCACTTGTCATAAACATGCTGCTCTGTATATAAGCAGAGTGCATGTCCACGCAAAGATTCATTTTTAGAGCAAGATGGTACTCCACAAACTGTTCTTTCAGCTGCATGTGTGGGCTTAACCAGAGGATATGCAGGGTAAAAGAGGAGGGGGTGTGTGTGCTCATTTAACTGGCTCTGGAGAGCCTGATGAGCTCCACTGCACCCATTTATAGAAAGTTTCTCTGTAGTTAAACAGGAAATCTTTTCCAGGTTTTTCAAGCTCTCCAGTAGAATTTTATGGAGAATTAGATCTGTAGTTCAGCATTTTAAATAGGTATTTAAGCTCTAATTTTAAGAATACAGTGTAGGTTTTAGCTCTATTAAGATCTATAGCACCTTTCCTTTGGACTCCTTATTCCTGGAAAATGTGAAGATCTGTTAACTGAAGGCATGGAGAATCCTAGTTTAAAAATTTTTGTGTTGCTGGTTCACCTGAGGAGGGGGCAGGGGTTCACCCAGTCTGAGTGACTTCATCATGACCGTGAGTGATCTTTGCTGAGGATGTTAAGATGACTTTCTGGGCATATTTCAGAAAGTATGGAGAGTTATGAAGTTAATGAACAATATTTATTAATTTTTCCTTAATGGGATACATAAAAAGAAACAAAGTTCATGCTTCATGTCCTTGGGTCCCAGGTGGATGAGAGAAGACATCTATCTTGCCTACTTCATCTCTTCTCATTCCCTGGGAACCCCAGCTCCATTTAGGGGCTGCAGCAAATGGTGTTGACTGATTAGTGAGTAGTTACTTTTGCCTGGTCTTCATATCATTTCTTCATCTGTGCTGTTTCAGACAGTAACAGTTTTTCAGTTTTTGGAAATGTGATGGGTTGCCATTTTGTTTGTATGAGGTGATCAGCAAAGGAGATACCTCAATCAATGATGACCCACTCACTCCTGTAAACATATGGTTGGCCCCTTTCCTGGCTGTGGCTCTTGCTGTGAAAAATAGGAGGCTTTTCTTTTATGTAGAAGTAAGTTATTCTTGGATTTAAGGGCCTAGTAGATTCTTTATATTCAAGGAGCAAACAGCACCACTATCATTATGAATCACTATTCCTGATGAGTCTAATTCTTTTTACTGCCATTACAGCAGATGCTCACATATCTATCCTCAGTGGCCAAATCAATCTTCCCAAACTCCTCATAAATATTCCAGGAAGAATACTAGATATTATAACAGCATCTCCTGGCCTTGGCAGGAGAAGATAGAACTGCTCCTTCAAGTCGGCTTTTCAGACAGCTTATCTGCAAAGCCTAGGGGGACACTAGACATGGATCCCTTGCTGAACATTGCTGTTATACAGGCAGATATTCTCAGTGGCAGTGTATTTCTCTGTTAACAGCCTCCAGTAAAATATTTTCTTCTCTGTGGTCATGTCTCCTCTTTAAGTATTGTCCCTCTTCGTGTGTGTGAACTCTGTTGTGGTCAATTATAAACTATGGGGAATTTCTTGGAACACGAAGCAAGTGAACAAACAGACATCCACTGACAGCCCCTGAAAAATAGAAGGCCTAGTAAAATAAAACATATGGGTTGCTCAAAACAGTAGATGTTTAAAGGAAGTCAGATTCATAATCTCCCAAACTAAGTGGATTATCTGCAAATAGATTTCTCCTTACCTGCTAATTTCTTTCTCCCTGTCATCTGTCTCTTCCATTCAGTTGCTAACCATCAGCAGTGTGTCTTCCAGTATAGCCATTCCTGTTTTTCTGTCTCCTACTGGAAATCCTGTTTCCTACGGTCTTGTTCTGTACATAACAAGTCACAGAGAACTAGCAAAAAAATATATCTTGTAAACTTGTGGGTTCCTGGCCTTATCTACTATCCTTCCTGTAACTCTGTTGGATGCGTATTTGATCTTATGTATCCTCTGCTCTTGTATTGGCTTTTCTTTTCCATATCTATGAGAAACACGAGATCTTAGTATTTAGGAATGAACCTATGGATAAAGGGCAGATACATGAAAATAGAAACTTCCAGCCCCAAAAGGCTCTTAGCCAGTGTTTGTAAATCTGGAAAAGGGCGAGACAGGAGAAAACATGGAGTCAGTTTGTTAGGGCAAGGCAGCTTCCAAGTGGCTGAGTCAAGCCCTATTTCTTAAGTCAGTTTATTGTTTCCTATATACTAGACAGAACTGCCTCTGAAATGCTTGGGGATAAAATAGATGGATGAAATGTTGCCATTCAGATCAATTTTTGTTTTGTATCTTCCATGTTCTTGTGTTTTT
The DNA here is from genome assembly GCA_013400555.1 of Jacana jacana. Classification (NCBI taxonomy): domain Eukaryota; kingdom Metazoa; phylum Chordata; class Aves; order Charadriiformes; family Jacanidae; genus Jacana; species Jacana jacana. The sequence continues at coordinate 85,178 of VZTM01003390.1, read as the reverse complement.
AAGTGGTTTTTCAAGGCTGCCTGAAGCCTTGGGTTGTGAGCTTTTTGGCATGGAGTTTGAATAAGATTGAAATCTAATTAAATAAATATATTGAGTTTCTGAACCAGTTAAATTATTCTTGAGATTTGCTCATGTTTAGCTATAATTCCATTTATAGAATACTTGTAAGGACTGGCATATAACAGCCATAAAAAAAGCTTATATGTTGTGAGGTAGCAGTATGCTTCAGGTCCTGTAGCTGCTGCTGTGAGATAGCCTCCCTCAATGTCTTTTCGGTTTTGCTGTGTTTATTTTCAGTCAAAAGGGGGCATCTGCTGGTGCCAATTCTGTTTGCGGAAATTAATCTTACCCAGTGTCCTCCCACAGCACAGCACACGTAGCAGGTGGGTTTAACAAGACCACAACATGATGTGCAGCAAAAAAGCATTTGATTCCTCTCTTTATATGTTTTCAATAAGAAGAAACATAACTATAAAGCAGAGCATGCATTACTGAATTATAGAGTTTGATTACTGTCCTCTCTTTAACTCAGTGTGTACCAAGGCCTATGCATTTGGAAAGCCCATCCAGTTTAGGATGTGGCACAAATGGATGAACATGAGCACCTGATGTATATCTAGTGGGTCTCATAAGGGCCACTCTAAGTCCTGGTGACCTCAATCAAATCTCTCACAGCCAAATGGATTTGAATCTTCACTGCCTAATGCCATTGCACTTAGGCAGGCACTTGATTCACCGGAGTTCAAATAGTGATGAATCAGCACTGGATGTTATCAGGACAAAGGTAATATTTTCATTTTGTTAAACCAGGGTGTTTATCATTAAGTGAGTAACTTTCTTGATTGTGTCACCTCGTAGTGTCACAATAGCCTGGTTGTGGAGAGAAGAGGACCCAGTATGTTTACTTCTGCGCTTTCTCATACTGCTGCATACATGTCCCTTCCTCTCCATCCTATATGTCAAGCAAATGGCTTGATTAATGTTCCAGAGCTACTGTCTTCCCTTGGAAGGTGAATCCCTTCTTGTGATTCTTGTTGTTTCTGGGCGTGTCTCTAGGATTGGATGGGCAATGTAAGGACTGTTTAGTGGGACACTAAAACTGTAGTTGGGCCAAGTTGTACTTACAACCAAGGGAGAGACTAAGGTAAGGTTACCTGATATTATGGGTGAACACCACACTTTCTGTGCTTACCTAGTCTTTCAGAATAGATTAATTGAAAAACTCTCATATTACTTTTTAAAAACATACCTAGTTAAAACCACTCATCCCAAATGTCATTGTTAGAAGGCAGGAGATTACACTGAGGATTTTGATCTATTACTTTGGGCACCGTAAAAATGTTTTTGCCTTTGACTCTGGAATCTGTACTGTTGCAGTGCAATGTAAATTTGGGAATACTTTTAGATTTCTGGTGGCCAAAAAAATTTCACAACTCCAAGTGAAAGGTGTAAGTTTCTTAGGAAGGATAAAGAAACTGTTGTCTAAGAATTAGACCCACAAAAGGTAGCATACTGAGGAGGGAGAAGGACTTGTAACAGGAAAAGTCAGAAATTATGTACAGAAGGTAAGAGTGGTGCCTTTCTCCTCATAGGAATGCTCTAACCATCATCCCATCCTGAGCAAGGTGTGCTTTCAGTCTTGGGTGCTCCTGACTTGGGCTGTGCACACGAGAGTGACAGAGTCAGGGCCCTCTCTTCCTGTGTGTGTGCATGTACAACTGCATCAACTGTCAAAACTAAGGCAGATGAGCTCATAACTGTATACTGGGGGCTAGAGTAACTTTGTTGTCAATATTGAAGAAAACTCTCTTGGTACCTCTTAGCTGAGGTTTTAAGGATTTCATATTTAGATTGAGCCACATACAACTGTAGGTTGGGTTCCTAATTCTTATCCAAATCTCTTTATGAACGCAGGCCAAAACCTTCCCCTGACCTACACCATGAACCTAACTCCTCTCAAGAGGATTAATTCATGGCCTACAGTGCCGGTCAGTCACCACATCTGAGGCATTTCAGATGGCGCTACCAGTCACAAGATAAAGGCACCTGAGCTCACACAGTGTGGCAGAATGTCCATTTTAAGGAAGACATCTGTCAATCATACAGAGGCTGGGATTACAAATCAATATTTCTCTATTAAATTCTCAGCAGGACATCTGAATTATGACTGCAGATCCTGGAAATTAGACTGTAGAAACTATTTTAAGTTACCACCAGCGTTATGAAATGGTGTAGGTACACTCCAAGTTATGGAATACAATATAATTCAATCAAGTAAATATTCTGTGATGTAGTTGCATCTTTTTTTTTTCTAAAGAAGCCCAAATCGAGCAAATGAGCTTCATTAAGTATGTAAAAAATATCAATGTATGTATGCAAGTGGGACACTTTTCTCATTGCCGTGGCAACCTTCTAAGATCCTAAAGCTTAGAGGCTGATTAATGATGTCTACAAATATGGTTGCTCATCCTTTCTTTAGTGAGTTTATGATATATTTCCCTGGCAGGACATTAGTGGACTTGGTGAAACACATAGAATTTGCCAACACCACACAAACATTTTGATAGGAAATCCATGGTGGTGCATCTGATATATGTTTATGTTTACACATGAAGTGGCACACACCATTCAGTATTCCTCATTAAAAGTCTTCCTCATTTTTTCCTATGTTTCCTAGCCTTCATTAAAATCTGCAATTCATAAAAAGACACAAAAACCCAGTCTGAAAATAGCATAAACCAGCAACATGCTCACCATTCAAACCTCTTTAAATGGAGAAGGTTCTGAGTCCTTAGCACCTCAGTCTGTTGCTGATCATAATCCTCATTTTCCAAGAGCGACACTCCTGCTCTGTACGTCAGAGTCTGGACTCTAAGTGGGTGCACTGCCAAATCTTGCAGGGCAAGATTTCTCTTTCTTTGCAGAAGCACAGCTTCTTGTACTCCTCAGTAAAATTACAGAGGTCAGTGGAATAAACCCGAGGCCCTAATGGCTCCCTGGGACTAGAGTAAAGCCCACAGCCTGCAGAAGAATTTTTCCATTCCAGAACAGCAATGAGGAACATAAATTATCAATTCATCAAATGACCTAACTAAACAGAGATATAAATAAAAACTCTGTAGTAAGAATAACAATACATCTGTATTTTTAAACCAAGAGCTTGTGTGTGGTTCCAAAATATTTTCATTCAGTTGTTCACGGCAAAAAGAATTCCCTTAACAATGCTTAGAGAACAGATAGGCAAGAAGTAGGCTGCAAGGAATGGATGTCTAGGTTAGATGTCTTAAAAACAAGTACACCTGTGAGGAACAATTGGCAGACTGTTGGGACTTTTATGGATAATTACATTACAGAGGCTCTCATAATGTCAGATGTAATATAATAAATAGGCTGCTCACTCTGGTGTTACCTATAGTCAGCTAGAGCTATCTGGAAGACAACTTTTCATTTTTCTGATTTGTGTGAAAATTATGCCTTTTTGTCAGGAGCTCTTTACTTTGCAGAACATCACAGAGCCCAACAGTTGCTTGTCGCAGCTGTAATTAGATTATATCAAACTGGTTGTGTTGAAACGCTGGTGCACACATTGTCTTATCCAGCTCTAACTCCTGAGCTCCTCCAGAGTACTAAGCTTGCCATGGTGATGCCTGCTGAGGATGGTGGTGGTGATGGGAGGTAGGTGAACATGGGCCATACCCTTGGAAGTGTCATCGGTCATTGTCCTTTACTGTGTGTCTGCCTCCCACCCTACACCTTGAAGAGGGTACTCAGGATTTGGTAAGACTGGCTGCTTCACCAATTATTTTCCTATGGAACCAATGAAATGCTGGTGGGATTTCTTTTTTTTTTAAGCAGTATAGGAATATAAGTCACAAAAAAACCCACTGGGAAATACATATGGAGTGGCGTGTTGCTCTGTCCTGTGCACAGTCAGGTCATCGGGTCTCAGGAAAGCACCAAAGGAAAAGAAATGGCAGCTTTTGAGCTGCTGTGAATGAAGGATTTTGTTGGAGAAGCAAATCTCAGGTCTGTGCTTCTCACTTTATCCTCCCCTCCATGCCAGTGGGCAACATCCACGATAAAAAACCATTACCGGTGGGCCTGTGCTCAGTGAGGTTGTCCACAGTTGGGTGCTAAAGGGTCCTGGAGAGTTCCTACCCCTGCAGGGAGGGAAGTGCAGCATCCAGCTTCAGCCAGAGGTCAGTCAGTGTCGGTCAGCCTGAACTACTGCCTGTGTGCACATAGACAAAAGACAGAATTTAGGAGCAGAGGCTGGGATAGATTTCCTTTACAGCATTCTCTTCTCATACAAGTGAGTTCTGGCTAAATGACAGGTACCACCTGCGTGGTCTTTTTCTTGCAGTTAATGCAAAATGGTCAAAATGGTCATGCTTCCATAAGATGGAGGATCAGCTCTTTCCTATCAAGTGTCACTGTCTCTTTGAAATGATAGTACCATGTCTGATGGATTAGCAATAGGCTGGATACTTAAGCATAGAATCATACAGTGTTGGTGTACTACTTGCTTTGAAATGTCTCTTGGAAAGCCAAAAATATCACATTTGTCAAGGAGAGAGATCACAGAATCATAGAATTGTCTAGGTTGGAAGGGACCTTTAAGATCATCTAGACCAACCATCAACCTAACTCTGATTAACAAAGAAACCCATCACTAAACCATGTCGCTAAGCGCTGTGTCAACCCATCTTTTGAATATCTCCAGAGATGGTGCCTCAGCCACTTCCCTGGGCAGCCCATTACAATCCTTAATAACCACACAATCTTCAATAACCCTTTCGTGTAAAAAAGCATGGAATACTTAGCTGCATCTGTTAAGTTGTACTGCATTTATGGATACAACTTGAAGCAAGTGGATATTTCAAGCAGTGGGGTGAGGAGAATTCTGGTGAGGCTTTATTGGTTTTTTTTAGAGGGGTTTATGTCTTTTTTATTTCCCTCTGATCCCATCCATCCCTTTAAACCTATAAGCCAGGTGCCAGTGAATGGGGTAGGTCTGCAAGAGAGGCAAGCTACCAGGTTGCCCAATATTTACTGGGAACAGAATCTCACTCCAGGCAATTTCTGGTAGTCATCTGAGGAAGAGAACAAAATAAATGTAGCCATCTTTCAGAGTCTGCTTGAGGAGCCAATCTTTTTATGTTGTAATGACATGTGCATTTAATAAAGATATAGAGTATTGTGAGGAGAGTAAATCTACACCCTTATCTTAGAGACATTTAGAATGAAGATTTCATTTAATTGTGGCTCACTGCTGAGCACAATTTACCAAAATGGCAGTAAACTGCTATTGAACTGTAACATCTAAAGATGTCTAAGTGCTTGGATAATTTGTGGATGTTTCCTCCTTTGGAAGACAGTAATAAAATAGCTAAAAATAGGAAGGAAAGATAGCAGCAAGGCCTTCAAAGCAAAGAAAGAAGTGGTCACATACTCAGGGGCTCTAATGCAAGCATTACCCCCAAAAGCAGGTAACCTTGACCTCTTGACAAAACCTTGGCAAAACCCACAAAACCTTGACAACCTTAATTTTTTTCACAGAGCCACAGTAACACAGTGACCATTATAAATAAATAAATTGAAAGGCTTGTATCCCAGAGAGATACAATCCAGCGCTACTGGGGCTTTTGTAAATTTGCAAGCCCATTAAGACATTTCCCATAGGTAAATTATGAAACCCAATTTTCTAAATTGGGTTTCACAGACCCCTCAAAAGTAGTGCTTGACTCCCTCCTTTCCCTCCCCACCCTGTTCCACAGCCAGCAGTAAAAATAACCCATGGGGCTGTACTTGCACAGGATTTGTCCACAGCTGAATTCTCTTATTGTCCTTTAGGACAACTCTGAGGGTCTTTATTCCACACTGGTGGGGCTGGGAGCTCCCTTTGATCCCTGTCCATTAGTGGAAAATTTCTGGGGAATCAGACCAACACCCCTGACTTGCCTACGATGACTGTTTGGCTATAATAGCTGAGCTGTATGGAACTGACAAGAATCACTCTTATTGTATCCTACGTGTGCCCAGTGGAGCATTTGTTTCAAAATGACTCAGAAAAGATGTAAATTGATAGAACTGACATGGTCCAGTTTAAGTATAAAATGCAGAAGAGGCACTGCACACCTCGGTTTAGCAGAGCAGGCCTCAGCTTTGAAGTGCAGTGATGAGGAGGCATGGCATTCGAGTGACTAAAAACCATTGACCTCCTCAGCAACAGAGGTGATTCAACTGGTAACTCCAAGAGAAGAGTGAACAGCACAGGCAGCTGGAAATAAGTGGGAAAAAATCAAAAGGAAGATGCTGGGAAGGAAAAAGAGTCCTGAGTTTTATGGAGGCTTTTGCTTTTTTATAACAAACCTTGCTGCTGCTTTGAGTTTGGATTTGGGTATTTGGTTTGTTTGGTGTGGGGTTATTTTTTTGTGGGTTTGGGGTTTGTTTCTGTTTGGGGTTGTTTTTTTGTTTTGTTTTGTTTTTTTCTGCTGCTGGTTTTGATTTTATTTTTTTTTTTAGTACTATAATCTAGCCATCATAATGCAAACTATAATCATAATGCAAACTATGGTATTTGTATCCACTGGGCATGGAAATTGTTAGTCACAGCTGCAGCAGATTTTGGTAGATTAAGCAAGAGGCACCTCTTCCTTGGAGCTGGTAAATGGTGGATTCCCAGCAGTCACCACTCCACAGGGATGAAGCACTGGGAGCAGAGATTTGATTTTTGACTGCAGTGTTATGTCATGACTGCTGAGCTAGCTGCTTACAGCGACTAAGTAAATTGCCACCTGGGTAACATTTATCAAGGGCATTATGTTGAAGCACAATCCCAGGATTGTGGACCTTCCCTTATTCTTATTAACAGAAAATGTAATCTTCTTCTAGGAGATAATAAAGGAAAGTTCATAGCTATTATTAGGTTCAGATACATTCAGTTTGACTATTGCACACTGAAAGTTATCTCGCATTCATGCAAGTTACATTGACTAGCAAATACTAATTCTCTCCCCAAGATAATAAATATATATGTAAAATATTCTGATCCCATCGTGCTAGAGTGTCTAGGGAGGCTTTTTACAATATGAAATGTAGCAGAATCACAGGAGTTCAATGTTGGATAGTAGTGATGTTTCTAGGTAGTGATGTCTTCAGCTGCGTATCCAGGTAGGTGCATGGCACACTGCAGAAACAAGGATGAAAATCCCTCTTTCAGCTGTCATCCAAAGGCAGAAATGTCCACTTTCCTCTGGACTTGCCAGAGTGATCAAGGAAATACAATAACTTCTTTCTTTCTTTCTTTTTTCCACCCTCCCCTTTCCTTTAGAATTTCATTTTGTATATTTGTTTTGCTGTACATATTAAATTGTTCATCTCTGCCACTTCTGTTAGCAAGGAATGAATAAATAAAGTCAAATGAGCTGAGTGAGTTGTCTGAAGAATAGTGTGAAATTTACTTGAAAAATCATTCAGCTGTTGTCTGAGACAACAAAGAAAACTGAGAAGAGTCAGTTGCATATTTATAGAGGTGGTGTCAGCAGCTTTCAGCTTGTTCTGCAGCTCCTCTCCTGTTCTGCACACATGCAAGTGGGAGAGCTTGAGACCTTTGCCAGGCAGCTGTGCAGCCATCCATTACGCTGAGGTTGTGCCAGCCCCAGGAAGACTGCTCCAGAGCTCAGGGGAAAGATTTACAAATGCATTTTCTTAGTTTAATGTGATACTTTCTAAAATGAGTTTTTCACTTAATTTACCCCTGTGGCTGAGAGTTCAGAGCTCACACCCACTGGCCATGTTGTAAAGTAAAATAATGCCCAACCAAACTGCTGGGACAATGAAGGGAAATATTTCTCCTCTGTTTCTTTGTGTGCAACTCGCTATATTTCTAGTGGAGATGAAAGATGCTGGGTTGGCATCCTTGGAGAATTAAAATCCCTCACCAGTTTGTGTTAGTTCAGTCCAAGATTTCACACCGGATTCACCAATGACCCACATTTCTGGCCAGAAGGGGCTCCCCCCAAGGTGCCAGAGTAATTCCATCACCTGCAGTTTATTTTATCCTTGGCTGCCTGGAAACTCCCAGAGTTGTTAATTAACGTAATTTCTGGTTGTACTTTTTGTAATGTAGACAGCAGCTCCCCAGGACTGCACTGAACCCATCAGGCATTTCACACAGACCCCAAAGAGCTGTCGAATGGTGACAGTGTTCAGTCACTGCTGAGCTTGACCAAATCTGAGGCATCAACCTTGAGACTAAGGCTCAGTATGGATTTGCAGCTCTGGTGCACAAGAAACAAAAGTATTGAGAGCAATAGATGAAAGCTGGTTTTAGCTAATAATGAAAGGCAAGTCCTATGAAAAATGTCTGAAAACATTGATTCCATTTTGAAACGCTTGCTTAGTTAACAAACATAATTATTCCCCATTCTTATTTGATGTTCACAAATGCATGATGTTCTGAGATTTCCCTTGTATCAAAAGATACAGATATTTGAATTTTTGTATCAGCATATTGGCAAAGAACAAAGGCTGAAATCTTGGCCTGTTGAGGTCAATGGAGTTTTGCCATTGGCATTCAATTGAGGCAATTTTCTTCTTCAGGCACATTGTGAATTGAGAATAAGGCATTAATCCTTTGATTTAAGTTTGTTTTCTTTTGTCATCTGCGGTTCAGAAAATATACTTTTCAACCTGGCCCTTTAAGCAAAAGGAAGCAGTTTACAAGCAACTCAAGCATGTTCCTCCAAGATTTAGAAAAGGAATAATTTAGCAAAACCTGCATTTATCCATGAATAATTTTGGCCAGGAAAAAAAAAAAAAAAGAAACGGAAAACCAGAACTCCCATTATTAATGGATGTATTAGAAATCTCCCCAATTTTCTTTAAATGCTAGAACAAAGCTTGCTTTAACAACAATAGTGTTTGCCGGGTTATTTATATGCTATTTCTGAAATAGCTGACTCTATATAGCAGACATACATAAAAGAAATAGAAATAACTTTTTAGGTCTATTCCTTTTATGCTTTATATTACTTTTTGCCTTGAATCATCAGTCTATCCTCCAAAGTTTTTTTGACGTCATTAGTAGTGGAGAATAACTAAAATATAGTGGTGTGTTTTAACCCCAGCTGGCAACCAAGCACCAACAGTCACTCACTCATTTACCCAACAGCAGCACGCAGGAGAGAATCGAAAGAGTATAAGTGTGAAAACCCGTGGGTTGAGATAGAGACAGTTTAATACACGAGGCAAAAACCATGCATGCAAGCAAAGCAAAAACAGTAGTGAATTCACTCACCTCTTCCCATCAGCAGGCAGGTTTTCTGCCATCTTCAGCGAAGCAGTGCTTCATCACGTTGGAATGACAAACACTGCAATTCTGAACATCTCCCCTTCTTTCGTCTTGCCCCAGCTTTATATACTGAGCATGATGTTATATGGCGTGGAATATTCATTTAGTCAGTTGGGGTCAGCTGTCCTGGCTGTGTCATCTCCCAAACTCTTCTGCTCTCTCAGCCTGCTCACTGGTGGGGTGGTGTGAGGAGCAGAAAAGGCCTTGACTGCTTAGCAACAACTAAAAACGTCAGTGCTCTACCAACAGTATTCCCACCCCATCCCTAAAACACCACTACACCAGCTGCTACCAAGAAAGTCAACTCCATCCCAGCTGAAACCATGACACTTGTTCTTGTTTATTATGCCCTTCTCTTAAAAGAACAATTTTTTCAGGTATGTTGTATTGCATGATTTTTTTCTATTTTTTTCCCCCAAATCTCAGGCTCTCCACAGGTACCATTTACTTTGAAGAAACCTCTAATCTTTCCTTCTCACATTTTTCTGGTTCTCTTAATTTATGTTTTGGCTACAGAGAGGGAAATAGTTTCCTTTCACATTTTTCTTGACTGACCCCTGAAAATTATGTTTTCATTTGAAAATTAGTCTCTTTGTTCTTACATCTGACTTTTAGGTTGCAGATCCATGATCTGTTATGTGTATTCATTTTAAAGATTCAGTTAACTTCCCTATTCCCCTGCAATTTCCAAAGTCTGGAGTAGGAGCTCCAAGCACTTGTGTAGGGCCCTGGCCTACACAGTGATATCATGGGAACTGAAAACAGTGTATGTGTAAGAACTCAGGCACAAAGTGCCAAAAAATGGTAACTTGTTCCACGGTCTTGGGCCAAGGAAGAAATCAGAGGGTGCTGGGGAACAATAGCAGGTGTCTAGAAAGGTCTGGCAATGAGAAGTCTCTGGAAATAATACTTTGTATTTTCACCAACAATAACGCCTCAGACTTGTAGTCTAGAACCCAGGCTCAGGATAAACTGCTGTAGAATAGAGAGTAACAGCTTCTCAGCCAAGTTGCAACAACCATTTGCCTCCATCCATGCTCACAGCCTGTGAGAAAGTGCAATGCAGCACAAACTGAAGCTGAAGGTTTCTTGTAGAAATGGTTGTGGTTTTTTTTATATATAACCGCTGGCCCTCCTCTCACCTAAGTGGTCTAATAAGTCTCAGCTGGATGTTACTGCTCCCAAAGCAACACTTAACCATGTTGCCTGCGTGAGCTCTCTTCATCCACTCCACTGGAAATTCAGGTGGTTGCCTTATGCTGTCAGTGGCCACACTGACCAAAGGAAAAACTCATATAACCTGTTCTCCCTTTGCTGAGGGATAGACTTAGTGAACTTGAGCCAAAATGCAATAATGCTATCTATCTTCAACTGATGTTTAATTACTTAAATGTCCACTGCCAGTGCCTTTACTCTAATTTAGTTGAATCAGTACAAAACACTATTTAAGACATTGATTATTTTTAGGGTAAGCCAAAGGCATAACTATCTAAAACAAGAGTGCTACAATGGCTTGCACACTAATTTAACTGAAATGTGTTTTAAAATTTTGACTTTTGTATATGATTAGAAGTGAATTGAAGAAGAGTAAAATAAATATGGGAAGTAATGGAGAGATTTGTAGATTTTCCATTCTGTCTTTGAAGGTACATCTTTGTTGCACCACGTAGTATGGTACAGCACTACGAAAAGTTGCCCTGGGATACCAGAGCCATTGCAGCTAATGAAATGAAATTTTGCCACGGCATTGCCAGACACAGAGAAGACATCTTCAAACAGCACAGCCAGACAGAAGGCAGCACTTCTCAGCTCCAGGGGAAATGAAATGCACCATTGCCTCTAAATTTCTAAACAGGAACAAATAGGCAAAGTGGAGTACACAATTTCACATCTGACTGCAGTATGTATAAGTTCAAGCCATTTTCCAATACACAGATGTTTCTGGGCACCTCAGAATGCTATTATGGTTATGATGATTTTTGACCATTAAAACATCTGGTTGGTCTTCTCAGGGCTGTTAGCAAAATCCAATTTGGTCCACCACAAAGCCTGTATCACTTACAGGAACTACACGAATACATGTAATATATCAGGGTTTGCCCTTTTTACTCATCTTCAAATCACCACCAACCAGCTCATAGTTCAAAAAGGATGTTACCAANTGGGTTGAGATAGAGACAGTTTAATACACGAGGCAAAAACCATGCATGCAAGCAAAGCAAAAACAGTAGTGAATTCACTCACCTCTTCCCATCAGCAGGCAGGTTTTCTGCCATCTTCAGCGAAGCAGTGCTTCATCACGTTGGAATGACAAACACTGCAATTCTGAACATCTCCCCTTCTTTCGTCTTGCCCCAGCTTTATATACTGAGCATGATGTTATATGGCGTGGAATATTCATTTAGTCAGTTGGGGTCAGCTGTCCTGGCTGTGTCATCTCCCAAACTCTTCTGCTCTCTCAGCCTGCTCACTGGTGGGGTGGTGTGAGGAGCAGAAAAGGCCTTGACTGCTTAGCAACAACTAAAAACGTCAGTGCTCTACCAACAGTATTCCCACCCCATCCCTAAAACACCACTACACCAGCTGCTACCAAGAAAGTCAACTCCATCCCAGCTGAAACCATGACACTTGTTCTTGTTTATTATGCCCTTCTCTTAAAAGAACAATTTTTTCAGGTATGTTGTATTGCATGATTTTTTTCTATTTTTTTCCCCCAAATCTCAGGCTCTCCACAGGTACCATTTACTTTGAAGAAACCTCTAATCTTTCCTTCTCACATTTTTCTGGTTCTCTTAATTTATGTTTTGGCTACAGAGAGGGAAATAGTTTCCTTTCACATTTTTCTTGACTGACCCCTGAAAATTATGTTTTCATTTGAAAATTAGTCTCTTTGTTCTTACATCTGACTTTTAGGTTGCAGATCCATGATCTGTTATGTGTATTCATTTTAAAGATTCAGTTAACTTCCCTATTCCCCTGCAATTTCCAAAGTCTGGAGTAGGAGCTCCAAGCACTTGTGTAGGGCCCTGGCCTACACAGTGATATCATGGGAACTGAAAACAGTGTATGTGTAAGAACTCAGGCACAAAGTGCCAAAAAATGGTAACTTGTTCCACGGTCTTGGGCCAAGGAAGAAATCAGAGGGTGCTGGGGAACAATAGCAGGTGTCTAGAAAGGTCTGGCAATGAGAAGTCTCTGGAAATAATACTTTGTATTTTCACCAACAATAACGCCTCAGACTTGTAGTCTAGAACCCAGGCTCAGGATAAACTGCTGTAGAATAGAGAGTAACAGCTTCTCAGCCAAGTTGCAACAACCATTTGCCTCCATCCATGCTCACAGCCTGTGAGAAAGTGCAATGCAGCACAAACTGAAGCTGAAGGTTTCTTGTAGAAATGGTTGTGGTTTTTTTTATATATAACCGCTGGCCCTCCTCTCACCTAAGTGGTCTAATAAGTCTCAGCTGGATGTTACTGCTCCCAAAGCAACACTTAACCATGTTGCCTGCGTGAGCTCTCTTCATCCACTCCACTGGAAATTCAGGTGGTTGCCTTATGCTGTCAGTGGCCACACTGACCAAAGGAAAAACTCATATAACCTGTTCTCCCTTTGCTGAGGGATAGACTTAGTGAACTTGAGCCAAAATGCAATAATGCTATCTATCTTCAACTGATGTTTAATTACTTAAATGTCCACTGCCAGTGCCTTTACTCTAATTTAGTTGAATCAGTACAAAACACTATTTAAGACATTGATTATTTTTAGGGTAAGCCAAAGGCATAACTATCTAAAACAAGAGTGCTACAATGGCTTGCACACTAATTTAACTGAAATGTGTTTTAAAATTTTGACTTTTGTATATGATTAGAAGTGAATTGAAGAAGAGTAAAATAAATATGGGAAGTAATGGAGAGATTTGTAGATTTTCCATTCTGTCTTTGAAGGTACATCTTTGTTGCACCACGTAGTATGGTACAGCACTACGAAAAGTTGCCCTGGGATACCAGAGCCATTGCAGCTAATGAAATGAAATTTTGCCACGGCATTGCCAGACACAGAGAAGACATCTTCAAACAGCACAGCCAGACAGAAGGCAGCACTTCTCAGCTCCAGGGGAAATGAAATGCACCATTGCCTCTAAATTTCTAAACAGGAACAAATAGGCAAAGTGGAGTACACAATTTCACATCTGACTGCAGTATGTATAAGTTCAAGCCATTTTCCAATACACAGATGTTTCTGGGCACCTCAGAATGCTATTATGGTTATGATGATTTTTGACCATTAAAACATCTGGTTGGTCTTCTCAGGGCTGTTAGCAAAATCCAATTTGGTCCACCACAAAGCCTGTATCACTTACAGGAACTACACGAATACATGTAATATATCAGGGTTTGCCCTTTTTACTCATCTTCAAATCACCACCAACCAGCTCATAGTTCAAAAAGGATGTTACCAAGTCATATTCATTTACAGTCAATTTAACTTTAGTAAAACCTATACATTTCAATGAA
>VZTM01003390.1:53926-71271 GCA_013400555.1 Jacana jacana | reverse complement strand
GAATCTGCTTTTATTGCAGATAGGCAATTGATACCTGTCTGTCTTGAGAAGCATATAAGCTATTGGTCTCAAGAAATCTTTTAGTATTGGCAGGATTTAAGACCAATAGGAAGACGACACCTGAAATTCATAGGCACTGATGACAAAGAATCTTGATGCCTATTGATAGGTACTGATAGCTTTCAAACTTGATAGGCTTCTACACCTGTCCATCTTTAGATTAATTTTTGTGTTGATAGACATTGAGACTTATCAATAGCAAGACTTCTGAATATCAATAGGTGTCAATGCCTATAAATTCAGACACCTATTTTTAGGCACAGATACCATTAGCTATTGATAGATAGATATAGTATATTGGTAGGTGACTGTACCTATTGGTCTCAAGAACAATTTTGGTACTGGTAGACATCAAGACCTATACATAGTGAGAACTTTTGATATCAACAGGCATCAATATCTATCAATTTCAAGGCCTATCTGTAAACATCAATATCAATACCTAGTGACAGGTGTTGATACCTTTTGATCTCAAAAAGACATCTACATCTATCAGACTCTAGAAATTTCCTGATATCGCTAGGTACACCTATCAGGTGTGAGACCTTTCAATATCTGCCAGCATCAGTGCCTATTGTTTTGAACACCCGTTGATAGACACTGATATCTGTAGGTTTTGGCCAATAGTTCTACACATGGATAACTTTCTATCTCATTTGGTGTCTATTTCTATCAGTTTTGAGACCGGTATTGATCTTGTTAGCACCACATATATCAACAGTGAGATCTTTCAGTATCAATAGTCATTCCTGCCTATCAATTTTAACACCTATGGATGTATATCAGTGTTTATTGATAGATATCAATATCTTTTGATCTCATTAGATGTCTGCATCTATTGATCTAGAGACTGCTTTTGATGTAAGTAAGCATTGAGATCCATAGATAGCAAGGCTTTTTGATATTTATAGGCATCAATACCATTCAATATCAATAAGAATCCAAACACTTTAGTCTCAAAAAACCTTTCAATACTGGTAGGAATCAAGACCTGTAGAGAGAGAGCCCTTTGGATGTAGATAGGCATTGAGGTCTATTGATTTCAACATCTGTCTAAAGTTGTTTATATCAATAGTTTATTTCCACACCAATGTTTGTCAATAGACATTGATACCTTAGCATCTCAATAGGCATTTATTTCATTCAGTCTCAAGAAATTTTTTTACATCAGCACAAATCAAGACCTGGAGATTGCAAGATCTTTTGATATTAGTAGGTTTCAATACTTATCAACTGGTGACTTCATATTAGTTAAAAGACAATAAATTTTCTACAAAATTTTAATGATCATCTTGTAATGTACTGGAAGTTAAAAGTAACACTGCATGTATGCTTGCCAACTAAAGATGGCTGCAAATCAGTATTTCTCAAAAAAATCAGGGCTTAATGAGGAATTATGTGAAATAATGAAAGTTATTCTTAGAATAAGAAAATTACAGAATGCACTCTAGTTAACGACCAATTTTTCATGAAAAAATATTATCTAAGTGCACATGAATTTCCTGATAAGTATCAGTATAATTGTAAAAGATTAAATCATATAAAACGTAAGAGTAATTGTAATGTAATTAACCACTGATCACTCCGTTACTTTTTCTCTGTTATGCATTTGTATAGGTAGAAAGAACAATTAACAGGTTATAAAACAGTTCACATTGATTTGTACAGCTCTGGTTCAAAGCGCAGCAAAATCCCAGATGGGCAGCAAAATGAAAATTGCACTGTGGCAAAAAAAAAAAAAAATAAAAAAATTAACTTTGTTCCATTTCTTTGCCCTACTTTTTCTGAAAGCCTGTAAATTAGCTGCTACTTAGGGTTTTAATACAGAGCAAAGCATTTGTTATCCCCTTAGCAGTGCTACTCATCTCTGCTATAGAAAATATCAATGTTAGTGCACTTCCACTAAAAAACACTCAAGTATTAAAAAAAAAAAAGAAACAATTAGCTTTGATCTAAAATTGAGCACTTATATGTACAAGAAATATAACTTGAAGCTTACTAATGCATTTTCTGTGTCCCTTTTATTTGTATTAAAATAAAAATAAAGTCCCTTTGTATCAAATGCACCTATTGGTTTCTCTTGTAGCTGTGTTCTTTCCAAGAGGACCTTCTTTTCTTTCTATTTTTGTCATGTTTGTTAAGGTTTGCATTTGCTGGACTCCACTGACAATGTTTTAGTGAAATAATACGGAAATAGCACAACCTAGGACTGTCTGCGGATCACTACCTTTTACTCACTAGTTCTATAGGCAGTGATATTGCTATTTCGTACATCATTACAACTTCTTACCAGGGTACTGAAAAAAACTAGAGAGCCTCCAGTACCTAGACACACAAGAGGGTGAGAAAATTAGGTTGGATTCTGAAAAGATGGGAGCATCCACAGCTGGCAGAGTTTTTAAGAGCCTCAGCTCCTTCAGGCACCAGTGAGCTCCCAATACACCTGTTGGAATACAAATAAATTATTCATCTAAACAGCTGGTTTTGATTTCAAATAAACACTGATTTTTGGAGTTGCTTTCTTTCTCTCTGATTTGGTGGGTTGTCTTTTGTTGTTGTTGTTGTTGTTTTTTTACCTTTCTTAGTTCAAGCTGTTTTTTGAACTGCAAAACTGCATGTGATTGAAGAGAGAGGGCTGAAATCATCTCTTACTCTGAGAGTCCTAAATCTTGAGCTGGATTTGTACTCGGGCAGATTTTCTTCATCATTTCTTTTTATTTCACTCTATATATCCTTTTAATTAAATTGGGTGCTTGCTAGAGCAGCTCAGCTTGAAGGTTTTGACCCGTAATATGTTATAGAAAATGTAACTTCCGCCTTATTGTCTCCTCAGCAAGCCTGAGTGCTGACTGGGAGAGACCACATGCAGTGACCCCGGTTTATGGTCTGTAAGGGCTCCCAGGTCTACCTGCAGTGGCTCACCAGGGGCACACCAGCAAACAGCAATGCTGGGCACTGTGTCTGCTTGGGCTGTACAGAGATTTCCGGGCACTCCCATGATTGTGGCCAGTCATCAGATGTCAGCCTTGAATAATGGTGAACTCATCAGTTCCGATCAGGACGAAGTCTGCAGTCATCTGTCACTCTCTCACAAAACCTCTCACAAAACCTCCTCAGGATCCTGTTTACATCAGGGAACTGTGGAGGGGTTGTGCATGCCAGTGGCTACATTTCCAAACAGAGGACGTGTTCTCTGTGGCTATAACAAGACGTTCAGGCCTGCTCTCTGCAAGCTCAGCTAACTGATCTGCCTCTTTCTTAAATCAAGGGTGGGTTGGGTTCCCAACCCCCCACCCCACTACCATGTGCTCATTGTGTCTTGCACATCCTCTTTATTCACAGTCTGTACAAACAGGACTGACCACTTGTACATCACTGAATTCTGAGTAGTCTGAATTCTGAATCTCCTCTGCAGATGTTACCTAATCCTCTGAGCCATCCCATATCAATCTTTTCATTACTCACTAATTTTGACTCAGTATCCAAATGTTTCAAGAGCATGGGTGGCCAGGCCATCTGCATATTCTTTATTTTATTTTATTTGAATTATTAGCAGATTATCTATTCTTTCTCTCTGGATACAATTGTAGCTGATAAATTGAGTATGATACCCAAATGCCCTCTGCAAGCTTTTCCCACTAGGTCAAGAATGCCTCTCCACTTCATTTGTCTGATAGATTTACACTTGCTGCAGGTTTATTTGTTAGAAGCTGTGTCAAAGTCTGTACAGCAGAAAGCTATGCAGACTCCAGCTCTTTTGGATGACTGAAGGAGAAACTGTTGGCTTCAATGGCCTGTTACTGAATGCGCATGTCTAGCAAGTCCTTTTGCTTTTAAAGGTCGTCACTAATGCAGATTCCTCAGGTGATCCTTCTCTGCCTGGCTTGCCATTTCAGAGTAAGACACACATATATGTAATAAAGAGCACATTATGATAAGCCAGGCTCTACCTGACAGAAACATGGGTGGCTGTAACTGTCAGCATCAGAAAGCCAAGTCCAAGTCCTTCTGTTCAGACATGTACACGGACAACTCTCACTCTGGACCTGTTCTCTGGGTAGTTGCACAGATGCATTCAGGTGAATCCATGGCAAATCTAACATTGCACATAGGCATGTCCTTCCTAATCAGATACCTTGCCCCTGCTTTCTGGAGGTGTCACAGTTCACAAACATCCCACTTCCTTTGTCATATGAGGGTGTGATGCCTCTGAGCTCAGCAGGACACAGCCCTCAAGGAAGAGTAGCAATTCCTCAAGTTCATCCTCTTGGGCCTCCCAGAAGGAAAGCCAGTAGACCAATTTCTTTTACTTCAGCTTTTGCAAGGGTGTCAAAATATGGACCTACTCATTCAGGACTAACGCTGAAGAATCCACATGGGTGGGGATGTATGACCTTTGCTTCCTGCTCCAATGAGATACTCACTGAGTCTTAATGTGCCAAATATCACTGTGAATAATGGTTACTTAAGTGGTGTACTGGAGAAGCAGCCACTGTACCCTGCTGAGCTTAGGAACCAGCAGACATTAGGTGATGTACAAACACCCCAGGAAACAAAGTCCTTGCAACTACTATCTCATTCAGTGAGGACAAGTCATGTTATGCCTGTGGCTGAAAGCTACAGCTACAGCAGTTTCCAGCTTTTAGTGCTTCAAATTTTTATTGCTAGTTAAATAAAAGCAAACCGAAGTTTTCATCCAAATGAAGCCTATAATTTTCTGGGACCCAGTGGCTACATTTTTCTCATGGTTGTAAGAAGGGAATGAAATCCCTGGACAGTACTTATTATCCATTCTCCAGGCATTCATTCCGTATTCTGATAAAGATCAGCCTTGGGCTTTCTGGTTATTGATCTTAGCCAAAAGGCAGATCTCTGAGCTCCAGCAAGCGTTTCTGCTAATATATTTTCCTTCCAACATTAATACTCTTTCTAATTTCAACCTTAAGAAGCAGCAATAAATTGCAGTCTGTGGCTTTAGCTTGTAAAAGCGGAGTGGACTGTATGAATATGTGTTGGACAGCTTGTCACAGCCTGCTGCAAAATCCAATTAATTCTGAGGTTATTAAGCGTTCCTTCACTACAGTTATTCTAATTGGGGGGGGGGGCATGAGGTTGAATGTCCACCCCAGTATTAGAAAAACACTGAATCTCAATTAATTAGCTGAGATCCCATCAAACTTGCCTATAGTATCTGCTAAAATACGTTGAGGAATTTGAGCTTGTTAGCTAAACTTATAGGCAGAAAATGGTGAGTATTCCTCCATAAGTCGATGAAAGCTCCTTTAAATACAATTGTGCATCTTAAGTCCCTTGACTGGGCCAGATGCTGGGTTCCTCATTGGGTGGCACTGGTACAGACTTGTGTTTCTTCTGGTGGGCTATTTCCCCACAGGCAGGGTGTCCTACCCAGATGAAGTGTTTGTGCTGCTGGTGTTACAGACCTGGCTGGGAAGGCAGCACAAATGGGAGACCTGGCCTAACCTCCTCACATAGTCCTGCGAGGAGAAAAGGATCTGTACCCGGCAAAGGGAAGGTGCAGCCTTTCACCTGAAGTAGGGCAGAGATTACGTTGGCTGTAGACTGGTATGCTGAAACAAGATATTATTGTTGATCTTCTCCTGGTGCAGCACACTTATGTCATCTCTCCCTTGGGGTCCTCTGCAGATACATGGGGTTTTACTCCTTCTCAAGTCCTAAGCAAGTCAATTGAATGCACATGAAGGCAGAAGAAAAAAGGAAAGAGCACTTGGGCCTGCTATTCAGTGAGTCTGATACAAAAAAAGCGCAAGCTCTTTTTCTGTTTTAACATACAGCTTTCTGAATTACTTCTTAAACATCTGGAGGAATGTGTAGCACTTCCTACAGACAGATTTAAGGAGCAAATCATACCTTCCTGGCATACGTAATTTATTATGTGCACTAGTATTATAAAGTCTCAGTTAATTACTGTGAATTATTAGCTTATTGTTGCTTCTTGGAATTTATGGAGCAAAGATCAAGTCTAAACAAATCTTTCTGATCTTTCAATGGATTTTGTAAGGGCAAGGGTAGGAAAACTCCTTCTGTATTTCTAAGTATTTGAACATTATTAGATTTGAGTTTTTCTTAAGCTGTTGATGTAGAAAAAAAGGAAATTACATTTTCATAAACCACAGAACAAGTATCAAACCTAGCACTATGTGTAGTTACACAACTCTGTGTATGATAATAACCCTTTGTTTCATTATAGAACTGACATTAGTTTTCTAGAGGATACTAAGAGACATGTTTTGGAAGCAGTTAGTGTTAAAAAATGGTCAGACTCTCAGGTGGCATTAAATAATCAGATATAAATAAAAGCTTGAAAAATAGGATAAAAACAACTAAATTTGTAAACTGAATATAAGTGGCTTTTGCTTGCCCTTTATATTCTGGAGGAGTTTACTGAGAAATAAGTCAGCTAGATGAAAACAGAAGACAATGACATTTGTCTGGATCTATTCATAGTCACCTGAATCTGTAGGCACCATGTTTAATTTTTATTTTTATTATGCAGCTCAAGTCCACAGACTTGAATCAGTTGAGAAGCTGGAGCTAGATTCTGGCTGTGAGCTACCAGGGTAGCACAGGACCATGCAGACAATGTTCAATTAGCCACCTCACAATTGCAGCGTCAAGACCAGACCTGGAGAATTTTTGATGTGGGAAAGAAGAAGTAAGAGGCACACTAAAACACAGGAGGCTCTGTCAGAAAATCAGGAAATACTTTTTTCAGCGTGAGGGTGACTGAGCACTGGAATAGTTTACCCATGGAGATTGAGGAGTCTTCCTTGGACATATTCAAAAGCTATCTGGAAACAATCCTCAGTAACTGGCTCTAGGTGACCTTGCTTGCGCAAGGGGGTTGGATCTTCACAGATCTCTTCCAACCTCAGCAAGTCTGTGATTCTATGAAGAGGGGTAAGAACTCAAGGAAAGAGGCTATCTTGGAGCTAGAGATATAAAATGCTGTAGCTAGGCAGGTGACTCCAAATTTCTTGGCACAGGCAAAATCCCAGCAGTCTGCCACCCTAAGCAGCTGCTTACCCTGCCCATGGCTCAAGACAGTTCAGTGTACAACTCATTCAGATCATGCTCTTCTGCATCTAAATGCTGTTTCTTCCTGACTGCATGCCTTTTCACAGCCCACAGAAGCCCTCCTCTCATTGAAAAAAAATTTAGTAGCTTCAGAGGGTACTGCCTTAAAGATCTTCAAACTCCATTACTGGCTAATATATTTTTTTTTACCAGAATCATAACTAGAAACATATTATTATGAGTAGTGACACTTTTTTTAAAACTAGAGTAACTAGAGCGAATGCTTATCCTGACAAGGTTCAAAGGGTTACTAAAGCTTTTCTATAACCTGTAATTGGGTATCATATTTTCCACAAACTCATTATACTGTATCTGTGAAAAATGATTTTGTAGCAGATAACATGAATCCCCTTCATGCTGACTCCATGCATAATACAATGACCCCAGTCACAGCACAAGGAGCTGCAACCAACTGAATCTGTTGCTGACAATTTGTGGCAAGCTAAGTTCAGATTTGTTGTGCAATGCAAGGAATTGATAAGAAGTGATCATTGGGCAGACGTGACCTCAAATTGAGCTTATTAATGTTCACATTTGAGAAGTTTTTCCACATAAGTATTTACAATTCTAAGGAGGAAAAAAAGAGTATAATCTATGAAGTGCTACCAAATTCCTCAGTGGGCTGTTAGTGATTGAATGACATGACCAGATCAACCTCTTCATCACTTAGACCCTGTGCAGCTCTAAAGCCAGTCCTGCTTAGGATGGTTTCCTGACAGCTAGTCCTGTCTGTTGATAATAACCGTGATAAGAAATATCCTTAAGCTGGCCCCATCCAAAAACTTAATGAGCTGTAGGTGGCATCTGATCTATACACTTCGTCAACTTGTGGCCCTTGTAGGCATCTACATAAAGGATGTTTCTACATTGCTTTCAACATGCCTCTAATGCAGCAAAAGGATGCTAGTGCATCTCAGTTAGAGGAACAGGGCTAAACAAATCTTGCTTTGCTTGCACTGTGCTCTGGTTTCAAGTTTGCTTGTGTCTTTTTGCTCCCACAGATACTTGCAGTGTCACAGTGATTGTCCATGAAAGTGCTCATGTAGTTAAACCTTGTAATCCCAGTCCTACATTTTGTAGACACTGAATATTTACCTGGGTTCAAAGAAAGACTGGCAAATTGATAGGGTCAATAAATTCATACAAACACATGAAGGTGTCTACGTGATATATATACTGGTGATGGATGAAAAAAGTAACTGAGAAAGATTTAGATATGTCCTATTCTTCTGCTCTTCCTTAAACGTCTGCTGTTGGCTAAGTCAAAGACAGAGTGGTGGTTTAGTCAGTTCTTTGGTATGATCCAGCATATCCGTGTTCATGCTAAAGAGGCTTTTTTACTGAAGGGAAAGACAGTTCCTTACTTATGCACTCTGAATTGTTCCCTGGTAAATGCACAGAGGACATGACTGCCTGTATTACATGATGGAAGTTTGAAAGTGTGCCTGGACTGCCAGAGCCTGAGGAAATGGAGAGACATCATAGCAGAGGAACTGGTCTGCTCAGTTTGGACTGGCAGTCTGATGAAGCTCTACAGGAAATTATTTATCCTGTTTTTTAACTGGTGGCATGAGAAGTTCCTTCATTCTGTAATCTGCCTCCTCTTTCCCACTTTGGACCTGCTGTCAAGGAGTATGAGATTGGGCCTGACCCCTGGGTCTGTTTCTGTGACTTGAGGCTGCAGGAACACCATTCATCAGAGCATCACTCAGACCAGGGACCAAGATATATCTTGCCTCTAGCCACAATGTCAGCTCACACACCCAGGTCAGGAACATGTTTCCTCAGTGATGTGAACTGATGGAGTTTTAAATAAAACTCTTGTCTCCCTTCTTTAAGGCTTGACAGCAATGAGGCAAGGTTTTCCAGCACTAAAAGTTAAGATGTAGATACCTAAATTTGAGTGTTTGTGACTCTGTCCTTTACAGGAACTATTTGTAAGTAAATTAATTTAATTTTTATAAAGAGACAGTATGAAAGATTTAACCAAGATCACTTAGATTACATTATTCTGGTAATAAAATTCAGCTTCATTGTGATTTGTGGGTTTAAATAGAAAGACCTTTAAATCCTGGTTAATTTGATATAAACTTGTATTGTTGTTCTCAAATTGTTGAGGTAGGCTCCAAACATCCCTGATGTAGTTTCAAACATTGCTAGCTCTTTGTTTCCTTAAATAATGGTTTATTTTTTAATTTGCTTTCCCTTTGATTGTTCTTACTCACAGAGATCATATTTTCATTCTCTTCTCTGATAACAAGGAAATGAAAGAAGGAACAACCAAACTCTGAGCAGCTCAGGTATCTTGGGGAAAAAGAAGAAAAAAAAAGAGAAATAAAAAAATAATGAAAAAAGCTAGAGATTGCCATGTTTCTCCTCCAAACTACAAAATATGGCAAGATTTGTCATGAGCACTAAAAAGGTAAAATATTAATGGAAATCTGATAGTATAGTTCTCCTCTGAAATGGAAAACTTAGTTTTCTAGTGCTACACTCCTCTGAGGTATGGAGTTTGCCCTTATACTAACAAAAATGTTCAAAAAGTATTCACCAGAGCAATAGGAAGGAGGAAGGAAGGAAGACAGGCAAATTTTGCTGTTTGTTTCTTAGACATTGAGACCAGAGAACAGATTTGGCCAGAGGACAAATCAGTTCCTGGTCTTGCCAAGTCACAAATAACATAGGAGAGGAAGAAAGGTGAAAGCAGTTCTCCTGGAAACAGCTATGATCAGTGTGCAGGCAGACTGCAGCATGGGACATGGAGACTTTTTCTTCACTTTCTTTTTCCCTGGAAGCATCAAGCTAACCAGTCACCTACAGTGCAAGATAACATGTGTCACCTCAATAAGCTACGAGCTGTGTTATTGGAAACACTTTGTGCTTTATAACCATACTTATTTAGTTAATTTATTTAGTTACCCATACAGTAATGCTTACTGTTAAGTCATTTGCAGAATATTTAAACACATGACAGCCCAGCATCAGCCCTCATGCTACCTTTATGTTGGTTGGAAAATAAGAATAATGAGTCATTTTAATGTAGCAAAAGGGATGAGGAAGATCGAGGTGTCTTTTTTTGTGGCCTAGTGGAGACAGCCTTGCCCCAACCTTGACTCTGCAGGGGAGAGGATGGCCTGATTTCAGCACAGAGAGTTGGTGGTTTCTCTGCTGAGATTGCTGCTGTGGCTGGTCCAGCAATTAATGTCACTGAGGTCACCAAGCAGGCATGAAGTGGTAATGACTTTCAGTTGCCACTGACCTGCCTGGATCGTAGCCAGAGACCTAGATATTGAAAGTTTTGCAGGCTGCTACCAGTGCCCCTAGCTACCTTTTACTCAACCTATTTCGAACTATGGAACAACAGAAGAGGAAAAAAAAAAAAATCAAAGACAAGCAGATGTTGCAGGGATGATAAAGAAAGAGGCAAGAGCAAGGGGAAATTTGGCTGGCAAATATATGATGTGGAGGGATACAGACCAAGAAAGAAGTAGTTTCAGATGTCTCTCTGTCACTGGTTATAGGTTGCGCACCCCATCACATATGGTTTTAAAATAGAAAGATCATGCACGGTGTCTGGTTGTCAAATATATAGGATTTTTTTCTGCAGCTGATTCCCTAATTTGCAAAGCAAAAGAGTTTTTTTGTTGGCAATTAACAGTGCTGTGGTGAGTCACTCCTCTACTGGTGGTTCACTCCCCTCTCTCCCATAAACGCTTCTAAGAATAGCTGCTATAGAAATATCTTGCATCTAGGGGAATAGACCAAAATAGCAAAGTCTATCCCTAAAAGTTAGGGTCCACTAAAAGTCCTAGTTAGTGATTAGCAGACTATTAGACTAGAAAGGATAAAAGCTTGAAAGTACCTAAAACATGTTCCTTATCAGCTTATTTTTCGCAAGTATTTATGCTTAAAAACAACAGCAAAATTACAATACATTCATGTTTCTGTACGGAGAAAGATCCTTAAGATCCAGACATTGCTAAGGTCATAGGTTGATGCTATTTTCATTTTGCTTATAAGCAAATTATCATTTTGTCACAAGAAAGAAAAGAGCTGTGTCCTGACCCCACTGAGCTTTTTTGGAAAAGCAGTACATGGGCCAGAAAGAGATGGAGAAGCTGTGCCTATGACAGTAGGCACATGGTGCTTCCATGGTGCTGAATTTTGCAGTTGATTTTGGTGCTGTAACAACTCAAGTCAACTCCAAGCAGAACAGGTAGACAAATTTTGCCTGAAGTTCTCAACACACAAGCCCACTGGAAATCTTTCTGCATTTTTTTTACTACAGTAGTAATGAGAAGAGGACAGAAAGAGTAGCAGCCAGATGACTGAACTTGTAGTTTCAGTCCATCTGGATCAATGTAATTTTGCATGGTCCTGTGCAGGTCAATGGGGCTTGGCATTCTGTAAACTCTGTGCTTTGCATAACAGGGATGACTAGCCAAAGTGATGTCTTACAACTGGTTAACCTCTGAAATTTTAGAAACTGATTTTTTAGGTGGCAATTTTGTTAGCTTCCTTACCCCCTTAAACAAGTTTGAAGGTTGTTAATAAACCTGGATTTTTTAGTTAGCTACCCAAGAATTTCAGAGTTCTCTTCCTCTGGACTTTCATGAATAAAAGGCCCCTGACATGCACCGGATCTGCGTGCGAGTTCAGCTCTGCCTTCTTTTGCAAGTAGCTCCTCAAAAGCCAGACACAGTGAAGAAACAGCCCCACCCTCTTCTTAAAGCAAGCAAACTCTGGAGGTTATAAAAAAGTAACTATTTGAGTCAAAGCAGCTGATGAGAGAAGAGCCTCTTAGACAACAAGAGGTAGAAAAGGGGCAAATGAGCAAACGTGGGTAAACACATTTAAGAATATGGGCTGGCCTATGCCGTTTTCCTTGTCACCTATGCTTTATTAGATGTTTATCATGTTCCCAGGAACCTGGGCTCAGGAGTTTGTGAGAAGGTTTCAACTAGGAAGAAAAAAAAAGGCAGTGAAGAGAAACATGCTTCTGGGCTATTTTGCTGTTTTAGTTTCTTCTCTGAACATACTCTGAATTGTCCCTCCTAGGATTGCTGAGTGTGGTAGTAGCACTGGTTGTCACCAGTTGCGCAGTTCACCATCCTGTGGCTTGCCATCTCCTCAGGCATGCTTCAGACACAGACTGGCACCATCCTGGCCAATTTGAGAGCTGACTTTAATTTCTAACATCATGATTTATTCATTGTAGTAGACTGGTATAGACTGACAGGCCTGAAGTTTGCACCTTGTGGTACCTTTTCCTTGATTCCTATGCTCCTTCAGCTCGGCAGCCCTGTTCATTGGGTTATATGCTCAGCCAGGCTAGCTGTTATGAATCATCAGCCAGTTTGGTGCTTTGCCTCTTGTTTCCTAAATCACAGTGCTTGCTGCTATGACAAATTCTGGTACAGTGTCTTCTCACAGACCAAACATGATGCTGTCCTGGTAGCTTCCTTAGTGCAACTTCATGATATGGGAACACATGCCAATTTGGTAAGGAAGTACTAGCAGGGCTGCAGGTAGTAGGTGGTGATTCCCTCCAGAAAATTGAAGGACTGGTCATGGTAAGGGAAGATAAGGGCAGCAGATGTGCTGTGATGCTGAGCAAAACTATGGCAGGACTAATAGCAGTTGTTCAAGCTGCAGACAGCATGGGGTATACTGGGTTGCAGCCAGGGAGTGAAGGGAAGTACAGCTGAGGTCATTCA
The DNA here is from genome assembly GCA_013400555.1 of Jacana jacana. Lineage (NCBI taxonomy): Eukaryota > Metazoa > Chordata > Aves > Charadriiformes > Jacanidae > Jacana > Jacana jacana. Next base: position 58,378 of record VZTM01003390.1, on the reverse strand, counting down.
TACCATCAAATTTTGTATATGGGCTGTATAAGGTAGAGTTAATAGGACCTCTAAGTGCTGTGTCACTGCTACTGTTTCATCACAGTTCTACATCTGAAAGCTGGAAACTAAGACTTTGTATTATCCCTGGGGTCAGCACAGACATATTTGTTCTCTCTTAATTAGTTACAGCCAGCTCCAGCTTGAGTCAGGGGAGGCTGGAATTGGGAACCTCGGAGAGAGAATTTAAATCCTGGCTTACTGCATGGAGATAAAGAGAAGGATATCTCTGTATCAGCTCCAACACTGCATGGACTCTCCCAAGCATTAATTCCCAGTACAGCATTTGTTACAACGGGGTACCCACACCATTAAGTCTCACAGACAGAAGGGCAGTCTGGAAGTGACAGAAGAATATGTGTGTGTATTTATTTCTGGTTATAGAAAAAGAAGGCCAGGCAGAGTGCGGATAGACTGCCCCTTCCCGCTCCCACTATGCTGGCCAGAGGTTACTCTCACTGTTCTGTCAGGCACAGTTCCACTGATAGGTCTGTACTGGTACAGGAGTTCTGAGGTCCCTCTCAGTAAAAGACAGACAGAGGTGCCGTGTATCCCATCTCACCGTGCCTGCAGTAAGAAGAGGAACTGCAGTATCAACAGGCCACAAAGGGATGCAGCCTTCTCAGTTGGCATAGCAGGTGTTGAAAAGGCCATTTTACCTATGTTACTCCATTCATTATAAGGTCATCCTCAGTGCTGATGTCATATGTGAGGGCTTCACCTTCTCAGGTGGAGGAAGAAGGGCAGGGGAGCACAGAAAAACTTAGATATTGAAATCCTCTGTGAAACTTTGTTAGGTGTGGCAGAGAGGGGAGAAAGATGAAATTGCCCTCTGTGCCTTCCTTTGCACAGAGATAAATTTCAAAAAGAAAAATTAAGGACTACAGTGATTTGCAAGGATAATTAGAATCTAGCTTTGGTTAATGTCCTCAAATGAAAAAACAAAGGAGTAGCAATTTGCTGGAGAAAATAATGAACTATTGCAGTTACATGAAAAGAACTGGCAAAGTTTTCTTCAGTTTTTTTAAATAAATATTTTTGACAATATTTTTGTCCATTTTATGTGTGCTTTCTATGAATATTCTGGCAGAAAGATTTCCTGGCAAGAACATGCTTCAAAACAGTCAATATTTTAAGTATTTACAGGTAGCAGATTTGGAATCCCTGAAATTTGCACCAAACACATTCTCAGAGACATAATTATCTAGTAGAGGCACAGAATTACCATGTAAATAACACATTAAATCAAGCAGTTTCATTTTTATTTTGATTTTTTGAAAACTGACACAAAGCTGCTCACAACCAACCTACAGTTTTTGAGTGAGGGAGTTATCTTCAGAGTAAGTGAAAATGAAGAATGTTGTGGTTTAGGCCAGATCAGGCAATGATGAACAACAGATACTCTCCCTCACCCCTCAGTCCAAGGAATGCAAGAGGAAGGATAAAGAAATTTATGAGTTTAGAAGGAACTAAACTACTCTAATTTTAATGATAAAATGAGAAGGAAATAATGAAATAGATGCAATATATACAAAAACATATCGAGCCACCAGGATGATGTCACCAGCAAGCACTGGGGAAGTCCCAGACTGGACTCAGCAATGGATGGGAACTGGATTCCACCTCTGGAGTCAGGAACACACAAATAACGATCACAAGCAGATGAACAGACAGGGTCTCCTTCACACATCAGCCATTAAAGAAAGATAGCTGACCATTTGATCCCTCAGCTTTAATACTGAGCATAAGAATAAGGTAGGTAACATTATAGACTGTTCCAAGATAGTTAAGGACAGGAAAGAAATGAACTCCGTGCCCAAGTAAATTATTTAAATTTTTATTGCTGGAAACGGTCACTCAGCTCTACTGGCAACTACACATCTGTGTAGTATTCACATCCCAGTATGGTAGGTATTTCAAAATTACTCTTCATACTGTTTACCAGAGTTTGCACTTAGAGCCTAGTGGTGTTTTAAATGAATGTGGGAAAAATAAAAATTAGCATCCTACTTCCATTTGAGTGACAATACTTTTTCATGTTTCCACTTTCATGTGGCTTTTAAGCTAAACTTACTTTACAGTTTTGTTATCGTTAAACTGCCTTATCACTGTTATTCCACACGGTGCACTGAACAGCACAGACTCTCTGCTAGGAATGTCTGATCCTTGGCTGTCCCACCAAGGTCTTTGATTATTCTTCTAATATTTGGGCTTGCAACCGGTTGTTCTATTTCTCTTGCCATGTCCTTGACCCTTGCCATAATGTATAAACATTACAATGGGTTTTCTCTGACCTCATGTTGCCTCCATATAGTTCTGTCATTATCTCTGTCTTGTAACTGACTGCTGATGTCACAACAAAAATGCTGCCTTCTGTATACTGTTGATCATATTAGCCTCTTCTCCCTCCCTCCCTCTCCACTCCCTCCCTATTCTCTTTCTCTTTCTAACTGTTTTACCCATTTACTTGTTTTGCCTTTCTAGTTTACTAAAACAAGCCTATAGCCTGAGCCTCATATTTCTGTTTTTTTTTTTATAGTAAGACTCATCTTGTTGAGTTGGGCAGCCTTGACAACTGAAGAAAAGTAACTTCAGGTTAAGGCCAACCACTGAAGAGAGGTTTCCATATACAATAACACATTGTGCCATTTGTGCCATAGAGGCTCTTTGGGAGCTTCTTCAATATGGCTTCTGACAGAGTATGCAAAACAAACAAGACTTGAGAAACAGGATTTTGAAAAGCAGGCAACTTGCATCCAAGCTAAGTAATTGAAGCTGCCAATTTGATAAATATATAAAGATTTGAAAAAAAAAAAAGCTATATCTTCACATATCCACATTCCATAAATGCAGACACCCACACAGTTTATCATCTATATGGAATTTAAAATAATGAGTGAGTTGATAGCTTATTTTAGCCTATATACATGCATATAGGAGGCTGGCTATTGAAACATTGCTCTTACCCAGCCATCCTGTAGCTGCTCTGATTATCTATGTACAATGCAGACAGCAACAGCACTGAATGCTATGACTTTGATGAAGCAGCCTACCTCATGACAAAAATTGTGGGAGTGAGCTAATATAGCTTTGCGACGGATAGCACAAGTTTGATGATGTGATTTCTGAAAATTATTTTGACTTGAAGATATCTCTGCTTTTCTGCAGGTTAAAAGAAGGACAAAAACTTAAAATAATATGTCAAGTCCAATTCCTGTATGACTGCCTCTCAAGAAAACCAATACTTTCTGTTTTCAGTTGCACAAGGTGTTGCACACTTTGTTGTGAATTTACTCCTTTCCGATATTCCTGTGATCTTTTCTGTGTGTTCTGGGCTGGAGGTGGAGATTTTGGAGAAATAAACTGCAAAGAAAGCTTTAGGTAAGCCAGCCAACATTGTGCTGCCCCACCAAAGTCAATTCTGGGCCTCTTCGGCACAGGAAGAGCCCTTAAAGGGCAGAAAATGAGAAGTTTCTCCAGTTTTTCATATACTAGAATTGCAGAATCATTTAGGTTGAAAAAAGACCTTTTAGATCATTGAGTGCAACCGTTAACACTGCAGAGACCGCCACTAAACAATGTTCCAAAATGCCACATGTACACGTCTTTTAAATACTTTCAGGGGTGGTGACTCCACCGCTTCCCTGGGCAGACTCTTCCAATGACTGACAAACTTTTCAGTGAAGAATTTTTTCCTAATATCCGATTTCACCCCTCTCCTTGGTGCAACTTGAGGCCATTTCCTCATATAGAGAAACAGAATCATACAATAGAACCATAGAATCATAGAATTGCCTGGGTTGGAAGGGACCTTTTAGATCATTTTGTCTAGCTGTCAACCTAACACTGACAAAAGACATCACTAAACTACCTTGTTAAGCACTATGTCTATCTGTCTTTTAAGTACCTCCAGGGACAATGACTCAACCACTTCCCTAGGCAGCCTGTTCCAATGCTTAATAACACTTTCAGTGTAAAAAATTTTCCTAATATCCAATCTCAAGCTCCCATGGCATAACTTAAGGCTATTTCCTCTTGTCCTGTTGCCTCTGACTTGGGAGAAGAGACCAACCCCCGCCTCTCTACAACCTTCTTTCAGGTGGTTGCAGAGAGAGATAAGGTCTCTCCTAAGCCTTCTTCTCTATAGGTTAAATTGCCCTCAGACACTCCTCAAAAGACTTGTGCTCTAGACTCCTCACTAGCTTAGTTGCATTCTTTGGATATGCTCCAGCACGTCAATGTTTTCCTTGTAGAGAGGGGCCCAAAACTGGGCAGACTACTCGAGGTGCAGCTTCATTAGTGCCTCATGCATCACTACAAGCTTGGGGCAGTGTGGCTGGAGAGCTGCCTGGTGGAAAAGGACCTGGGGGTGCTGGTCGACAGGTGGCTGAACATGAGCCAGCAGTGTGCCCA